>JAWLRI010000039.1:1993006-2088387 GCA_034781795.1 Crypturellus tataupa
TGAACAGGCTGCCCAGAGAGGCTGTGGAGTCTCCTTCTCTGGAGATCTTCCAAACCCGCCTGGATGCCGCCCTGTGCAGTGTGCTCAGATGACCCTGTTTGAGCAGGCGGGTTGGACTAGATGATCCCTGGAGCTCCCTTCCAGCTTCAACCATTCTAGGATTCTGCAGTTTTCAAAAGGAGCATTCTGGCCAATACAGGCAAGGACAAACTTTTCCTTTTTGGAAAAGGTAAATGAGCTCATACTGTGCTTTGCACTGCTGCAAACACTGTGCGTGAGAAGCCTATTGAAAGTCAGGGTGTGTGATCTAAATCTTCCAGCGTAGCCCGTGTTCGTGTCACCTCCCCGGGACCAGTGAGTGTTCCTGCTCATGACATCTGGATTTGCTTGGAAGGATTCCAGTGCTCCTTCCTTTGGCCACTTATCAAAAAGAGGAGCCTTTATTTTTATGGGACTTGAAAGTAGCACACCAATTAAAAATCCCAGGAGGTTGTTTTTATCCTCCCAAGGAAACTGTACTGAAAGTGCAATATTGATCAACTAAAACTGACTGAATGTACAAACAAGTAATGTAGAGCTTACATGGATCTCAGGCTTGGTTTATTTTGCAGAAAAAAATGTCAAAATAATCATTTTTATAATTATGAGTCAAACAAGCACATACTGTAAAATCAGTGCACTGAGCTTAATTCCTTTCATCCCTGTAAGCAGGAAATGGATTAAAGCTCTCTCTGGAAGCATAGCTTGCCTGCTTCAGATACAGCATGCATAATTCATGTCATGAGGGTGCATGTCATATTTATCATGTCTTCACATGGCACAAAATCAACAAGCAACAGATCCTTTCCAAGGGATTTACAGAACTGCTGAAATTAATGATAGTGAAATCAAGTAATATGCATTAATATAATTGCAGTTTAAAATGTGGGCTTAATTTTGCAGTGTGGGGGTATTATAGTGATAGATAGATACAAATATGCATATGATTGTTCAAAGCATTATTTAGTTCTACAATCAGAATTGCTTTATTTTAAAAGTGGGGCTTAAGGTAACACCAGTAGGAACAAGCAGCCTGCCAAGTAAGAAATGGAGGGACTGTTTCCCCTCCATCTTCCCCTGCATCTTCAAATGGAGACAGTCACTCAGTGTGTAATGAAGCCTTATTTCTACTGGTTCACAGTAGGTTACTGCAGCCATAAGGGTGTATTCTGTCAGTCGTTTAGGAAAGCATCACTGTCAGCCTAACACTTAGGCATATACATGAAAGCAATCAAAAATTCACGAGTAAGCCCCTTACTCCAAAATCACAGATGTGGTTGATGCCCATCATTTAAAAAAAAAATAAAAATAAAAACTCCTTTTTGTTATCTAGGCCCTTTTTTTAGATTTGGATGGCCTGAATTCATGCTGAGCTCTTGAGGCCGGTGTCACCTGCCAAGCGCAGCGCGGTGCCTGGCTAAGAGGGAGCAGCAGGTCAGCAGTACGCGAGGGAGAGCTCTGCTTGCTGTGGGTGCTCAGTTCTGCAGCAGCTCTAAAAAGGGCATCAAATATTCTAACTCCAGGGATAACATGTCAGGAGCTGAAGACACAGTTAAAGAGACATTTCAAAATCAAAGAGCCTTTAACATATATTTCAAGATCTCTGTGTTCTAAATGCTATCCTGGATGTAGAGAGGCCTGAATAACTGTTCCCCTGCTTTCCGGACTAAAATCCAGTGCCTTCTTATCTGTTTACACAACATGGAGAGATCTGTCAGCACTATCGCTAGAACTAATGAGCAAATTGTTCATCCCATTCATTTATTTGTTTGTTTTTCAAGTCACTGACTGAAAACCTGGGGAATGGACAGAGAAGAAATAACCTAACACAAGCATGAAAATTATTTTGTCTGTCAAACAAAAGAAGACACCATAAATTTGAGGTTAATTAAAAAGTGTCATAAAACCTTAAACAAAGGTTCAGTTTCATTTTTAGTATAATTCTGGAAGTAATTTTTATTGAATCTGAGTAGCTTAAGTCTTAATAGTTACTAATAATCATTAAAAATGAATAATCAAGACCTGCTATTTTTAAGGAGCTGAAATGTTTTCAACTCCTCTGTGTTTTATTTTTGTTGACTGAAATAATTGACAGCTTTCAGTTAAATTATGCAAATAGTTTCGAAGGGGCCCAAAGTGTATTTTGTAGGGGACAACTAATTTGTATCCAATCTATCTGATATTAAAAAAAAAAAAAAAAAAATTTACTTCTTACAACTCCTGAATATCTACTCTGTAGTAGAGTTCCAGAAATGTCAGGTTTTATTGCCTGAAGTGTTCAAGGGCTTGACACACTATAATGCAGACTATAGTCTGGGAGAGCTTTTTGAACAATCTGTGAATTAGAGACTCATTTAGCTAGGAGGACTGTAGTCATGTCACTGTTTCTCCTCTAAGTAAATTCTTGTTCAAAGAACCAGCCCCAAATAACTAGGCTACACAGTAGGAAAATTTCTCAAATAGAATAACTCTTTTGGGGGAGAATGAAGTAATAAATACAGCTGCCTTTTAGTGTCTGCACTGGTCAACATACCTATTAAACCCCACATAGTCTTGACCCTTGTTGTGTTGTCTTTAGTCCACTGCAGCTTTGCCTCTTGCAAAACTTTGTGCTTCACCAATACTGGCCTCCAAGGCCCGCAGGAGCTCGTCCCAAACTCTTTCCAGCCACCCGTGTACTCCACAGCAAGACTTGATCTGCTGTATATCTCTAGTGGGAGCTCCCTTCTGGAGCAGAGGAACGCCCAAACATGCTAAAACCTAGATGCTAATAAACTCTTCATGCAACAGGTTTTCCCTCACTGGAGGCCTGACTTTAGAAACATTTTTTCTTTACTATGTCATTTGCAAGTTTGATATGCAGTTGTACAGATATTAATAGGTCAGTTGCTAAATTAGGTTATCTTGTTTTGAAGGAAAATTGTCAAGACTTTGAAGTCTGAAATTAAACTGACCAGATTTTTCAGTTCCTTTGTACATGCATGAATATTGCACTATTTTTCCAATTTACCTGATTCTTTGAAGCATACTATAGTACGGGTTTCCTCCTTCAGCACACTGTTTGATCTCAAAAACAGACCTAGCCATCAAACTGGAGGAAAAATATCAAATCATTGCACAGCCCTGAGTGCATCTTCCTTAGTGACTCAAGCTCTGATATCACTGTTATTAGCAAGTTTACAGCTTCATTTTTTAGGAGTTTGGTAACAGAAATTTAATACAAAAGTGAAAAGTTAAGTATAACTTTAGGGTAGGTTAAATTCTGGACTACTGAGCTCAAAGGAAGCACATGAAAGCTAAGAAATGTTCTTAAAATGTCTTACAAAGAAGGTAATTATGGAGCTGATACTAAAAAAGAATTATTCTGTGATATAATATCCTAGGTAATGGCTTAGGACAAAAAAAGGAGAAATCATGAAATAATAAATTATAATAATAATAATATTTAAAGTTTGGGGAATTTCAGTCTCTGTAGTTTCAAACACACAGTTTATATGCCAGTTGGAAGGAGTTAGTTAGCCAATTTTCTTCAGGCCATTGGCACTAAGCATGTCCAGGTGCCGTTTATGTGTGCCACAAAAGTATCCCTATCTTTCCCCTTACTAACCCACTGCCGCTGGGCAGCAAATGTTTGTGCTGAGTCCCAGGAAACACCAAATGTGACAGTCCCAAGGGGCTTGTCTGCTGCCCACAGCTGATGATAGGCTAGAATGTAGGTCAGCTGCAAGCCCAAGAGTTTAAAGGCCAGAGTGCTTTCTTCACTATGATTTGTATTTTATTGATTTCATTTGGAAATGTCTGTTTGATCTTGACAACAACAAAAAAAAATGCTATTAGAAAACAACCAAAGGTTATGAAGAATTAAGAAAATAATTATGAGTATTAAAATATTTAAAACGCCTATATAAATCCAATATAGATTACGGTTCGGGCTAGAACGTGTGATCCAGCCTGTATCCTACTGGAGTTGCCAATCATAAGTTGCATTAGTCGAATTTAACATTTGTACAGGACACACTACCACTGAAATGAGAAAAGGGACTCAACAGCCTGGTATAATTTTAGAATAGCTAGCACATTATTTTTCTTCTACAAGATAATCTTGGAAATGAGGGAGAAATATAGAAATAATACAAAGGAACTGTAGGGATTGCAAAATAATCCACATGGATTAAAAAATGCAGTCTTATGATGTGATCTGAGGATGAAACTTTCATTAAATGGCATTGTTTAAGACAGAGGGTGGCTCACAGGTTATTCATGTAGCTCAGCTGTTAAAGTATGAACCAATTTCACAGGACCGACAAATTCACTGGGCAGATGATACCTCTCCTTGGGTAGGTGTTTACCTAGATGCAAACACATCTCCAGTGGGTGTTTTGTTTTCCTCTGAGGTTAGTATTGCTGTGGCAAGAGCATGTGTGTGTGTGTGTGTTCCAAAGCAGCAAGTCTCATATATGCATTTGACCTGTTCCCTCTAAACACATCCTTCAGACACCAATATCAGTAAAACCACAGAAGGCCTAAATGATGCCAGCGTTTTTTTAGGCTGAGCCCTGTTAAGTTCAACAGAACCTTTTGCATGATTTACCACAAGACTGCTACCTTCTCAAGCAGCATTGCTGGACTTGCGTAGGCCCCAGAGCATCTCACGCTCCTTCTGACTGAATCCCGCTGCCTTCTGACTTCTGTTTCCCTCAGATTTCATGGAGGCAACGCTCTCGTGCCTTATACTTCATTCCTTGCTAAAATGTTAAATAGTCTTTACTAAATAAGTGTGTTGTTGCAATTTAAGAGCATGATTTGCCTGAGGAAACGTGATATAAAATCATCTCCTTCCTTTTTCGTTATTCTTGTTATGGAAAAGGGAATCTGTAACAGCAGTAACATTTGAAAATAATGTATATATCAGTAAATGCAGGGTTAGAAAGTCAAAATATGCATCTAAGAAAATCACTGTTTTTCTTAATTTGCACTTGTCTCATTGGCACTTACTTTTATTGCCTGCTTTTTAAATCAGCATAGAATCCTCGGATTTGCCTCCAAAAAGATTTTTAGCATTTAGAATGCCATTAGCAATAACCTCTGCGGTCACAATTATCATACTACGGATCTTGGGTGATTTCCTAGCAGAAGCAAGTGTTTTGACCTGTGAAATGCAGATGGCAGCCTGGTAAGCTTCTCTGTGCTTGAGGTGTTTATTATATCTGCAAAGTCATTTGCTGATGTTCATGTTTGATGAGAGACTGCATTTGCCTCTCACTTACAAGCGTCCCTGTTCTCTGTGTGTTTGTTTAACCTGCTGGAGGCTTTTCAAATGGTCTGTGAAGCATCTGCAGAGCTACATGATTTTTACTTCCCTTCAGCCCTGGAAATTCCTGGATTTGCTTACAAATATTTAATACTGAAAGAAATAGGATTTCTTCCTCTTCCAACTCCCTTCCAACAAAATAGCATTGCTGGTACAATTTTATGTAAGTATGTCATTCATCTAATCATTTCATGCACAGATAAACTCAAAAGAAATTTAGCTGTCATAGCAAATGGAAAAAAAGATAAACAAGATTGTTGTTGATTTATTTATGCATTTTACTTACGGAGCAACAATCACCCAAGCACGCTACCACTTAAGAATTTAAGAACATGATACCCGCTCTGCTGCATCTTAGACACAATCCTCATTTTGTCAGTACTCAAAAGGATTGTAACAGAATAATAGAATTCACTCCTTTCACCATAAATGAGAGGAAAATATTCATTAAAGGCAGTATTCTACCCTGAGGAACATGCATTTCTTGAAATATCCAAATGGTGTGAGAAGGCAATGATGAGATCTGAATTGTTAACTGTCTTTAAATAGTTTTCACCTTCACGTGAAGGTTGAATATAGGCACAGACAGGAGCAGTATTTGTTGCTGTCGGAAGCAAACACCTTCATTTATGGAATCTGGATTTAGTTGCATTTATGGATATCTGAATTTAGTTGCATATAATTTTACTAAACTTCAGTACTTCAAAATAAATTTCTAAAATAATTTCTGCTGCAGTTTTTCACAGCCAAATAATTTAGCCAAATAAAGATAAATTGATACATAGTGCTATCTGTAATAACTTTGGAAAACTCTCACAGCTGTTCAGCCCTTGCACACACCTACTTTGAGCTTGAGTTGGCAATTTGAGACAGTCATTCAGTATTGAACGAGCAGGCCTGCAATTTTTAAGCTGTCATTTGCACCTACCTACTCAGTTGGCCATTTGTTATTTGGTAGGACAAGTCCATAGAGCTCCTAAATGGAGCCTATTGGGACCTGAAAATAGGCTGGGGAGCAGTCAAGCCTTTCCTGCGACTGGGAACCCATCTCGGGGTTGTTGTCCTGCACCATGTCAGGGTGCTGGCTGAGCCTGCAAGGGAAGGCATCCTTCATCTGCCAGAGTTTGGTTTCATTCATTTTAATCCCAATGTTGGTGGCATCAGATGAAAAATGTCTTCTCCTCTAAAGGCCTCAATTAGAAAAGGGAGGAGGCTGTGGAGGGCATGTGAGGAGGGGAAAAATGAAGACAAACAGAAGCGAACATGGTAAAGGCTAGGCTGAAATAAAAGTATGGGAATGCACTGCCTGAAGGAGAAACCTAGTAGGCTGGGTGAGTTCTGAGGAACACCGTACGCTTGTCAAAAATCGTGGTAACAGAGGACAAGCACAGAGAGACCTGAAACCATGTGACTGTAGCTCGTCAAAGTCCTTTTCTGTCAGAACAGAACTCATCAATCCAAGCAGGTGTGAAACTCTCAGGACATCGGCCTTTTCTCCTGGCCTTCTCCGTGGCTGCACCCATGGGGAAGAGCAACCTACTACAACCACCGCAATTGCCTTGCTTTCGGTACCTGAGCAGCTAAAGCTTGGTATTCATCTCTTGGAGACCTGTGTTTTTCTACTTGAGAGGATGGCTGATTTTTTATTGAGTAGGGGGTGAGGAGAATATCTTCATAAATATGGAGTTTAGAATAGATAAGAGAAAAATCAATATAAGGATGCTGAGGTTCCCCAATCTACTCAAAAGTGAGGAAACGCTGTGCTGAAAATTATTCAGGCGCTATCTTTTATTCTTGGCTAAGTATCTATTTAGATATTCATATCTAGAGTATTATTATCCCAGTATTGAGGTAGAAATGTGGATTCAACAGAAAAAAAAAATCTAATTTCTGCTTCAATTCTACCTTTTCAGCTAAGATCCTTCTGATCCTGTATCATCGGTGAGAAGTCAATAGCAAGCAGCAAAGCGATGGATGCGGACTGCACCAGCAGTCAGAAAGGGAATAAACGATTTAATAGACAGAACATTCATAAATAAACGCTTGCCAAGACGGAGCAGCCATGTGTGCTCTGACATGGCAGTGCTGGCTGCTGGGCAGCTGTGACCGGGCTGGGCTGTGCAAGGCGGCCGGGCTCTCAGTTGCCCCCTCAGCATTGCCTCCCGCGACAGGATGGAGCCAGCCAACTCGATGGTCGGACCTACCAGGGTGTTGCTTGTCTCTTTAGACCCTGATGTTCCACACTTCTGTAGGCAGAGCCATATAACTAGAAAACCGAGTGTACTCCTTCAAGTTTTCAGTAAATTGGCAATCTAAGAAGTTAAGGATATTATTAATCATTTGGCTACTTGAGTCTTTCTGCAGTTGATAGATTTCTATATCTTGAAGACAATTAACTTGTTTCTGTAAAGGTATTCCTAAGGTATTTTCCCCTATTTCTTTAAAAGAGTTAATGCTTGCTTTCCATCCTATTTTTTTTTTAATCTGTAGTTCATTTTCTGCAGTGATTAAAAATTTGGATCATTAAGATAACAAGGGAATAGTATATCACCTACCAAGATAACAGTGCTGTCATACCAAAATATAATATTCCAAATCTGGATAATAGCTTGCCTCCTCTTTCCAATTATATCAGTAGGTCAGAGTTACTAGATCTCTCAGGAAATCTTAACCTTTAAACCAATTATGTTCTTTTGTGGGGGGAGACCACAAAATGATACGCCTATTTTGACAGCATGATGTGATTTAACATTTATTTCGTGCTGATGGACAACAAGTTATTTATTTGCTTGTTTAATGAAAAGCATTTTCCATCTTTCTGTTTACTTTTTAGAAACAAATGAGTAAAATTTATTTTCATGCATTTGCCATTGCCATCACGACCCTCAGTACGTGGGGCAGACAGATATAGATGCTTGTGCCTCATCTTGTGAAACAGAGGAGTTGCACATGTCTGTTTTACATAAGAGCCATCAGACCATGAGTGAATTATAGCATCATTGCAAACTAGCCTTTGTTATCCTGGTATTTAAACGTGTGGTGGTTAAGAACGAGCAGCTCATCCTTTCAATTTTAGCATAATCTGTGAATTTACATGGAATTAATGGGCCAGCAGAGACCTTAGTGACCATCTAAGCCAAACAAATAACATCCCTGAATTTACTTGTTTTTCAACTTGTATTTGAATTATACTTCAGAGGGACATCCAATCTATTTAAAGTTGTCAGCAATAGAAAATCCATCACCGCCTTTTGTGGCTAATTAGCTTCACTGCTTTTATTTCTAGCTTGAATGTGTGCAATTTCAGCTTCCCCTTGTTTGTGATAAATTAGTCGGTCTTCTTTCATCAAAATTCAGTTCATCCCTTATAGCTACTTATGTTGCTTTGAAGACACCTTTATCTTCCCTTTGTTGAAGGAACCAGATTGTGCTTGTGGGGTGTTCTGCTCCCAGGCCCGCTTCTTTAACTCTCTGATTCTCCTATGCTCTCTTTGGTTGTTAATATTTCTATTGAATTGTGTCACAGGAACAGGATGAAGCATCCAAGGGATGATCACTCTTTTGCTGTATAAAAAGCTGTACTAAATACTCCTATGTAAAACTGTCTTGTTTGCGTAATGATGGTTGCATTGGTTGTTTTGGCCAATGAGAGTTTTGACCACTTGCCAGAATTCCTACATCCTTTTCTTCTACACTCCTTTCTTGATAAATTTGCCGGGCACCTTTTTTGTATATATATAGGTGCACACAGTATTTCATATCTCTACATTACAAGAGCAGGAGAATTTATTGACTTCTTCAGTGAAATATAGGCTAGGAGAATGCAGATGTTTATCTTTTTTATTTATTATCCTTGTCCAAATTGCAGATATCATTCTCACTTCGTATGTGCATGGTCTTGAGAATCCACTGATGCTATGTAAAAAAACACATAAAAAGGGTCATTTTGGTGAAATCTCCCGTGTTAACAAAACTGAAAAGGCTGCAGAAAGCAAAAAAAAATGAGCAAGTTAATAGAAGGAAATAGCAACATACGGAAATCAAGAGATTTCAGTGCTCTCATTCACAGAAAACGTATCTGGAAGGACACTGTGTCTATCGATCCAAGCAGGAACAAGTGCCAGCCTGCAAGGCTAATTGATTTTATCAGTGGAGCAAAGCAAACCCAGCTTAATAGTTAACCATGAGACAAGATCCTGCCAGGGATTCTTCTTCCTGTATCAGATGACATGGTGGCCCTGAATACATGCCAGTTAAATGACATAGAAAATGAGCACCGACCTCTGTGGTAGAATAAAACTAATGACTTAGAAAAGTGAGGGATGTTTGCTACAGCTGAATTCTAGATATTTGTGACAAGCCATGAGTGAACGTACCTACTAATACATTCTGTATATTGATTCCCTAAATATTTCTCTGTAAACAAAAGTGAGAAGTAATAATAGAGATCGTGTAAGAAAATTTTACTGCAATACTTTCATTGCGAGACTGAGATAAAAAGTGGATCTCAGCTATCAAAAAATACCTAATACTGTAATACAATTGAAATTAGTAATACTTTTCTAAAATGACTTGCATGGAACCTATTTGCATGGGAATAATCAAATATGATTTAAAAATAATAATAAAGTGATTTAGAACAAGTGAACAAGTTATTTATATGACTGAGATTTTTTTTAAAGCAGAAAGTATATTTGAAGGACATTAAAAACTTCTGGCTACAGAATCAGATCCCTGGCAAGGAATTTCTGTAATTTCATGATAAATATGGTATCGAACTCTAATGAGACAATAAAATCCAGGAGCTTTATTCCTTAGCTGCTAACAAAATGTAATGGTGTCATAAAAAGTAGATGGGAACATAGTGAAAATCATGGACCTTGACCTATTTAATTCCATAGCACAGAAAATAATAGACAAATTGTAAGCTGCCAATACATTTTATGGTCCCTGTGTTCTGTATGTAGAAGGTGTAAGTAGAGTCTAGAACATTTTGTATGCTGATTCCGTGCACATTTTAATGAGTCTGTAACCCCACTAAAGAACACAGCCCAGAAGTCGAGCTGAAAGACTTTTGGGCATCATTCTCTATTTGTCTTTATAATTCATTACGCTTGAAACATTAAACCAACTCAAAATTATACAAAATATTGTTGTTAGAAGTTAGCACTGGGCTGGTATCCTATATCCGGTGTGAGCTGGAAGAACTGGGCAGTAAGATGTGAGCTACTTCTGGAGTAAAAGTCATTGCCTCTCCAGGATCTTCACTGGGCCCACGTGAGACATGAACCCACAGAGCTTCTGTTGTGGCCTGAAGGTCATTCTAGGTGACAAACCAAGAGGAAATCAAATTTCAGAGCAGAGACCTTGCCATTCTGAAAGATGTATAAAGTAGGTCTTTCCTGCAAGATGTTTTTGATGAAGCTGTGTTGGTTGGAGGTGTGTGCTTTGCACTGTTTCCAAATGAGCAAAGCTTCAGTGTAGCCAAAGGGACATCAACATATGTCTTCCAAAAGTGCTGACTCTCTTCCTTTGCTTACAAATTGCTCTAAATTTTATTGGCTTTTTTTTTCTTTCATGACTTCATCTGTACTGGGAGAGCTTGACATTTTATCCATATTTATATAGCCATATTGGGGACAGTTTTCAATGTAAATCTGCCTGTAGTAGAATAGGTCTTTTAGAGTGGAGATAAACGTGCAAGACATTTAGCAGAGTGAGCCTAGAAGAAAAATATATACTGTAATTGAACAAATGCCAAGGAAAAATCAGGGCAAACATCGTTTTGGGGTACTTGTATTCATGCAGAGATCACCTTTCCAGTCTACTTCTAGTTAGAGAATTCCTGGTCGAAGTGACCTTCAACATAAGTTAAATTCTGGGAATTAAAATAGAGCCTATCTGGAAAGGTTAGTCTTTAATGGACTTTACCTTTTGTACCTCTCTAGCTGAGACAAATAGCTCTGTGCAGTATTAGATACCATCAGCAGCCTCTCCTGCTGTCCTACAGAGCATGTGAAATTAATCTTAGGAAGTCTCAAATTGTGCCTATAGCTGATGTTTATTCTTCTGTCCATTTTAATGAATTGATTATTGTGGGCTTATAAAAATAGCTCATAGCCTGGCCGGTTTTGATGGCATAAATCTCAGCTCGATGAGGGACACTAAGGTGCGATACGCTCCCATTAACCAGCCTGCGGCAGATGTTATAAAAACGGCAGAAATGCTGAACACGCCTGTTACCCGTTTGGCAAATGGTATCCATTGTGTATGAGCCCAAGCTATAGGACAGGTTATACGTGAGGGCTGGAGCCACATCTACCAGCATTTCAGAAAGTCACTGCAAAACTTTAGTCTGAAATCAGATCTCTGTTTTTTTTTTTTTTTCTAGGAACTGATTTACTTACTAGGAACTAATGGGTTAAAAGGAAAAAAATCAAGACTGTTGCAACTGTTAGAGCATTCATCAGACTTAGAAAAAACAAAGAGAAAAAATATCTTTTTTTTTTCCCTTTGCATTAAAATAGCTATAACGGGGAGTTTAGGAGTGAAAAGTAGTTTAGGTTAATGCTTTTGATACCGCCGTATTTGGGACTGGCAAGCAATGTGAGGTTCATGTGATAATGTAAATCACAGTAAAGAGGTTCGTTTAGTCAGGTGAGCAATCCTAACGCGTTCACAAAGCAATCTAGCAGTCCAGCAACACAGAGAAAAAGGATTTGAGCACCAGTCTTTCCATGTGCAATAATTAATGGCAATTGCAGGTGCTCTGCGCTTGCTCCAGATGGAAATTGGCCAGTGAGGCAGAGCTCACCTGGAAAGGGTCGATTTATGCAACTTGCGAAGGTTCCCAAGTCCATCAGTGGAACAGAAGCGAATTCCCCGTGGATCTGGTGTGAGGCCGGCAGCCCCTGCGGGCGCCCAGGCCAGCGGCCTGGCACGCGCCTGGGAATGGGCTCCCTTCGGAGCAGGATGCCGCCTCAGCGAGCCCTCGCCCACAGCACAGCCCAGGGAATGCGCTGCGCTTCAGGACGTCGCAGCCTGCCGCTGAATCTGGGGAATAGAGCAGCTTCCGAGGGCTCCTAAGTGACCAGAAGTTGCAAAATGGTCTTGCTGCTCCACAGGCGCTATTAGCACACGCCAACACGTTGCCACTTCGGTGTTTCTCCCAACTATGGCACACACGAGCAATTTGGATGACAGAAGAAATCACTTAGGGACATTTTTGCAGCTTGGCGTTTGCTGTTGCACTGCAGGGATTTGTTCACCAACTAGACTACGTCATAAGTTAGTTGATGCAAATGAATTCATCTGTCTTCATTCCCATTTGCCATTATGGTTCGTTATGCATACAGTAATCCCTAGGGCATAAGCAGAGATTGACAAGAGAGGCATTAGAGATACAGCACACAGGTGAGCAGGCAGAAATGCCTGATTTACTGCTTTTTCTTTCTTTCTTTTTTTTTTTTTTTTCAGTTGTCAAACTTCATTAATCAAAATAGTAAAACCCTGTGGATTTGAAATGCTTGTGGCAGCTCAGGTCATCAGTATTCCCATGATTCAGCAAATTTTAGTTTAAGCCACTGGGTTACTTTGTAGTTCTTAAACCTGCCCTGCTTTGGCAGGGTCTTTTCTGATTTATTTCTTCAGGCCAAATAAGCTAATAGTCCTTTTGTTACAGGATTTTTTTTTTCTCCTGTGAACACCTAAAAGATTTTAATGCATTCTATTTCTTAGTAGTTATTACATATGTCTTCACTCCAAAGCATCTTTGTAATTCTAATTTTATGTCAGAAATAAATATAGAAAAAAAGTTGAGTCATCACATTTGACTCTAGAAAATATTCATAGCTGTCCCTTCCTCTAGCCAGTTTTTGAGCTGCCCAAGGAGGACACTTTGGGGCTGTGGTTTTCCACAGAGCCAGAGGGTGAGCAAGCCCTACAGATGCCAGTGACTGCTCAGCACGAAGGGTGACAGCATTGGCAGGACAGGAAGCATCGGCAGGAGGTGTTCCCTCTTGTTTTCCATGGAGTCTCTAGTCCTCCACACAGAGACTTTGATGAGTCCCATTGCAATGTCCTATCTCCCTCGTACTAGAATGGAGAAAGAGTGACAGTAGTGTCTATCTGTCAACTGTGTATAGCTTACAAACAGACAATACTATCCCTAAAAATGTAAAATAGCTGCTCTCTACTCCAAGTCTGACTAACCCATCCTTTGGAGTTGCATGTTTGCTACTTAAAATTTCAGTCTTCATAAATATGTGTTTGAAAATTCTCCATCAATTATTTGAATGGCTATCCAATGATTTCTCCAAAAATGTGTCACATCATTACTGTAGTCTTTTCAGATTCTTATCATTTCAATTCTACTGTGTTACAAAGGCTCTCTAGGCCATAAAAAGCAAAGCTGGTGTTTTATGCTAACAAAAATGTTATATAGTAACTGTAGACCAGCATAAGGGACCCAAAAATATCTTCAGTAGAATTAAATAATGAGTCAAATCAGAAAATGGAACATAGTGGCAGTATTGCTGAAAGTTACCTGGTAGTTCTGGGTCAAAAGGATATTGAACGTTGGAAAGAGCTGGAAAACCTGTCTTACTGGGGAGAATATAGGCAGTTCAGACAGTTCTTAATCTAAAAGGGAAAGAAGATTAAGAGGTGATTTGATCACTGTTTGCAGTTATGTATCTGCAGGGAGATTCTGAATGTAATAGTGGTATTATAATGAGGTCTTGGGATTGAAAGCTTATCTACTCAAAATCAGACAGAAATTACCAGTGCAGGGAGTAGATTTTTCATTGCTTAATGCTTTCAAAGCCATGCTGGATGTCTGTGTAAAAGATATTCTCTAACTGCAGATATCACTGTATTATCTTTTCAGTTTGTGTCCCTCGGGAGAGCAAGGAGAGGATTGTACCTGATGGTTTATTCTTGCCTTGATATGCATGAATGCAATCATGTCTAATCTGTTTTGATGACTAAAGAAGGCAGAAAAACTTGAATAGTCTGACCACATTTTTGTGAGCAGAATGACCTCTTTACAAATAAACACTAATGAGCAAGAGTTCTCCTCATGCCAATTTCTTGATAAAGGAAATAAAGAAGGTTGGAAGTGAATCTAACAGAACTATGAAAATAGATTTTGTGAATCAAAATGCCACATCTGTGTCAAAGCTTTGCGCTATTCTGCAGCAGAGTCCTGTCACCCATCATAGCTTTCCTATCTTGTCAAACAGTATTTACTCTAGCAACACAGGCAGATCCCAACACCCAATTCAGGCAGAAATATAGAGAAACTTATCTAGAAATATAGAGAAACTAATGCTGTCACGAAGCTCCATCCTTTTGTTTTGGAAGAACCCATCCATCTTTTCAATAGCAGAGAGATGTGGAACTTCTAGATAGGGTACAGCATGGAGCAACAAAGATGATTCAGGGACTGGAGCATCCCGTGTTCTGGGTGTACCTGCTGGAGCAGGGGGTTGGACTAGATGATCTCTAGAGGCTCCTTCCAACCTCAACCATCCTGGGATTCTGTTGTTCTTCACTGATAGTGTCCAACAGAGACATGTAATGTGGAAGACTGCTGAAGTACAGGTGATTCATTTGAGTTAAGACTTGGCTGCTTACAACATGAAGTAAATTTTGTGAAAGGAGTCACTTGTTTTATATGGCCTAATTTGTGAGGTATGTACTTGAGATGCCTATGGATATAAGATTCAGTTGGTGACGCTTAGCTGGTGCCTCGGCGGGAATGGGCCCTTGTTTGAAGGTGACATTCCTTACGGATCCTCAGAGAGTGCAGGTATAAATACAGTCTGTACATACACGTATACATGCACGTATGCGTGTACGTATGTATCCTGATACTCTCCCAGAGAATGACATCAGTGAAAATGCTACAAATTCACAACAAGCTCAAGGGATAAATATGCTCTAGCTAGAATGTATCTTTGAGTGAATTTATAGTTCTGGCTGTATCTTAATTCCCACCATGCTACAAAGTGGCGCTTCAGGGAAAAATCTTTTTGTAGGAACCCGTGCAAAAAAACAAGTTTTATATTTTAAGTGATTCCACTCAAACTGCATCTTCTCACCATAATTTATTAAAGTATTCATATTTGCTGAAGCTAGAAGTTTTAATGTTTTATAATTTTATTAATAATATGTCCCTGTAATTGAATTTCTATACAAAGATTTGCTTAGGGATTACGAATAGTAATTCTGCCATTCTGACACCTAAACATTAAACACTGCTTGTCTTCTGAATCCATTTTAATTAAAATATGTTGATTGTTCTTAGGTGTACTTCCAAGAATTCACACTTTTAATTTTGATTACTTACCTATATTAAGAGGTTATAAAACTTTGATCTTGCATGTTTCCAGTTTCCTTCAAAGTTGCTGTTCTGCATTGTGTTCCATCTTTATGGACATCTACATAAAATCAGAAAACAGGAAGCATATAAGGCAAAAATGACAAAAACAATCTTAAAAATAAGAAACTACCAAAATGCAAAAGCAATTTAAAATAGAATCTCCGTGTCTGTGTTTACCTTCCCACTGTTGTGCTTTTGCATGCAGTCTGAAACTTGGTAAATTAAAAAAAAGAATTCTGTTTTCACATATTTCTGTACTGGTTGCATGAATTTTATTGCCCCACAAGCCTTGTTATCAGTCACGTCAAGGAAAGGTAGAGAACGAGAAGGGTTGGTTGTGGTTCTGGCTGTGTGTGGCCTGATACTTTTGGTCCTTGATATTGTGTGACAGACAAACAGTGGAGAGAAGAATTAAGAAATGGTCACTGCCAAAAATTCATAGTAACCCCAGCTGATAGAAGATTTAGATGCCGTTATTTGTATCAATAATAACTCAGGATGATGTTTTTGTATGCATATTATCTGCCAAAGTCATGCAATGAATAATTTTTGACTTCCAGGGGTTGACATTTCTTGGGTACGTTATATATTGGCCTCTATTTCCCATGTTATTTTCTGACGATATTGTGCAATCAAATCATGTGAATGAAAGCAAACTGAAAAAGAATATATACATATCTGGAAGTTGCGTTTCGCTGTTCAGTTCCATGAGTGGAATCACCCTGAAGACCAGAACCCTGCTGCTCCCTCCCCAGCGCTGCCGTGGTCTGGAGGGGCTTCCAGCTGCACGGCCATCCCACTCCCCCTGAGCCTGCCTAGCAGGGCCGAGGGAAAAGAAGGCCTCTGGGTTTGAGGCATCTGTTTCCAGGTGTCACTTTTCCCCTTAAGCTCACAGCAGCCTTTTCTTGCATCCATGTGTGATGTCCTCCCTCCCAATATCTCTCAATAGTGACCATTTTCTATTACTGCTTCATGAATCTGCATCTCTCAAAACTGATTTTATTCCATGCCAGGACAGGACAGGCCACTTTTGCACCTTCTGACATTTCCTGAAGTTGTTGTTGTGCCTCAGTAACTGTGGTAAATCCTGGAGATTTCTTCCATTTAAACATTGCAGCAAACTGATTAGTTTCTTGTCATGGAGAATGAAGGGGCTTTATCAAGTGTTTGAAATGGAGTGTTTGTGTTTGATGTAAAATTGAAGAGGTTCCCTGTTGTTGATTTAGGGAGCGTTGCCTGCCAAAGTATCTGTTTTCTGTGCCCAAGACTTGGAGAAACGTAGCTGACACCAAATAATACAAGACCTAGGCTTTTTTTGGAGAGGAGTAAAACCAACCCAGATATTAGCTGCTGTGTCCTGTATTCCTGTAGTCCTGGCATTTTCAGTGAGCTGTTTATTTGCAGCCTGTGTATTCTGACCTGGGGTTGATTATAAAATATCACTGTTTGGTCTTTGATGTCGTGTGTTTTGGCGAGGCAGCAGTCAAACATTTTGCAGTTCATAAATGTTGGTGAAAGACCTTTTTTTCTTTTTTTTTTTAGATAACATTTCTGCAATGGCAAAGTCATCCTGTAGACTCTCTTGTGCTTACAGAAGAAATAATTAAAAAAAAAAAGATTATCCAATGCACTATGTACTAAATGGTTATGGTGTATACCACCAAAATAGCTGCCAATGTAAGCTGTAAATCTGCGTTAGGAGGTTTTCTGCATGTGCCTCAGCCTTAGTCATCGCTCTTGCTGTGGCAGAAGCAGTAAATTAGTATATAATTTACCTGAGTTCGCACAGGCACAATACCCTGGCACCCTACCCAAGGCGGTTTGCCTTGGCGCTAGTTCGAATTTACAGTTCTGGTGGTTACTGCAATATTTTGGACCCTGTAGCCGTGTCCTTATGCACATCATACCAGCCGGAGCTCTGCTGTGAAACGTCAGGCTCTGATTTAGGAGGGGTTTGGGGTGGTCTCTGCAGGCTGGGGATGCTGCCTGCGGAGAATAGGTCGCTGTCGCCTTTGTCTTCTCAGATTTTCTTCACCAAGGGGTTTTTGTTTGTTTATTCTTACTAAGAGTTTCGGCATTTTAGAAGTTATACCCAGTCAGAAAATGGTCAACAGGGAATGGGGTGTTCATGATCTCCCGACTTCCTTCTTGCCGGAGCCAGAGAAATACACCCACCTCCAGGCCTGGAAACATTTAGTAGATGTGATATCCCAGTACAGCAAAGTACTCTCTCTGAAGAATTGATTTATCTTTATGTGATATCTTACTTAGCGCTAAGGTGCCTACTGGAATGTAAAGCAAAATGTTTCCTCTGCAGAATTTCTGCTGACATATAGGGAAAAACCACATGAGGACTGCACTGGCCATATTTTCAACTGACTTAACAATTACATACTTATTGATTAGGTATGCCGTTTGGTAGGAAATGTTCAATAACAGCAAGTATTCTTTTATTTTTAGATTGTTTCATTTAAGCCCTGTCCTGGCAGGACTGATTGCTCACTAGGTGGAAGACGTAGACTTTTATCCTGATCGTGCATGTCACGGTTACTTCCACATGTAGATTTTAGTTGTTTTTTCCTCAAAACCAAATTTTCAGAGAAAAGAATGAAAAGAATGTACTAAATATCTGTGAGGTAGGCAAATAGTTTTACTTGGGCAAATTTAAATCAATAGAGGTGATAAACTTACCTGGGATTGTTCCATTTATTCATCTTCTTGCAGTAACATTTACCTACTTTTGTACTTGGGCACCTCTCTCTCTCTCTCTGAAGTTTTCTCATCCTCCTACTAAGTTGCAGGGCAAATCATAATCTTCTTACCTCAGTTTGACCCTACTGAAAGTCAGGCACAAACAATTCCAGCTTTGTAGCAGTGGACCGAAGAGAAGTGTTCAGACTAGGAATTAAGAAAAAAAAAGATACCCTGATGTTTTTATCAAAGTGCAGCAGCTATGTATGTTCCACCTTGCAGGACAGAGGATCTAAAAAGTAAGCACTCTGGGACAAAAATTTCTTTTCCAGCTTATGTGTGTATGTATATATGTGTATATATACATATACATACATATATATATATATGTACAAGGATGTTGGTACTCCTCATAGTGAGCCCCTCTTTGACGGTGAGCAGGACTTGTAAATTCAATTCCTATATTGCTCATAAATTGTAAGACATCTCGAAGTAACTTCTTTGCCTTCCTTTCTGATGTGGCCTATGCTAACATTACTAGCAATGTTGGAGTACAAGTAGAAAAGAGCAGGCCCTAGAGACATCCAATTAATTAAGGCTTTGCTGCTCAGCATCGGTAATGACTTAAGAGTGAGGTGATACATGAAGTAGATCGATTTTTTACCCACAAAGAGTAACGTAGCTTTGTGTTAACTAGAGAACAGAGCCTGACCTTGCATCAGGTGGGGAATAGAGCATATGGATATGATTGCTTGTTGGACAGGAATTTGTAAAGATAAAGTCTCAGTATTGCTCTGATATCGGATATTTTGATAACACTGCAGTGGCATTAATCTGTAATCATCATGTAGAAGCAATGCAGGTGAATAAACAGGTAATATAGAGCATAAAAGAACAGTAGCTATATATGGTTTAAGAAAGCAAAGATGAACCATGGAGAGGTTGGGCTAATCAACCCATGGATATGGGTATGGGTATTTTCAAGAGAAATACAGTGATAAGAGCCTGTGATATGTAAAACCAACTTAAAAATAATTTTGTTAGTTCTTGATACAATCATGTACAAAAACAAGCTGCAAAATCTTTCAGGGGACTAAGTCTAATGAAACTGTTGTGTGCTCTTAGATGACCTCAGTTAGCTATGAACATTTCACATCACCACTCTCTTTCCAGCACCAGTTTGTCTTTTCCTTCCTGCCTGCCTAGAAAGAGTGTTTAGAAGTCAGGAGCTAACCTGGTCATTAACTTCCATGCTTGCAATTGCAGGGCGCTGCATAATCATTAGCTGGTTTAAAACACTGCATGGATCATGTATTTCACATGTTGTTTCAGGCAGCAAAGAATTCCTGAACATCTGCTTGCAAACTCCTGCGTAGAAGATCACACCAGTATTATGCTATGGGACAAGATCAGGCACACTCAGGGCACTGTGTATGTCCTCTATACCTATGACAGCAGAGTTTCTGTTAAGGAAATTCCCAGATGGTCCTCAGAAATAGATTGTGCTACTGAGAAGTAGTAGGGGAGGCCTCATTTTGAGGTGTGGAGGAGGATTTTCCTTCTGACTCCAGATCTCATGGTTGATATTTACTAGTGGGCCACGCCAGCCAAGCACCTGCGAATGTAATGTGCGTCAGGAGTGCAAGTGTGCGGTAGTTTTGGTTCCAGCAAGTACCAAGCCTAACTCTTGTAATTGCTATGAGGACTTGAAGGGTTGTATAAGACCGAAAGCAATATTTTATTTCCTAGTGTCTCCTACACTGTACATTTGCATTGTCAGATGCAATCAATCATCATATCTGTTCTTGCTGAACTCTCAAAACAGCCAGATGTGAGTGCACGTTAACCTGGAAGCTCGGTAGCTTCCCAGTGACACTTGAAATGGGTCTGTTAGCTGGCAGAGGGGTGACTGGTGTGCAGTTAGCCAAGCTGGAGAATGCACCAGGTAGCTGTGTTACTGTCTGCATTTGACTGAAGAGACACACATTTTGAATAGCCTCATAATCTCTTCCAATTTTTCCTGTTAAAATACACCTCCCACCTTTCAAAATACTAATTTCAAAGCTTGGCAAAACCCATGCTGCCCCCCTAGTGCAGTGCGGAATTTTGCCTTAGTAGAAGCTTGGTAAGCATAGGCAAATCTCCCCGAAGTGCTTGCACCGTGCTGGGTAATGATGAAAACATGAATGCCCGAAGTGAGACCATTATCAGCCAGAGTGGAAGGATGAACCTGTTACTTAGAGAAGAGAGCGAGCATTACTGCTACGTATGCCACAGATTTAGCAGTTAACCCTGTTAGAGTGGTGCCGAGGGTTACGATTCTGGGGTATTTCAGCAGGGCTGAAAGGTCCTCTACCCACCACCGTCACCGCTGTATTGCTCAGCAGCATTAACTGGGGTTCTGTCCAGCTTTATCTTGAGGTCATTTTTTGAGTCACGTGGAAATAGATGGATAGAGCCCTTGCTGCTGTTTGTGTAGTGCTTACTTTAGACTCTTTAATGCTTATGGGCAAGCATAGGAATGTACACGTACAGAACTTGCTTGTTTCAGGGGTTTCATACTGCTGTGGTAGGCTTGCTGGTTCACTGGAGTGCAGTGCTGTGTTATTTGTGTCTGAGTGGTTCACCTAAAAGCTAGTCCTTACAGCATGTCATCATTTGCTGGATGAATCTTCAGAACTTCATCTATTTTTCCAGAATTTCTGAGCAGGTTGACAGTTTCAATAGGTCTTCTCTAACTGGAAACACTGGACTTGAGGTGAGATCCTCTCACGGTTTTCCAAGCAGTGGCAGTCGTGCTAGAGTTAGGCATGTGCAGATTGCCATGCCCGGCCATGTGCTGCAAGGTTGACTCTTTTGGAGAACTCCAGGCTTTCTGTTACAGGTGCCCTGTGTTTACTGAGGTCTGTGAGGTTAGTTTGTCATTTTCACAAAACGCTCAATGGGCAAATTGCAAGAGATGCTCAGTAAAATATCATATATGCAGCACGGTAGGGTTTCCCAGAAGGCGTGTGAGGGAAATTTTATATACCACTAGCACTACAAAAACCCTTCACTTATTTTATATCTGGTTGGCAGAGACTGGAACAAGCTTGAGACTGGAGATCTATTTGTGTAAGAGAAAAATTGTTAAAATCTGATACGTTTAATCTCTGTCTGGAATCTTGTTCTGTTCAGTTGTTCTGATTAAAACTGACATCTACTATTGGCCTCCAAGTGAGTCGGAATCTTAAATTCTCCTCACCATTATATCACTGTCTTTTAGTCTTATTTAGTTAAACAGTTCAAGCAGTTTGTAAAGCATAAGCTTCAAACGGAAAAAGCAGAGAATGAGGAAAAATAGGTTTTGAAAAATGTAGAACAGTTACCTTCTTTACTATAAATGTGTACCTAGCATTTATTGGTCCTATATAGTATACAAGCACATTGGTGTACTTTTTCATAATCTCTAACAGAACATATGCAGAGCCTTGTGGATGGGACTTGTGAACTGTAATACAAAGAATCTCCAGGTGCGTTATTCCTTATTAACATTCACAGTGATTTTCTCGGGAAGTAGATGATATTTTAGTGATAACACAGATGTTGCTTTTCTCCAGTGCTAATAATGCCAATAATTTTCTCTCCACAGAGGAATTCAAGGGCTCCACAATAGTTGAGTTAATGAAGAAAGAAGGCACCACCCTGGGGCTCACAGTATCCGGCGGGATTGACAAGGATGGGAAACCCAGAGTGTCTAACCTTCGCCAAGGAGGAATCGCTGCTAGGTAAGCACATCTCCAGCCCCAAAATGTGTTATACTATGCCGTCGCTTCAGAAATACATCCTGCATCAGAAAGCTCGCTAGGAAATGTTTGTCTGGAAGCATCAGTAAGTGACAGCCTATCGGACCAGAGAAGCTCAGAGAGAAACATTTCAGCAGCAGCTGGTCCATCTCTTCCCTTGAGGCTACTTTGACAGAACATAGAAATACCACTAGTATATTTGCAAATTCTATTAAGAACAAATAGTTTTCTTCTAAATGATTTAAATTTCATTTCAGCATTTTTTGTTCTTGAGCAAAAACTTAAGAAAAAAATACGGAGCAGAAAAATAAAATGGAAAACCTAACCATAATACTATCACAGCTTTATTTAAGAAAATCCATTAACTGTGTTTAAGACTAAACAAAGTCTAAAATCATAGTTACTTTGCTTACTGTGATAGTGGGAACTGAAAAGCTATTACTGTGAAAGAAACAGGCAAAGAGATGGAGGTTAAACCAAATCATTCCAAGTAACTGAGCGGAACATATGATTTGGAGCTGTGGCCTGTCTTCTGTTAACTGTGAAGGCAACTGTTACCTGGAAAATAGTTCTGGTGGCATCTCAAAAAGAGAAAAAGAAGGAGAAAGCTGGAGATGTTTGCCCCACTTCTGTACCCAAACCAATCAAATCATCTAAACTGTAGGTGTTGTAGAACAACTTGTTCTAATTTGGGTGATTATTAAAAAACACTTCTTGTCATCATTAACATTCTATTCTATTACGCTAGTCCAGTATATTTGTATTTAACAAAAAATAATGGAATATGTGCCTTTTCCTAGGAGTGACCAACTGGATGTGGGTGATTACATCAAGTCTGTGAATGGAATCAACTTGACCAAATTTCGCCATGATGAGATCATCAGCCTGCTCAAAAACGTTGGCGAGAGGGTTGTTCTAGAAGTGGAATATGAGCTCCCTCCAGTCTGTAAGTAACAGTGGAGCAAACTGAAATCTATAACATACATCTATAGCAGATGTATGTTATCAATAGCAAGACGGAAGTGACTGTCCAAGACGTCAGACTCCTTGTTGTAAAAGGTTTTTCTAAGATGTTAACCATGCCTGTGAGTTCTACCTCTGCCTTAGCCTTCCTCCTTCCTCTTGCAGCACCCTCTTACCCTCTCAGGTAAATAACACCCATTATTTTTTTTCCAGTGTTTTCTAGTGTCAGTTTTAAGCCACATCTCATTTCTAGAGCAGCAGATGCAGTGGGATGTCTTCAAGATACAATTTTAGGGTGGCACCAGTGTCACACACCGCTACTAAGTATTTTCCTCATGCCTTTTTTTATCCATTCACCCCTTGCCTTTTTCTATGTTCCAAGTGTCTGTCAGTATGTCTATGAGTCGGTGTAGGAGAAAATCAGAGGGAATTTAGCTGGCAGGAAGGAAATGGAAGCTGGAGTAACGGTGAATTGAAAAGCTGGAGCCAAAAGTAGAGAGAAATGTGTTTCCCTGGCAGTTGGTGCTGCATCAGCCAACTTTTCAAATGCTCTAAATGTTCCTTATGCTGCTCACTAGAGGGAAGAAGATGTGGTGCCCAGTGGTATTTTCCAGAAAAAAAACTGCAGAATCAGCTAGGAAGCTCTTATCTCCTTAAATAAAGTCTTTCATCACAATAGGAGCCAAATGGCCCATCCATCTCTTCATATTTCCCAGCACGATGCCCAGGAGAACAGGATGAACTCCCCACTGTTTCCTAGCAGCTGGAGAGTTAGTCTAATTACATATTTTGTTGCTTTATGACCTTCTGACAACTGCCGTAATATGTTTGGGATGTTATTTGCTGATTAGTGTTTGCTTGTGATAAGGCAACTTCATGTTCAAAACCACAATATTTGAGTGAATAAAGTCAGTTGGTTTCAGAATTATTTTAATACAGATGTAGCAGTTTTACTAGAATTATTTATTTTACATTTAATCAAGCATGCTTTCTTCAGCCCCACCGCTGTTGGCATACGTGCCACTTGTCAGCTGAAATAGGTTTTTGACAAGCTAGATTACTGCAAGTCATAACCTTTTATTTAGCTCCTTGGAATTTCTGACCTTTTTCTGCAAGCACATCTGATAATGTTGTAGATGAATAACAGTGTAGATGTTCCCATCAACCTCAAATGGACACTGTAAACACCGTGTCTTGCAACACCTAGAAGTGTTTCAATATGTCATGTTGCTGTGTCTTGGCACCTCCTACCCTGCTCCATGTCTGATGAAATTCTACTGTTGTTCTCACAGAAGGCTCCTCAGAGAGAGGGGAACTGAAGTTTCAGAGTGGAGAAATGGCAGTAAATTTAATAATTGAATAATTTAATAATTTAAATCTGTCTGAGAGCCGGTAATCTCATTCTCCCCAGTGCTTCCTTATGTATCTGAGAGCGTTCACTGCAGAAGGAGCATCTAGCTTCTGTTTCAACATGAGCCACTTTGACATTGCTAACTAAAACATGAGCGACGTCTCCGCCGCATCTGGCTCTTCAGGATGTTGGTGGTGGAGAGCTCTATCCCCACAGTAGTGCAGCAGGCTGAATCTTTCTTGCCCGAGTGGATGACACACTGCAGGACCACAGTCTTCCCCTGTCCCATGAGGAGGATTACAAGCCATATCAAATGAATTAGCAAGCCGCTGGAAGGCTTGGTCCCTTCCAGTTTATTGGGATAAAGGCAAGAGCTGAAGTTTGATCCTGCCTTGTCCATGAAGAATTTCTGGCCCAAAAGGAACCACGTGACCTTAAATAACCCAGTCCTGAAAAATAATCCTGTGAAGAGTCTTTTTTAGCCCCTTTCTTAAGGAAAGGGAATTCTTACGATTTTACTGGTTGCTTGCCCGGTTGCCTGCAGTAACTTTTGAAACTCTGGGCCACTGTGCGCCAGATTTAACAGGGGATTGAAAGACTCCAAAGTAACTACATTCCTGTACATGGCATGGAAAGTTCACCTGGGCAGAAGGGAAATCCCCAAACTGGATTCAAGCCGGGATTGCTGTGTGTTGGGCCGGGCACGGGGCAGTTAGCGGGTTCTTTCCTGGCTGTCTAGTGTGTGTTGTCCATCCCTCAGTGGGTATTGTAGCAGGGACTGGGAAAACTGTGGTTATTGCACACAGGAGCTTTAAAGAACATAAGTCGTCATTAGTTCTGCTGCTCACGTAATGTGTATTTTATACAGTTCTTTTTATGTGTTGCACTGTTTTTGGTGTCTTACTGAAAGCTTAGAAGTTTGTGTGTGCGTATGATCTTACCGATTGTCCTTTCCCCTGTGGGAAAGGGGAGCTATTACACTCTGCCAAGTTTTTTCTCTAAAAGCTGACAGTAAATTAACTGCTGGTTTCTTAACAGCAGTATTTTCAGATATCATAAAATGGTTTATCCTGGCCAAATGTGTTCGCTTGTGTATTAGGCTGCTCAGCTCCTAGCTCAACTGTGCACCACTCCGGTATTGCTGACAAACAAAAACTTGCTCCACTGGAAGCCAAGGATCTTTAAAACTGATTTACCATTGATGAGAAAGTCTACTGTGTTTTAAAAAGGAAAAAAAAAAAAAAAAAGAAGAGCCTAATGATACAAAATACTGTTTTTCATCTTAATCTAGCAATCTGAGACTAGGTACACACATACTAAAAATCTTGACCCTCTTGACTTTAAGCAATACAAATAAATATTTTCATAGCCAAACAGTTAACTCTGCGGATATCTTTAAGATTTTGTCATTTTTATCTCTGTGTATTTCTACCTTGCATACTTTCCTGTGCTTTTCTGAAACTCTGTGAAAAGTAAAATTATGCAAAAATGTGAAGAGTAAAGCTCCAATCTCTGAGCTGTTCTAGGATTCTATAGCTGTTTTTTGAAATACTGGCAATCTGTTATTTACATCTGCAAAATATCTGACAGAAAATTCTCTCAAAAAGAGCATGAGTTGTAGTTAATTACAGGTCTTTTATGTGACTGTTCTGTAGTGGAGTCTTTCTAATTATTTCACCAGGAATACAATCAGGAATACAATATCTAGATTTTTTTTTTATAAATGATGCAAATCTATGTATATAATTAGAAAAATAACAATAATTGAAGGGTTTTTTTTTTTATTTTTAGCTGTACAAGGATCAGGTGTCATCTTTAGAACTGTGGAAGTTACTTTACATAAAGAGGGGAACACTTTTGGGTTTGTAATAAGAGGTGAGTTATCATTAAATGTCAAGAGTCTATATTTCTAAATCAGCAACTGAAGTGATAAGTTTTTATGGTACTAAAATAATATTTCAAGATTTATGGTTTCCAATTTATAAAAAAAACTTATGATTTATGTATTCTGTACATTAACATGCTGCTTTTATGAATTGCTTTAATTTTTGTTTATGGGACACTGATAATTAATCCATTTTGCAAAAAACATAAAGAAATGAATATTTTGTAACACCAGATTCTGCTACCAATGGAGTCAATGGGAAATTACTGTATTCAGTGGGGTTGTTGCTTTTAAAAATATATGCCCATATAGCATTTGGATAAATTAAATATTGAAATTTGATTTATAGTTTAATAATGCTGACAGTCATAATTGCAGAACAATAGTATTAGCACTGATTTAGAGAACAGAAGAAAACATGCAGCTGTTAAATAATATACCCAGGCGATGAATTATGGGAGGTACATTGGGTTCTTTAGGGAAAACTGTATTGTTTTATTTAATATATAAATTCTCTAGTGGCCACTCAATAATCTGAGTATAGACAAAATAGAAAGCTTTTTTTTGTGGATGCTCTGCAACAAACATTGTAGGATAAGTTTTCACATGAGATCAGAGATGTTCTAAGAAAGGAATGCGTCTTTTATTACTAGTATTACTCTGTAGAAACCTCACATTAGGAATCACCTGTACAACATAGTAGGTCAAATTATGTCAAATATAAGTAAATAGAAGTTAATTTTGGTGTCTGGATGCTGGTTTTGATCCTTTTTGCCCATCTGTAAGTGTACATACTGCAAACTTTAGACTTTTCTCTAGAAAATGTGTTTTCATAAAAAGCAAAAAGTGAAGGTGTGCTTTCTTTCACTTTTCCTTTTCTAGGTGGAGCACATGATGACAGAAATAAATCTCGTCCTGTTGTAATAACGTGTGTTAGACCTGGAGGGCCTGCTGACAGGTACAATCCAGCTTTTTTTCTGTAATGCAAATTAAAGAGAAATGGAGAAAGCTGAATTATTTGAGATAGCAGTTAAGATTTGGAGTGAAGTAGGTCTATTCAATCTATTCAAGCTTATTTGTTTGAAATTCATGACTTACTTAGGCATTTATTGTACTACTAATAACTGTAGTTAATAGGCAACCATAGACGCTCAAGATATCATTATGTGGGGTAAATTTTAATTAACAAAGTTGCATGCTTCAAGACTCTCCATCTCCGAATAAGTAAAAAATGAACAGTCTCTGTAATAGATCAGAGCACATTTTTTGTAGTCTTCAAGCAAGCAATGTAGCTTTTTCTTACACTGTTTATACTCTAAACCTTTCTTTCTTGCATTGCAGAAAAATAGCTTCATGTGTTGGGTGATGGTGTTGTGTTATTGTTTTAAGACATTTGTTCATATCTCCTTGTGAGTGTACACTAACTTCCCTCAACAACTTCTGAGTACAGATTTAGGATTGGATCAATGAACATGCTTTTATATATTAGCCTCTTATATATATATAAATAAATATATCAATATATTCATATATGTGAATTATGTTTTCAAAATGACATTTGAGTCCTTAAATTATTAAAAAAAAAAACTTAAAGGGCAATTTCTCTAACGTAGGCTGTTTTTCTCTAGCTTATGGCATTTCTGTCTTTGGCTGCCTTAATGGAAAAGCAAATGGAAAAACTTCCATGCAGCTTTTGTCTTCTGTCTGTCTCCCTTTCCCCCATCCTCCTTCTCTCCTTGATTTTCTTCCTGGCATTTGAGCTGGCAACGTTAGCACTTTGTTTGCTATTTTAATTCTGACCGTGTTATGAGGTGATACACTGTGCATTTGTAGCCAACTTGCTTTCAGACAATAAGAAAGGAACAGGAGAATTCTGCAAATATGGGATATTTTGAAGAGAAACAGTAAATGGTCATTCATAATTAACAATCTGTTTCTTCATCCCATCTGTTTCATCTTCTATTTGTTTTTAAGAAAATATCTGTCTGGAGGGAGGTCTGTATATATATGGGAAAGAGGAGGTGTGGGTGTCTGAGAGGGCAGAAGCAAAACATATGTTGCAGCAGAAGCTATACCTCGTTGTGATTTAACACGACTTGATTATTTAGCTATGTTACGCTGTTTTCCAACCACTGACCTCCCAATTAAAGCAATTTCCTTTGCACCATGCCCTCTGAACATTCCCAGTGTCCCAGTAAATGTTAAGAAGGACAGGCTGCGGGGAGGGTGTGAGAGAATTACTTGGCATACATGGTATTACCTGCAAGTCACTTTATCTTACATTAATGAAGATCATTCTTTTAATCTTCCTTCAGAGAGGGCACAATCAAGCCCGGAGACAGGCTGCTCAGTGTTGATGGCATCCGACTCCTTGGGACAACACACGCCGAAGCGATGAGTATTCTCAAGCAATGCGGACAGGAGGCAACTCTGCTGGTTGAATATGACGTCTCAGTGATGGGTATGCTGGAAAACAGAGCTTTAGATTCTGGGAACTATCCATGAGGTTTTGCTGCCCATTTCTGATGAACTGCTTTAGAAGGGATCATGACCCTATGCTCCTAGTAACACCAATACTCTTGTCCCCACCGTATCATTAATCTTCTTAGGTTCATAAAGAGGTGAACAGTATTTTACTGCAATTTAGCATCCTGACATTTCATGGTTTGTAGTGTGAAACAATACTGTGAGTTCTACCAAAGTAACTTTTCCAGTCACTAGTTGCAATAAAGGTTAGTGAAGTGTAAGCATTTTTGTGTCACATGAAAGAGGTTTACTTGCTCTAGGAGGAATCCTTGTGCCTTATACCAATGCTGCCAGGTAGCCAAGCCGTTATAAAATATCATAAAACTGCCACATGAAAAAGAGAGGGAGGATAAAGAGTGTTAAGAAATCAAGAGGTGACAAACCGTGGCTATAAAAAATGAACTTAGACTTTATATAAACTTCAGGTGAACTCATGGAAGGCATTGGAAGATTTTTGGAAAGTCAAGCAGAGCAGATCACAATAGAGGTTCCATTTGTTCTTGGAAGGTGCTTTTCTGTTATTGCAGGAACGTGAAAATTATGGCAGCAAGAAATAGGAATGTTCACTAGTCAAACTAACACATTTCTGTTTGGAGCTCTCTCTCCTCTTATCTTCCCCAGTTGCACAGTCAGATTTCTAGCCCAGCAAGGAAGCAGCCTCTTAGGAATTTGTGAAATAGCTCTATCAAACTTCAAAGCCTTGGAACATATTAACGTTTAGAAGAATAATGTCAGAAACTTGTTTATCCTGTAACAATCCCCTGTTCTTCTTCAGGAGATAAGATTTTTTTCTTTATTATAACATAGATCTTTGATGAATTTGCAAGGTTTCTGGCAGGCTTGCTGGACAGACATATGAGGTCCACATCCAGAAATATTGTAACTGCTCAGCATCTGAGCAGGAGCCTTATATATAGAAAATAGAAATGAAAGTAGTCTTGTGACTTGAAGAGGCCTAGAATTCAGACGATTTTATTTCATCTTTTCTTCTTGATGATGTTTGATGGCCAAATCCTATCTAACAACAAACCTTAAAACAGATTCTTTAATTCTGCTTTATCTAAGAGAAGTTAGGAATGTGCTTGTTCAGATTTTACTGGAAAAAAAATCCCTGTCATCTCAGAGAAACCCCCCATCCCCATTCTTCTGTGTACCCAAGGGAGAGAGTGGCTCTTCATTCCAATGGTGATCTTCTAGAAAGGACAAAATGAGAAGCTGTGGTACTCTGAACTGTAGGCTTCTCAAGGCAGGATTTATTTTTCCCAAGGTGTGTGGGGTGAGCTTATTGCAGGAGGATGCAAATCTACTTGGAGCCCATCAGCTTGTGACAGTGTACACAGCTTGTGTAAGTGGTACCTTCCAGTTGACCTCCTAATGTCATCTTCTCTCTGAAGAAACTCTGCTGTCTCCCTTTTGCTCTCTATATAATGTCTGGCTTTATTTTTCCTGCCTTCCTGGCACTGAACCCAGTAGCCTATGGAAGCATCAAACTAAGGAGGTGGAAGAACCTAAGACTTAAAAGTTGTGTAGTCAGAAGAAAAAGAAGGGAAGGGGAATCTAACATTGGGAAATGTGTGGGATGGTGATCCAGGCTGTCGGTGAGAAGAACAGGAAGAGTGCTAGTGATGATGTGAAAAATGTTATGGAGAGAGTTGCTTTACTTTTTGCAATTCCATTATGAATAGACCGTGGCCAAAATGTTGAAAATCACTCATTCTAATATGGTGGTTCTTAGGCCAGGAAAACAGTGCAGATTTGGATCTTTGTGTACTTCTCCTCAAGAGTAGTGAATTCAAAGGAGTCTATGAGCCATAAACAAAAATTTAAGAATTACAAAAATGTTACTCACAAGCTCTTTTAAATGCCACCACAGAGTTGATGGAAATATATTGAAACAGTAGGAACTGGTGCAAGATAAGCTGATTTATCAGTACTGATGCTTGAAACTACTTTAGTAGCCCAGCCTTTTGAAAGCGAGGCAACAATCTGGAAATTATATGAAAGTTTGATACTTTTTTAAACTTCCAGCAGAATATTTTACCCACAGAGGTGTAATTCTACCATTACTTGCTTTAATATCCTCCCTTCTCCTAGCAGATGGTTATGTTCTCTAAAGTAGCATTTCATATGACCAGAATAGGAAAGACCTGTAAAATGTATTCTGATAGCATGAAATTGGAAATTAGTTTGAAGAGATTATACTAAATGAAGAAAATAATCCTAAACTATTTTTTCTGCTTTCCACAGTCCAGTAGAGTGTAACTAATTATTTATACCCTTGTAAGCATAAGTCATTTCAAAATGCTGTATTTCTCCAAATTTTGTTCCTTCACCTGAAATTTCAAGAGGTCACTTACGAAGCTGGCGTGTTTTATTGGTTCTGGAACATAGACCAACTAAGGAAAAAAGGCAGTGATGGGTTCTGTGCAGGCTGCTTAAGTGTGTCTGTAGTGTAGGATATAGGACTCATTACGTTAAACTCTCTGGGGTTACACATGCACTTGCTTAAATACATGCTGAAGTATCAGCCCAACATGGATTCTGGGAAGCAAACTTGATAGTTCAGCCTCTTGAAGAGATGTTTTTATGCTTTTTATTTTTTTCCTCTGCTGCTTGAACTATTTCTAGTTGCATATATGCAACATACTGCTGCATGGTTTCAAACAGACTTTGAAATAATAAGTGTTTGGAAATATCAAGAAAATTGGTGAAGAAAATAGGAAAAAAAATCTTTTGAGAAAATCTTTGATAACCAGTTAAGGGGTATATTTTAAATTGTGGAGGTAATAGTCTTCTCTATGTTTTTTTCTTACCCAAAACACTGACTCCTCTAGTCATGAAGCAAAATATAGTTATAATTATTATAATATAGAGTATATTGTAATATAGTTTGATGGTTACTTATATTCCTCAGTGATTTTAGAAGACACTACCTCTATTTTTTAATATTGTAAAGCGTTAATAATGCTGCATTTCAGTGCCTGCAGAGGAAATTGAGGTGATCTCTTGCCCGAAATGAAGCTGTGTAGGAGTAACAAAAACTCTGTTGACTTTATCACTTTTTTTAACAATCCTTACACCTACCAGGGGCCCAGCACTATCGTGCTGGGACTGCCTATTGCCAACCAGCAGTAGGAGAGATCTGCATACTGCATATTCCTGGGGTATGGAGTAAACCCCTCGCATTGGAGAGGGAAAGGAGTAGAGGGAGGATGGTGATTTGCAGTCACTTGCTGCCAGCAGTATTTTCACAGATTGGGTTTTTCCTGTAGCAACCAACCAGCAATAATTTACAAGCTATACGCCTAGTTTGGGAAGAAAAAGCGTTCACTGTTTGGAGCAGGTGATGGGGCAGGGAAGTATCCCGATGAGTTCCTCACCACTGTAGGATTGGCATGCTCGTGTTATATGAAATTATAGACTGGGAGATTGATAGCACTTTCCCGTCAATGCTCACTTCAAAGTCTCTGTGGAAAAATGGAAAAGTATTAGGCAAGACAATTGACTTTTGGGAGAACAGACACAGGACATTTTCTCAAAGATGCATACAATGAATCTTCTTTCTTTGAATCTGTAAAAGTCTTTTTTTTTCAGGTAGAAAGACTACTTACAAAAAGGAAATTACCATGTTAAACTGAAGTCACGTCTAGCATTGTTCAGGTCTAGACATCTTGCACTGTAGTTAGCCAAATGAATTTCCTAACACCTTATTTCACAGAACGCATTAGCACTGTATCACACTTCCCTAAGGAAATGGGGAGAAACGATCTTTCAGGTACAGATGAAAAATCATATGAGAATGAGTTAAGAACATGAAATGAAATGCTGATATGTTTTAAACGGAGAGTCATACTGCCCCATCTAAAAAAAGGAATGAAAAGGTTATGATTACATTTATTTGGAACCAGCGAACATAGTTTCCTTTCAGGTTTTCCAGAAACTCCCATTGATGGTTTATTGTCTTCTTAACTGAGATTGACTTTGGATTCCAATTTACATGTGGTATTTTGGTCAATAAAAAAGTTCTGTATGGGTAAACTTCCATATTTGATCTGAAATGGAGCATTCAGAAATGTTCAAAGGTAGTTACCACTGAGTTTTAAGTTCTGACCTGTATCGTTTTTGTGTAGCTGTAGTTCATATATTGCTGATATAAGCCCTCAAACAATCTACTTCTTAATTCTCAAAGGTTTTTGCTAGGGTAATCTTTGAGACAAAGATATTGTAGTTAAGCAAAACTAATAGCTGCTGCCAACTTTGTAGCATAAAACTATTCGCTGGCTCATTGTACCTGAGGGGGAAACCTCTGTATCTCATCTCTTCACTGGGTGTCTCTTAGCACAAACTGCAGGTACCTGTATCCTCTGGAAAGGAGTGTATTCCTCATTCTAATTACATATGTTTCTCAATTTTATTTGATAAATCCATCTTTAACAATTTGTTAGGTCTGAAATTAGTTTTACCAGACAGCAGTGCCCTATTCTCTGCAAAGCAAAGATTGTCATCTTGTTTTTTATTTTCAAGGCACCAGAGTCACCCTGATATCACTCGTCTTTGGGTAGAGGAGCACCCTAAATCTGTCAGTCTTTACATTTATCATCAATACAGCTTTATAGAATGGGAGTTCTTCATGCAATTATTTGCTAGTAAATCAGATGGCAATTTGACAGTGTCCAGCTCTTTACCCTTTGTAGGCCAACAGTCTTAAAAAACTCAAAGGCCAATAATGATTTTCTGAGAATGCATACAGAAATCTGCCTCCCCCTTTCTGCTAGACAAAGAAATAACAGGGAAAAAAGAAAGCTTGTGTAGTTTAAGTATCAAGTAATACTGTGATCCAATGCACACTTTCAATAATTTGAAGGCAAGGCAATAAATACAGGACAAAGAACCACATGGATTGCCTCTAAAGTTTCATAAAGCTGTAGTATAAAGCAAGAGGGAAGTAGAGAACTTTAAAAGCCATCAAGTTTTACAAGATCAGGGAACAAGAACTCCAGAGACTTCAAGGACAAACTCAAGATCCTTATAAATCTTATAAATATTGCAAGACCTTAGAAGCTGAAGGAAAGTCAGAAAGCTGTAGGACTCCATGCTGCTTTTTTTCTTTCTGTTTTTATAAACTTAAAATTAACATTTCTTTGGTCTATTACAAGCCTTTGACAGAAAGGGGAGGCAGTGTACTCCAGCATTTGATTGAGACTTGCGAGTCTCTTGACTGTCATACAGTAATAGACCTAGATCCCTTGAAATTCTAAATATGAATTAGTTACTTAAACCTTTAAAGAACATTTCCTCTCTTATGGCGCTTCAGAGACAGCCTGAATCAAATTTGTGTGGAAAGCAAAGGTCATACATAATAGCCGTAGTAGCTGAAGTATCATTCTGCTTTAAACACTGCTGCACAGACACGTACAAATTATTCTGGAAAGCAGTTATTGAAGTTAAGGAGTTGAATATGCCAGTTAGGAAATGTCACAATATCTGCTCAGTCTTTGTCCAACAAAGTGCATATGTAAATTGTGATAATCTTCCAGTACACCATCATGTGCTTTTCTTTCTACTAGTCCCATCATTTAGTGCACAGGAGGGATAATAACCACTTAATGCAGCAATTCATTATGTGTTTTCCTGCCATCAATCAGTATGTGACCACAAGCTATACAAGGCACTGTCAAGATCTCTATCTGAATGCCAAGCTATTAATTTTGTGATGTTTTTTCCTGAGACTCTAATTGTGCCACAGTTTGAGCGTTTCAGGAAATCTCAGGAGCTCAAGAAGTAAACCCCAACGTCCCAAAGTCATTCCAAATTTTTCTTTCTTAAGGCAAAAACGACATAGGCATATCTCTAACAGTCCCAGAAATACCTACTAGGAGACATACCACTGGAGAAAACACATTGGATTTTTCATCTCTCCTGAAGGCCGACGCATGACTCGCATTGACCTTGTGCAGACTAAGCAGGTAGAGAGACCTGCATGCTATGGCCAGTTGTTCTCTCGGTTTACTGTACAAGTTACTTGCTTATGAAACACAGTCTTTGTGCCTTCTACCATCAGTGCCCGGATGTCTGCATCAGGGACATGAGCATGAACAGACTACCAGACATCGATACAGACAGTACATATCTCCTCTCTATAATGTGATAGCCTGTTGTGATTTCATGTAGTCATGTGTTGTTTTACCCATTAATTCCCATAAGACTTGCAGGCAGGCTTGTGATGCTTCCAATTATAAGTGTTTCTCCTGGATTTGTCTCCTAGATATGCCTTCAACCATTCCAATGAAAGCTTATCCAGCCAAAAGCTGCATACAACGTTGTCCAAGCACAACTTTGGTTTCACAAAATATCACATATAATTTCAAGTTCTGGCAGAGCATGAGAGCTTTACAGTATAAAACCAACAGAATATTTTATGTGGAGTGAAAACAATATGATTTCCCCTATTGATGTTTGGGCACACAGCTGACCTGTTTCAAATTAAATAACTAAGGGAAGAAAGCAAATACAGCCTGAGAGAGGTAGTCATCATAAAAAAAAGTTTACACCAAATGTTTGAAGTGTAGCCAAGTTGTAAGCAATTAAAATCAAGATACTTTAATGAGAACTGATGATTCAGAGTTATGATTCCCAAGCATAGTATTTGTCCTGTAGTGTTTTTTTTTTTTTTTGCTTTCTTTTGTCTGCCTGATTATGATGCTGTTCTAATTTGATAGTCCTGTTGCTACCCGATGATTATAGAAATAGAGGGAGGAGGCATTGTGTCACTGCATAGATCTTACAGATATCTTTTTCTTTACTAACTTCTTGATCATCCCTAAAGAGAAATAAAGTGAGTTTAGCAGAACCATAAAAGTTACAAATGACTCTAACAGGCTCAATTAACATTTCTCTCTAGTGCTTTTGAAACTGTGGCATCATTAAAAGCAACTTAATAAACATTGCTTCGTATGGGAAAAAAAAAATGTAAAGGTGAAATGAGATGTCCCTATAACCGAAAAATAACAACACAATTTCATTTTCAGAAATTACTAGAAAAAGGGGGGGGTGTATTCTCTTCCAAGTACTACTACTTTTGTAAAAATACTCTGTTCTTTAGTTAATGGGTACTGAGAGTGATAGATAAATACACCTCCTAGTAACTGTCAGGAAAGTGTAAAAGTAAAAATAACTGAAACATCTACTGTATTTCAAGATGGGAATCCATTAAAGTGCATCCTTTCTAGTCCATTCTTCTACATCCTCACAAGATATGTGATCTGATTTTTTTTTATGCTAATTCAAGTTTTTGGAGCCTCAAATGGAAGCAATTTCTGCCTATAAAAATATTTTTTTCTTGCTCTCAAAGCAAAACCAGGGGAGTAAAGGATGTTTGTCATAACTACTTTCTCTGCCACCCAACCTCCAAGCAAGAGGAGGAAAGGAACCAATAACCCTTGAGTAATATTTTTTTGAAAAGGAGTTATCTTACTTCTTTGCTGTAATCAAGCCTTTTTTCTTCTGTATTAAAAAAAAAGATGGAAAAGGGATTGATCAAATCTCTATACCTTGGCAAATACTACCTAGATGTGCCATGAAGTACAATGTGAAAGAGAATTCCCTTCTCTGCTACATGCACATACCCGTGGTCAGCTGGAAATTAGTCAAAAAGGCTTACTTTGTGTTGACACATCTGTTACCCAGTGTGTTAGTCAAGTGCAAACTGATGAGAATAATGAAATGATTTTTGTTGGTCTAAAAAAAAGAAACGAAAGACCAGGTGGTTGAAATACTTAAATTGCAAGTGATCGTTTTACAGATAGGATGATAATCCAATTAATTCAAATGAAAAATGTAAGCCTTGAATTAGGCTTAATGACATTGTGGTTAACTAGGAGACTAAGGAATAAGGGACAGATATATTTTTCTTTTTTTTTTGGTATCAGAAAGGGCTTAGGAGATAACCCCAGAAATGGCTTGCAAAAGAGTTCATCTCAGAAAGTAGCTGCATCACAGGCATTGTGTCTCAGGGAGAGGAAAACACTAAATGTTTCCCTAGACTTAACTGAAGCAGGTGTATATGAAAATCCTAAATTGAACTAGTCTATCCCCTTGGCTTTTTTTTTCATCAATGTGACAATCCACAGTCATCAGTGTGAAAAGCCCAGACTCTAACGAATAGATTAGGCCAAAGGGAAAAAAAAAAAAAAAAAAAAACAGCATTATAATAATCTGCCTTTGCTTCTTTTGCTTAGATTGAGGCTTACCATGCTTAGTTAATTTAAAGAGATTATTTTATAGTCTATGAATTCTTTCAGTTGTTTGAAGAAATACTGTTGATAAAAGCTACTATACTTTATTTGGCCAAAAAAAGTTACTTTTTTTTTTAATGCATTCATTGATTACTCAGAATGTTGATATTTGAGCCTACGCGAGTCTCATGCTTCTCATCTGCAGGAAAACTGGGCAGCATATTCTAACAGCTATTATTAATTTGTCGTGTTGCTGTTACATTGTAGATGCTGGAAGACCCTAACAAAACCGTCTTTCCCTGATAATTGGACATGCTTTCAAAAATAAACCAAAACTTAAATCCTAACAGTTTTCTTCCAGAGATTGGAAGGAAGTGTATGACCCAAGATGTTCAGGTTACCTGCATGAGATTGGAAGCAGAGTAGGGCTTTGCTGATGGAAGAAGTTGGCATCAGGCAATAAGGCTCAAGGGAAGAAGGATAAGGCTATGGGAGTATAGAGATGGAGATGCTAATGAGGGGAAAAAGAGGAGTTTCTAGGCCAAGTTTCCTCCTGTACTGCACACAAGTTTATATAACTGTATTGCCTCTGCATTGGTTTCACTTTGTTTTTCTGACAGATAATCCAGAGATTGTCTTCATGAAAGGATGGTCTATGTACAACTTGAGGCAGAGCTTTGGGAATTGTTTCATATGAAATAGCAAGTTCCTCCACACTTGAAAAACTTCTAGTTGGGTTTTTCTTTTTTCTTTTTTTTTTTCGTATCCAAAAGCTATTGCTGATTCAGGTCATCCTTCCTGAGTTAATTGATATCTGAAGGCCTCAAGCAGCTTTAAAAGCTAACCTGGGCTACAGACACACTGAGCCTGTGGTTTCCCTACTGTGATTAAACATTTCTAGCACAGCATTCCCCATAGTTGCAAAGAAAATCTAAACCAAACTATCTCTGCAGTCTCTTCTACCATTTTTTGGCCCAGGAAGGTCACCAATAACTTAATAGCTAGGTATTCATATTCACATTTGACATCTTCATATTAAAAGATGTGATTAATTTGAGTATTAAGTACTCTGGAAATTGCATTTTTGACTAAATGTTTTATCTTGATTGTTGCATACAGTCTGCTAAGTGATTTTCTGCACTGAATGTAGTACTTTTTGCATACATATGAAACTGCATTTAATCCCTAGCTACTGCAAAGTAGTGTTCTATCCTCAAAACATTTAAGAGTTGAACAGCAACTATTGATCTTTAGGTCAGCAATCTGTTCCCTTCCATGAAGTTAACCAAGACTTGTTTGCCTCAGGAGAAAGACTGTCATTAATTTCAGCTGGAATTTAAAATAGGACCCGAAAGAGAATAATCCAACTCATCTCTACATTAGATCGTCTCTGCTGGAAGATCGCAGGGAGATAAACAGCAGAGCTGTGCCTCTGTATCCCCTCCTCGGTTCCCACCAAAGAGAGGCCCAGTTTGTGTCTCCTACTAGCGTAACAGACTTCTAGGCTAAGCACTAGTTGCACCACTAAAAGTGTTTGGTTTTATTGCCTCTGTTAAGCCTATCGACTTCAGGCATTCTACAATGAGCTCAACTCTTAAGTACAGATAAAACCAATTTTACAAAGACCTAATTTGGAGGCACATTATTTAAAAACAGTGCTGCTTATGCTCTGTTCATTATATCCAATTGCTTCACAGTCCCCTCCTTTCTGCTAATGAAAAGAGAGCATGCCAAACCCACAGGTCCTATTTTGTTGTTTTATTTTTTTCTCTCTTCTCTCAGATCTTTCTTTTCTGAAACTGTAGCATTAACTTCAGTGCAGGATATGTATGTATGAAATTATGCCTTTGTGGCAAGCTTTATAGTGCATCCCAGTTTGGATCTAGATCACAGCAAAAGCCTTCACCCTAGAGTCTGCTAGAGTAACTGCTAAATTAACAAGCACCATGAATTTCTGTAGATTTACTTTTTGGCTTTCATGTAACAGGCCAGATTTCAGCTGTTAGTCTTTGATGTCATAAATCAATGGGAGACATCGGGGCTGCTGTGCTGTCTTATTCAGTGCATTCTGCTGTTTTGTGGTGGGATAGGAAACTTTAAAGTATCAGCTACTATGTTTACCCCAAAACACAGCTGCAAAGGAAAAGCAAAAAACGAGAGATGCATCTTTTCTGTGCTCCTTTATGACAACTATTGCAGGAGAAATGGGATCGCAGGCATCTCAGAGATGTCTGCAAACTAACTCACAGTTAAACCCAACTTTTAATAGCTACAAAAACTTGAATAGATTATACTATAGTTTGTCCTATCTCCCCTCTTGCCTTTTAGCAGCTGGCTACTGAAGTCTGAGTTATTTTTTAGCTTTTCAAATACATTGCTCTGTCATTTCCAAATGTAAGTTTAGAGAAAATTGTTTTACCTTTAACGAGCAAGTATGCCAAGATTTTGTGTCTCAGGAATGCTGTTTCTTGACTTTGCAAAGTTCCCTTCAATTCAACTCTTCAGATGGGAAATGGGAAATGGGAGATGGGAAATGCCACAATTAAAGATGCCCGTGCACCAGACTCCTTGGAGCATATGCTTTATGATACAGATTTTAGTGGACTGATTGAATACATTTTTCCTTCCTCGGTCACCTGCAGCCTTGTGCTGAGTGATGTGGAGGACAGTCAGTCAAGGGAGAGGATCTGAAGAACTGCTCCTCTCACCCTGGTGTGGATGCCTGAAGCAGGGCTGATGAAACACTCTCTGTAAGAGCCACTCTCTCTGCGATGACTCTGCAGAGGGTTTAGCCTTCTAGTTCAGGTGTAGCTGCTTCAGGTCTATTCTATAGATAGATGCCTGCATTTTGATGCAGTGAATCTCAGCAACGACGTCTCAGATTGGCCACTCAGGACTCACGGATCTTCTTGACCTTTTTTTTTTTTTTGGTGGTCCTGATTTTTTAACCTATACAACTAGAAAATATCACACTTTTACTCTAAAGAGTGTTGTGAGATAAAATCATTAATAAACTGGCATTGTAATGAATACCCAGAGGCTACACCCTACAGTAGCATGCCCATATGAGAATCATAAGGATGAGAACAGTGTTTGATAAGTAAGGTAGGAGCATGAACAACACAGAGAAAAGTGCTGCTTCTCATGAAACAATCGCTGTCTACCTTCTGCGTGGGCCTCTAGAGGAAAGAATATTTGATTTTGTAACTGAAGATGATATCAGCAAAAGGGACATAAAAATCAGTGAATCCAGGCAATCTTCATTCTGGGGTTCCTAAAGTCTGAAGTGCTCTATGCCTGCTCTACAGCCAAAATATTCTCCTTCTAATGTCATTTTGTTTGGAAGGAAAGACTGTTCTGTCCTAGCTTTTCATGTGCATGTGTACTTGTAATGATTTATATATGATGCTCTGTTTATTTTAATCATGCCCTAGCTCATTTGGGTTTTCACAAACAGTTTGGATAAGCACAGACTTTCTGTTAGGTCAGCTAAGCAGTGTTGAGCTGAATAGCCTTTTTTTGAACACAGTGACCTCTAAGCTTTGAAAGACTTCTTATAGCTTAACTAAATTTGGGTGGATTTTCACTGGTCAAAAGGAAAAAAAAATAAAGCAGCAGCAGCAGCATGCCTGGAAAAGGCTGATGCCTACTGAAAGGCAAGTCTGTGTACCTCACAAGCCCTAGAGCATCTTTGCAAAGAAACAGTGGCATCAAAGGTCTGAGCATTTGCTGGAGCCCACAGCAGGAGCTGATCTGGCGGGAGATAAGTGGCTTGTGCAGTGGCAGAGGAGCTGTGGAGCAGCCTCGCCAAAAGCGAACGTGGCAGGAAGCTGGGGGGATAACGGTAAAGGAAGCAGGATGAAGAATATGCTTCAGGTACGCATGGATTTCTGGAGTATATGATTTGCTAGTGATTTGGGGATAAGAAAAAAAATAAGAGAGGAATTGTTTTTGCTGGAATTGGCTACTGCTGAGAATGGAGGTTATTGAAAGATTCTTGTTTTGCTTTAAATATGTGAATACTCCCAGTTGTCCTGTTTCTGTATTACTTGAAAAAAGGAGCTGCTGTGATGGGAAAGGAAAGAGTTGGAATGTAGACAGAGGGTACCAGTACTAGATTATTCACCCAACATGGCATCAAAGAACTTATGTTCAGTACAGCTTCCAAGAAGTTACAGCTTCTGTGTTTGGTTTGAGAGTAATTGCCCTAAACTTTAAATTACTTGCTGTTTCCTCTGGTTTCATTTTTTTTTTCCTTCTAGGGCAATACCAAGGCAGATAGAGCAATTAATGGACTTACCTCCTGAGTCATCTTACTGAAGTCTCATTTCAGGAGTGATTGGCATTCAATAGCAAAGTACTCAGTGCACTTTTTAGCAACCCAGAGAGCTTCAAAACTCTCATCTGCAGCTTGGTGCACAAATAACAAGGTCATATCTCAGCCACAGTCCTCTGCATGGAAACACTTTATACAGCAGTTGTGCCAATTTGCCTATTATTTATAATACAGCTGTGCTACAGCACAGATTATTGAAAAGAAACCAAGGTTTGGGGAAGAAAAATACACTGACAGTGCTGACTTGTAGCAGCAGAAATTCATAGGCAACAATAAAGAGGTCTCATTGTACATTTTACTGGTTTATACTCATCTAATTAGCCCTGCACAAGCAAGTCTGAGACCTCCTGCCTGTTAACCAAACTAAATCTGTTGATTTTAATGGCAGCAGAGGGCAGGACAGAGACTGTGGTTAGCTGGTGTGGGGAGAGCAGTAAAGCGTGCGAATGAGTAACCATAAATCTATGAGACTGTGTGGCTGAGCACAGAGGACCTTGAGCAAAGCCTCAGCACGTACCTCAGGTGCAGCAATCCGCTGGCTTCCTGAGGAAACACCTCAGCTCTGAAGCCTCAGGACTATCCAATATGTCGTTATCCGGGTGGAGCCTGGGGCAGAGGAGGATTTTGTCAGCTCAGCACGCATAGAAAGTCCGAGTGTTTGGTGCTTGTTCCCATCTGCCCAGTGCTGGCAGCAATAGGAACACTATGTTCTCTGGATTCCCATTCCGAAGGGAATCCAGACCCTTCTCTAATTATTATTATTCCTATTAAATTGAGACTTATGGTTATTACAGCAATTAGACATGATTTATGGGTACTGCAGCACTTTATGTTATGTATAGCAGTGTGTACTTATAGGCATGCTTTCAAGGCTGGCAGACATAAAATTTGACAAACCAGCTGTGTCAGTTTGGTGGCAGAAATGCAAATTGTGTTGTCCTTTACCACTGTTTATTTGGTCTATTTGCTATGAACAGGTACAGAACCTTACAAGAGCTGGAGTGTTTTGAAGATATAAAAATACTTGTAAGAAAAATTAAGTATTGGGAAGCTCTTTTATAGATATATATAAATATGCCTATATAAATATATATGGCTATTTCAGCAGAGGAGCTTGCCTATTACTTGCACTTTTACAAGAGTCTTTCTTTTTCTGGGGATGATTTGCAAGAATTGCAGTAATCCTAAATCCTTTTTTGTAATCAAATGCAAGCAGAATTCCACTGCTGCTGACTTCTGTAGACATTTCATAGCACTCATAATATATCATGTTTTGGGGCTGTTTGCAGGAGCCCTTCTTCAGTATAAAGGTGTGTGAGGCGCAGGTTGCCAAAATAACTGAGATGTTGCACTTACACTCTCAAGTTCTCTGCTGCCATGTGCTGCCATCATGGTTGGAGATTTGAGTTTCCAGTGGTTTGTTTTTTTGTTCATTTGTTTTTGCCACCAGAATTTACTATGAAATGTTCGTTTTTCAAGTCACAAGCGAAAAATGAGAAGTTGCAGAGCTTCTTTGGAATCCATTCAGACTAGCCGCAAAGAGGTAGATCCAGGATTAGGAGACACACACTATGTCCCTTTTTTGTTGTTAATTAACAACAGATTCACTGGCTTTTAGATTAACAGGGTATGTGAAGAGAACCAGGTGTAAATGAAGAGTTTGGAATGTAATGCAACTCTTGAGTAGAGGAAAAACCTAGTAGAAGATGACAGATATCTGGGTATGGAAGAGTATTCGTAGGAAGACAGAGTGTCCCAGGAAATAAGGAGAGTTCTTTATGTGTAAGGGGGTTCAGGTTACAAAACCTGAACCTGAACATGAGGGAAGAATCTGAAGAAAAAAGTCCCTAAGAGGATTCAGAATACATCCCACCCACTCACTGTTTTGAGCACTTTGAAGGTGAAGAGAGGTTTTCAGCGTGGTTAACAGACAGTTCTGAGCTGAGAAGGATGACTGGTTGAACCTGCAAGGTATGAAATTAGGTAAAGTTTTTCATCTGAAGAAGTTTGGGTGAATTAGAGAGGCGTGAATGAACTCTTTGAATTAGAAGAGGAAAATGGAAAGACTATCGCAGTCCTTTGACAAGAGTATTAAATTCCTTTTGTGTGGGGCAGGAGATGGGAGAGGCATTCGTTTGGAGATTGTCTCCATTTCCCATTCTGAGGCTGAGCGGTCTCTCTGATTTCATTATCACCCATCCTTCTGGCATCCTCTTGAAATGATTCCTATTTCTAATTTTCAAAATCTCATTGGTGGCTTTTCTCAATAATAATTACATGCTGTTCTTGAGACACTGCCCATTTTCCTTCAACAGTAGTGCAGTGCTAAGGCTTGCAGTAAGGAAGAAGACTTGCGGAGGGGGCTAATTTTTGTTTTTTACTGTTCTTGCTGCTGTAATTCCAGCTGAGCTGGGTAGAGGTAGGGCAACTATTTCTCCCGCATAGCCTGCCTGAAGCAAGGGAACTTTGGGAGCATGCGTATTTTTGATAGGTCTAAGTCAGGCCTCTGAGACTGGCACTCACCCTTGGAACAAGAATACTATTTAATTCTTAAATACTTCTTTTATTATTAAAGGAACTACCAGTCTCATTCCCTGAGCATTGCTTGCAGTGTGTAATTCCTGCTTACTCCACTCCAAAATTTTGGAGTAAAGTCTCACACGTAATTAACCTTATTAATATTTTCTGTATTCCAGCTCTCAGGAGAGAATTAGAAACACTGACAATGATTTTTCATTTTTCAGCCATCATTATCAGAGCCTGCTTGCTGGCATTGACTCCCGTGTTCCCTTAAGCTCTGAAATGAAGAAAGGTTTCTTTGCTAAATGAAGCCTGAAGAAAGCGAGGGTGCAAACCGTGTATGATATTACTAGAATAGAATGTCAAGGCTGGTACTGTACATCACTACTGTATATGTGTTTTACTGATGACATTTGCAGACATTAAAGTGTGAGGAATAGAATAAAACTCCTCAGAATAAGTGCTAATGGACCTTTTAACTGTAGGGCATCTTGAATGTTGGTCCTGTGCCTTTTATACTATACAGAGGTTTTCCTCCTGCCTGCCTGCCTGCCTGCCTTGCTGCTACTTTTTCTCTTGAAACCATTGACCCACAATCTGAATCTCATTTTTGATTTTATCATTTAAAGGTTTTTTTGCTTTTTTTTTTTTTTTTTTTTTTTTTTTTCCAAAATGGGGGTTGGGAATATGCTGAGGAAAAGGAATAACAAAAATAAGCATCCTCTCACTCTCAAATGTAGTATTTAAATAACTATCAGTCAGCTGTACATGAGAAAGGGAAACTTAGCTAATCATCTAACTGATCTCAAATATGAATGAATCAAAGTGTCCCCACCTAGGAAAGTAAAAACATGATCCAGGTAGAGTAAGGCATGTTTTAGTATATATTCAGCCTACTATGTCACAAAGGCAATGAAAAACAGTTCCCAAAGTGGGCTTTTTCATCTCTTTCCTTCTATGACCTTCAGGATTGCAAACCTGGGGGTAGATGAAGAAAGGTGTTAGCAGAGGGAGATGCGGAGGAGGAATAGAGTTGGAGAAAAGCTTTGCTACTTCTAGCAGGTATTTTGCACAGCAAAAATAACTAGCCATTTCTGCCTTTGACTCCAGTTTTGCTGGAGACTATGGAAAAGGCAGATGACCTGAGGAGGTTCATCACTTATTGCTAGATCAGTCCCAGAAGGATGTGAGAAGGGGAAGAGTAAGGTCATGGCATGACACACAGATGATTGTGAGTGTCACTAAGGCAGGCGGTGATATGGTCATACCTATGGTGATATTAGGACTTTGAGAAGCTAGGACAACTCATAGTGCTTTAGTCTTATTACTACGGTTGTATTTTAATGGCCACGAAGAGTCGTCTTTCTGGGTTGATGTTCATTTGAAGACAATAGTCCTTAAGAATACAATAAGCAAACCATGGGGAAGATGCCCAGATTCATTGTGTGGTTCAAGGTACTGCCTGACAGTAATGCATAGTCCGTAGGATAATGAAGAAAGGCAGATGTGTATGAGCATAGAATCCCTAAGTGCTTTTATGCTGCTCCCTTGTCAGCTGGGAAGTGCTGCGGAAGGCTTTATGGAATGGTCTATGTGGAGAGTGTCACTGCCAGAGCCATGGGTGTTAGAAACGTGACTCCTGCCATCTGTTAGAAGCTCTGCTTGCTCTTTCTTCAGGTAGCTTACCTAGGCTTACCCATCACTGAACAACTGACCATGGATTTTATGTACGCAGTAGGGAATGTATTGACTCTTATTTTTTCCTTTTAGCTCTCTAGCTTTCCAAATTAATATCAAATATTCAAAGGTCTTGATAGTAAGTATATGGATATATGTCTCTGACATTAGACACCTGGAATCTCATACCATTTCTGATAACCCTGTTTTTAATATTTCAACTCCTGCTACGTAATACAGAAAACAGAGATATTAATGGCTAGCCCTGATTCTGATGGAGCTCTGCCTACTGCAGTGACTTTCCTCAGTCACCAGTTTTTCTGTAAATGCTCGGTTGTGGCTGAGGAACAGGAGCCCCGACGTGGAAGCAGGAGCTGGAGCTACTCTCGTCCCCGTTCTGTGTCCTTCCCCGCACACTCACCGTGGCAGTTCCCACGTACCCTCTGCTTCGGCACTGAGTGTTGGCAGTGGCTTGCTCGTGGCCTTAGCTCTTGTAAACACTGAGGGCAACTTCCCATGGTTGTTATATGAGAGCTGAGTCAACAGGCTCCTTGGGGAGCAGACAGTGACTGTCCTGTAATCTCGGAGCTGCGGTGCGTAGGGCTGATATTTGAGGTGCGGGCAGCCTGGGAGGGTGGTGCAGGAGAAGAAGCATTGATTTTTGTGCATCAGAAAAGCACAGCAAGGGCAGGGGAAAAAGCAAGAGTAAAATGTAGGGAATGTGGAAGTCACTGAGTGTTTCAAGCTGATTTCTCCAAACTGGTTTGCTGCTCCTTGCTGTGAATATTTCAACCTTTCACTCTCAAATGAGGGAGGGTCAAAGAATATTTCATTTTTCCTTACAGTTCTCCAACTGTCTCACTTAATATCATCAAAATACGTCTCTGGGAAACCCCCAGGTACAACTTGAGAGGAAATAAACTGAAAAAAAAAAAAAGAAAAAAATAAATTAGCTGCTTCTACTATGAGAGAAGTTTCTGTTCTTGCTGTCTGTGGGCTGCAGATATTTTATAACATGGGAGTCAGCAAAGATGCAAGAAACAGGAGGAGGTACTTCTTTTGAATCAAGATTTTTTTTTCTGTGAAAATTTAGTTTCTAGTATAACATGAGTGAGATACAATTAGGTGTGCTAAAGCACTGCTACAAATGCATTAAAACGCAGCATTGGGAGTACTGAAGGGTTTGAATCAATACCTTTATTGACTAATCTGAACCAGCACAGACTTAGCATATTTTTTTACTGCGTTCGGTCAGATTCCCTGTAGCAGCAGAGAGGGCTACATGGGTCTGCTTTATACAGTTTTAAAGTGAACAAATTGTTAGTTTGCGGACATGCAGTAGGGAAGAAACTCAGCAGCAGGAAAATTACTGTGAGGCAGTAAAGTATCTACTCACTTGTCACTCACACTATTGCTAAAAGATACATCAGCATCCCTGCAAGACCAGTAATAGTACTTGTGGAGCAATGTGTTTTAAGCTCCAAATCACGTTCAGCATCTTTCCTCCTTGCTTGTCTCTTCAAAGCATTCAAAAAATTATATATACCTTGCCTTGCTATGACTTCAGAAAAAAGTATCCAAGCACCTCAGACCTTCGGAGTAGTGAAGGGAGAAGGTGCAAGGCACACGCAGCAGCAGCAGGGCTCAATATTGCTGCAGGAAAACGCTCGCAGTTTATTGGCTCTTTCTGGCTTGCAGTGCAGGGCTGGGGCAAGGAGTAGCATCATAATAAGACCAGTTTTTCTACAGATTTAATGACATTGTTGATTGGCAGCTATGGCTGAAGTTTTTCCCATTTTAGGGCACATATAGGTACGAAGTCCGATGTAGATTCTCTGCTGTCTAATACAAGCAAGCTCACGTTTTGGCCTTCCCTCATGGGAATCCTATAGAGGTTCTTTGTGCTCAACAGTTGTTGAACTGTGCTCAACATTTAAGCGATGAGAAGAGGTGCGGATAAGCAGATACATACATTTAGAAATACATAAACAGACACATGTAATGCGATCATGCGTACTTCATTTCTATTGGAACTAAATCAGCTAGACTAAAAATATTTTTCAGTGTGGAGATCTGTAAGTGATTACTTTGCAGAGGTGGAGGTGTCACAGCTTATTTCATCCATAACTTTTTGTATGTCATAAAATATATTTATACATAATAGTGTGTTCAGAATAACAATCCTTGCTGCCAGTGACCAGAGTTGTCAAGTAGGAAAGGCGTCCTGCATCTCACTGAAGAAACGTATTAGCATGCAGAAAGTAGTGCTGCTTCCTCTGGGAGGCTTTAATCAAGCCTTGTGTACTGATTGAGATGCTGCACTCAAAACTGAGAAAACTGATTAACAAAATCAAAAATCTAGAGTGTTTTTCACGCAAAGGTTCGTCAGTATATCTTATGTAATTACATAGCCAATAAATCAGCACAGTGTGTAAGTGCTTCAGTCACGGTGTAAGTATCTTAATGACCGAAACATCTTCACACATGAATAATTTATACCTATGTGATTCATTTTTCATACCCGAGCTTTACTTCAACATGATAAACCTATCCTTCTCTGTCAGGGAACGTGTGCTCGAGTATTGCTCTCCGCTTTCTCTTTCGTGTGTTTATTTTCCACAGTTAGACACACTCCATTTCTTCTCTTCTAGTTCCTCTAATGTAGTTATCTTCTTTATTCATCCTGTCTATCTTGGTTTGCCTTCCCAGTGCATTTTAACAGGCACCTGGGAAATAACTCTAGGACATAAGCTGATAGTGCACTTCTCAAGTAGCTTTGTATGCTTTGGAGAAGCAGCTTGAAATATTGACTCATTCGCAACAGATTATATTTGCATTTAGTTCCCCTTCCTTTTCTCAAAGCATTACGGAAGGAACGTGTGATGGGCCAATAAAAAGTTAAACTTTATCATTTTCAGAATCCATGCCAGTTCAAACCTTTGTTACAGAGCTTGTGACTAATGTTGTCTGAGTCTTCTGCCTATGCAGTTGTAAATGTGAGCCTGTTTGAGGCTCCAGTAATTGCCAAAATATTCAGGACAAAAATAATTACTTTCCGAGCACTGGAGTGGGAATGAAGCAATTCCTAAAATCTGCTCTGCAGCACAGGCTTATTTGGCTGTATGCAAGTGACTGCATTCAGCTTGCCTGACTTAGACATTTAATCAGGTCATCTAAGACAGGAGTTGGAGTGTCGGAGCCACCTCCTGTAGTTGCTAAAAAAAGACAGGTCAGTTGCTAGAGAAAGATGTGGCCGAGAACAGGTCACCCGGCTCTAAATCCATTTACAATATGATGATCTAGGCAGAAATAATTCCGGATGGCTTCTCTTTTAGGATCTCATCTGAAGGCTCTGTTCAGATTTGCAGAGCAACTAATTTCAGTAATGTCTGTGGAAGTTTGGCCTTCAAAAATTCAGTCCTGGCAGGGCATAAAACTGAAACACTCAAAACTAACAGGCACTTTCATAAACCCCAGATCTCACTCTCAGGCTCTCAAGTTTCTAACTCAAGAAAGATAACAAGAATATAAAGTTGGGGGAAAAGAAGAATTCTGTAATGGAAAATGGGTACTTTATTGTCATTATATATTACTCTGTCCACTATGTTTTTCATTTTTTTCCTATATTCATTTTACCTACTCTTATTCTTTACATAGGGAGAGAAGCCTCCATCAGTTAATGAAGTTCTCATTCCATTTATGATATCATCATATAACTTGTTAATTTTTAATAATAACATGCTATTTACCATATTTGTCTGACATAACAGAATTTCATTTTCTGACTAATTTTACTCCTATATGCTTTGAAGTCCAGCTGCTATTCTCTTACAACTGCTCTCTCAGGGACTTCCAAGATACCTCACAGTTGAATGTTTTATTTATAAGCTTATTTAGATTCATGAACCTCTTCTTATATTTATGTTCTTCAATTTTAAGAGTTAATTCTGGAGTCCTAAACTAATGCCATCTCAGACTTTGTTTATGCAACATGTTGTCTGCCTGGAGAAAGAGAAGATCCATAGAGATTTTCGTTGGGAAAATTGTATAAATACCACATTGGTATAATACTGATTTTTTGTTGCCTAATTTCGACAGATTCAGTAGCCACTGCATCTGGACCGCTGCTAGTTGAAGTTGCCAAAACTCCTGGCGCTGCTCTTGGGGTTGCACTAACTACCTCGATGTGCTGCAACAAACAGGTCATTGTCATAGACAAAATCAAATCTGCGAGCATTGCAGACAGGTGAGTGCAACAGAAGGCTGACACCTCGGCTCCACGCATCCATTTAATTCCTACTTTTGTTTGGTTCAGTTCTAAAGAAACTCTTCCCTTTACTTTTTTAGATGAATTTGAACCAGGTGCTCTCAAGGTTGCTAGGTCTTAAAATTAGCACTTTGTCGGATCATTGTTCCATACTGGAGAGCTTGAGGATTCCGGGGCACCATTTACTTGCACTCATTCATATACAGTTTAATTATCTAAGGCAGCCCCAATGCAATATGTGTCTGTCTGTTTGCACTGTGCAACTCAGAAATTTAGAGGGCTGCTCTTACTATTAAATGTAACACTTCAGCAGAGATTAGTATTAAAAAAAAAGAAAAAAAAAGAAAAATCCCACCCCACTGGAATTCTTAAAGTAAGCCCACAATATGGAACAGCTGTCAAGGGAAGTCAATTTTGAGGCTTTTCAACCTTGAAGTGTTCTTTTAGGATACATCGTTCAATTGTGACACAGAGAAATGGACCTCCTTCTACTGGGATTTTTTATTAATATTTTAGAATACAACCGAGGTATTAGGAAGACTGGCTTCTGTATTTTGAAGTGATTTTGCAGCACTTGAGTAGGAAAATCCCCTTTTTAACTTCATTTAAACTTCTCTCTGCTATATTAAGATCATATGATATTTAAAATTGAGGAAAAAAAGAAGTTAGATATTTTTCCCTGATGGTCTAAACCTCCGTACCAGAGCTATGGGATCTTTTCTGGGGTGCGTGTGTGTGAGTGTATGTGTATATACATATAAAATATGTATCTATATACACATTCTATCCAAAAATTTTCCTTAAATATTACATTTCAGTGGCAAATTTCTCCTGTATGTCCCCAGTCACCCTACTTCGTAACTCCTCTTTGGCAACGGTGCTTTCGGTAGCACCCACTTGTAGCAGTGAGTCTACAGCTCCTCTGTGGGCTTTTCCCTACAGTAGAACCTTTGAGAGTGACGGCCATTGATCCAGGGGTGTTCTCCAGTTCAATGGTGCAGGATGCTTTAATTTTCTCCCTCTGTTTTTTCCCGTTTCGCAGGGGGTAACCAATTAAAGGAGCTGTCCACTTGACTGGTACGTCGGGATGCTGACTGCTGTGTTTGCATTGCTCAACTCATCCAGTAGCCAGTCTCTTTAGAGCAGCGAGATTTAGCAGATAGCCCCCTCCCCACCCCACTCCTCAAGTCACCATGCCAGCCCTGGTTTCATTATTTGTTTGACTATTGCATAATTTCATCGTCATTTACAGCTTTTGTACTAATGGATGTTTGAACTATAAGCAACTCAAAAAATGATGAACTGGGTGCTTGTGCGAGGGATATATGACTAAGTTATTTAAGTCTCCTTAAGCTCTTCTCATTTTACTCTGCTGTCATTCCTACATATTTTAATAGTCAGCTACCCCATTCCAGTTCTGTGAGTGGTGTCTTTGCATACTCTGTATTAACTGAATTGTTTTTAAGGTTGGTACGAATAGATTTAAATGCTTACAAAATGCTGACAATGCTTACAAAACACAGATCTCTTTCTCGAAAAAAGAACAAGCTCATAATTGTCATGACCAGTTTGAAGGCAGTAAAACTCGTAAAGCTCCAAGTGAAGAGCACTCCTGATCATACGGAGTTTTTTGCCTTTTCTGTAGATGTGGGGCACTGCATGTAGGAGACCATATACTGTCCATTGATGGCACCAGCATGGAGTACTGCACTTTGGCAGAAGCAACGCAGTTCTTGGCTAATGCAGCAGATAATGTCAAACTTGAGATCCTGCCCCACCATCAGACACGTCTAGCACTGAAAGGGCCAGAACACGGTAAGATCTGTAGCACCAAATTCTGCTTTCTATTTCTTTTATTTTGCTTGCCTTTGCTGAACAACCTGGAAAAGTGATATTGAGGCCATTTGGGTCTGTAAATGTTGTTTCAGCTCCCCAGGTTATGCTTCTGAAATCACTGAGAAGCTCAATGTTCTCTTGGTCTTAACGGACCCATACAGATTCCTGCAAATAGAGATAAATGTTTTACTGAGAAGTGACTCTGCACACTTGTACATAACGACACCTTTTGGTTTTACAGTTGCAATCGTTGGGGAACAGCCAGGTATTTCAGTAAATGACTCTGAATTGCTTCTTAAAATTAAAAGGGAGGAGGAAGGGACACTGCTAACTTCTTTTAAGCAGATTTGCTTGATAAGCAGCATAATTAATACACCTGTTTTCTCTTAAAATACTTTATCAAAATCTTATTTTCTCCTGCTAATAGCATTGTTTATTAACATCCCCTTTTAAAATACTTTTCAGACTGCTCCATGTGTTTGTTGTCTGTACTTACGAAAAAGATGCTCAAGGACAATTCCCTAGATCCTTGCCCTTTTGCACTATGCTATTTCTTTACTTTGTAACAACATGCTTGGAACGTGTGGCTTTCCATTTGCAAACTGAATATATATAAAAAGTTTTAGTATTTGAGAATGATAGCTTCCTATCTTATTTTCTAAACAATCCTGAAAAAGTTGGTAATCTGAAGTACGCAAAAAATTTAATCTAAAATTACATGTCATTATGGATGGCAAAGAAATAGCAAGTGCAACTAAATACGTACACAACAGGTATCTGTGATGCAGCAGGAATCAGTGGTGTCTTTTCATGGGCCTGCACTACTGTGATTCTGCCTCGTTTAGACCATGACAAGGTTTCAGAAGTATAGAAATTTGGTTGTTAATAAATGTTTCTACACATCTAGCAAAGATCCAGGCTGTCCTTGGATGAGCGGCTGAGCTTTGCTCTAGTCCGTTTGTCAGTGGGGGATAGTGAACTCTTGGCTGAGAAGACACTTGTTTCTCCTAGTCCATACCGAACAAAAAGTAACTTTTAAGAAACCACGTTCATCAACTGAACCTGTTCCACGTTTCTACTTAAGATGTTTAAATGGGAGACAGAGCAGGGAGTGATACTGCAGAACTAAAATGAGATGGAGATTGAAGCTTGCAATTTATTTCCATACTTTTTAGCTGTGTCAGTATGTTGCAAATGGATGTTCAATCTTTGTAAAGGAAAGATATCACACAATTAATTTTTCCTTGATGAAATAACTTCTACAGAGTGTTTCTGTTGGGAAGATGAGTATCAAGGCCAAAGATTTTTCATGTAGGTGATTGTGTTGCTTCAAGCAGTTTTGCTTCTTAAACAAAATATAAACCAAGCTGATGCTGTTAATGTGCTAGTCACATTCATCCAATATGGATACCTTTGATAAGCCAATGCTCTTATCATGCTGACTTTTAGAACCATAATATAATTATATAATATCAAGGGGGTCCTGTGAAAACTAAATAAGTTCAACTTTGGAGAAGAAATCTCCTTAAGGAGATTTCTTAAACATGCCAGAATAACTAAAATGTTTACAGCCTTTCCCAGCCCCTCACCAGATGGTGCTGCTGAAAGAACATGACCAATTCAAGATGCAGCACGCTTTGTGGAAGCCAGTTTGCTCTTGGAAACAACCTTTCGCCAGGTGTTGTACGGCCTGGCTGCTGGACAACTTGGAAAGCTCTGAATGAGACATTAAGCTGTAGCTCTTAAACTCAGTTATTGGTCTTTCTGGAACATGTTACAAATTTAAAATGGGCAAGAAAATCAGTATATAGAAGAAATAGAAATTTAAACCCTAAAATAAAATGGAGAGCACTACAAGAGATCAGGGTGAGGTTATTTTTTTCTTTTTTTTTCCCTTTACACAGTGCTGCTACCATCCATTTCTCTTGCCGCCCCCATTAATTTTGTTTGCTGTACACAACCCTGTTGGAATAGCTCACATAATTGCCAGTAAGTTACTACTGTTACACATGATAGGATTTACTTTTAGAGAACTTTTGTTGAATTGGGATTATTCTTCTACAAGCTGAGCACACTAAATCTGTAAGAATTCCTACTTTGTAGGACATTTTTATCCCTACCCTCAGTTTGAAAATAAAACATTAAGAAATCAAAGGCTACCAGAAAATTTCTTGCTGGAAGCAATCTTCTTAATTAAACAGTACTCATAACAACATGAAAATAATGAAAATCCACCTGGCCTCATTACTCTTATCAGATTTTAATTTTTACACCATAGTTAAAGTTCAGAAATCTTGCTGTGTGTTTATGTAATCAAAGAAAGCATTTTATATGAACAGATGCAATGAGTCTGCCAAGTGCATATTGCTCTATCAGGTTCCTACTTCTATTTCTGGGATTTTTTGGTCTGGCTCTGTAGTCTTGATTGATGCCTAAGATTTCCTTAAGCCTCTGAGGTCTCTCGTGCTGGTGCCTGGTAAGTGAGAGGTTGAGATCTTTGCACAAGGCGCCAGTGTTGCCTGTTGCCATTCAATGGGGGTGACCCTTGCCTGGTTTCTGAAGCATTCGAGAAAAAGAATGACAATATTTCATTTAATTCATTTGTTGTGAGGGTGAGGTGGTGGCCATGGCACGGGAAGGGGCACAAGCAGGGCCAGGGTGGCAGCAGTCGTGGTGAGACACGGGGCACCCTTGGGCCTGTGTCTTCCTTGTCTTCCCTCTTCCCTCTTCCCTCCTGTGTTCCTTATTGTAGCAAAAGACCGATCTAGGCAGAGAGGAATTAATACATTCAGGTTAAAACATTGCTTCTGTAATATCGGAAAGAAGTGAAGCAGCAGCTTTTCTTCTGGCCCTGCGTGATGGTGCAAAGGCTACGATTTTCCCCCTGCTTTTAAGGCATGAACATGAGGCAGGTCTAACCCAACCTACCAAGTTTATAGATACTCTTCCAAAGTAAGTGGCACATGGTCACAATGTGGCCACAGCCATCATGAGTAGAGTAGGTAGAATAAACACACAGGTCACATGGACCAAAATAAGTGAAGTAATAGGTGAAAAAAAGGCAGTAAACTTATTTTAGTAAGCTAAAAAAGTTTGAGAGTACAGGAGAATCCCTCTTGTTTTTAATACTAAAATTAGCTTGTTCCCTGCTTGTGTTTTTCTGTTCATCAAGGACAAAGCTGCACTGAATTTAATGACTAGATTGTATTTATTGAAGGGTAACTTCCATCAGTTTCCTTTAATATTTGACAGATCAATTGAAATGTACCTTGTTTGGTTGGTAAGTACTAGTCTTTGCTTTTGACATAGTCCAGAATTCAAATACTTAGGAAGAATGATCAAATATGGTCTCAGATTTTATCTGGGAAAAGATCATTTTAAAAAAACTTGAAAATGAACATCAAAATATTAAATAGGAAGTCTAAATTTGTGCCTTTTCTTTATCAATAAGGCTTCAAGGTAGAGTTTTTCTGCTGCTGGTCGCAAGAAGTTGTATATTGTGCAGAGTAGTATAATGCCAACAATAGATACCAGCAAAATTAAAATGTCAATGTAGACTGTTGAAGTGATGGAATGTAAACAGCTCCACTGTAGGCACTGTGATGTATCCTCTCTGATTTAATTCTTTATTGAATGCAGGCAGAAGCTTACTAACCTTCAACTAGTAGTCATATAAAACAGTTTACAGTCTTGGCTCCTAAAGCCAGAAGATTAGAAATCAATTCAGAACTAACCTTTTAAAAAATGAGACAACAGAGAAGCAATCAATCAGAAGCATTATTTCCAAGAAAAAGTGGTATTTCTGCTCCTCAAGTTAGCATACCCTGGTGAGAAGACAAGTTCTTTTATTATTTTATTTTATTTTCAAATTGTTTTCAACTCTGGATTCTTTTTTTTTTTTTTTAATGTATGCAATTCGGTTCCTTTTCCCTATTCTCTGGTCCTTTTGTTTTCTGGTTTTCGGTCATCCCTTCATGTGGGCAGTGGAGGTTTAACGAAGCAACAGGCGACTTCCCTGGGGTTTGTGCACCAACAGCCAGAGTAGCCTTCTCACCAACCGCCCTGACAATTGCAAGATACTTGCCTTGAAATTCCAGAAAATGCCTCCTTGAAAGAGCCTTTATAATGTTCCGCACTTTTTCCTGCTGCCATAGCCTCTCGTCTTCTTCTTTCTCCTCTTCCCTTCCCTCTCCTTTCACTCATGCTTTTCTCATTTCAGGCACTGAAACCTTTTCAGTTTTATGGATGCTACATGTTTTCATAACCATGCCAAGGTTATTTCTGACATTTTATGCCTTTTCCTTTCTATAACAAGACAGCCTTGAAAGAGACGAAAAGGCTCAAAAAATCTCAATGAACCAGTTCTTCTGTCATTTGCGTAGACCATTAGATTTGAGTAGAGCATATAAAACAATTACTGAATGCAAAGCACAATTTACAAATCTTTTGTCAGAAATCACCTGCTACAAAAAGGCATTTCTAAAATCAGTGTATCTAGACATATTGTTCTGCATTGATTCATGGATGAATATCAAAAATACGAATTTAACAAGCTTTGCCTAAAGTAAGATGTATATTATGAATGTAATTTTTGTCTCTCCAGTATTTTTGCTGGCTCGCAGCAGGTGTTTCCATGAAATGCTGGCTGTGCTTTTATCTAGGGTCGCCTCTGTGGTTTAATGTGTTTGTGGTCAGGAACGCGCAAGCCGTTCCTGCGCGTCTCGCACACTGTTTGATTCATTGCTAAGTTACAGGCACGTGCCGCACTCTGCCGAGGAGACCGAGTGCTGTGTGCCAAGTGTTCGATTTCTTGCAGCAGCTTTGGTGTCTTCATCCTTCTCTCCTACCTCCATGAGTGCATACAGCCTGAGTTCCCTCAACATGGGGACCTTACCTCGCAGCCTCTACTCCACCAGCCCGCGCGGGACAATGATGAGGCGGAGGATGAAAAAGAAGGACTTCAAAAGCTCCTGTAGGTGGTAAAGCAACCGCTTGACATGGGCGATGAAGGGGTGAGGAGGGGGAAGGTCTCGCAAAAAGGTACCAGGTGCCTTACTGAATAAATGCCAGTCAGAAGAGGGAGCAACTGGAGTTTATGTTAGATGTGGGGAAGCATCAGCATAAAAATTATTTATGCAATGCTTAAATGAGATCAGTAGAGGCTGTATGGCTTTAAGATCTCATCTGAAACATACAATGCCCTGCTTTCTTCAGACCATCCTGCAAGGGCTTGTCATACTGCTATTGCAGTGATTTTAGTTCCTTTTTCAACTCTTCCCTTTAACATCAGGGAATAAAATTCATAGCTGATTAGTCGTGAACAGATTGGTGGTAGGCTCAGCCACCACATAAGAGAAGAGGCTGCCACTGTGCCTCCTGTGTAGTTTTAATGTTTGCATCTACACCACCTGTACACGTTTTTTCTGCCTGGTAGAATGCCAATTAACAGTGAAGACTAAGCAGCCTTGATTCTGGCCACTCTCCAGGGTTCAAAACATGGGTCTCCCATGGGCCAGTAATTTCCCTATTTCAGTGCATTCCACTTTGTCCATCATTATTCTCTGGACCAGAGAGCAATGAGCAAAATCAGAGCCAAACAGTAACCTCCAACCAAGGCCAGTCACTATGGAATTAAGAGGGAAGATTTGAGAGAGGAATCGAGGTTTTGCTTTCTTGCAGAAGTTTTTGTTGCTTGCTTGTTCTTGCTTATTTCTTTTGTAAAGCAAAGATTTTTACATTCCTTTTGCCCGTAAGTACATTTTTGCTTTTAATCCAATCAGTCATTTATCACAACTCATCTGCTGACATGCTGGCTTCCAATACATTCTTCTGTGTTACAGGGAGGTGGGGTGCTGTCCATCCTAGGGTGTCGGTAGGGGCTGTGCGTGTTCTCGTAGGCACAGGAGAAACAGTAGTACTGTTACACTGACATATTTGAATAGTAAAATGATATCTGATGCAAAAATCATTCTTAGATTGTGATATATTATAAGATGATTCTGTACAACAGAAGACTATTAATCCTGAAAGAAATTTTAATGCTGCTATAGATGTAGGAGAGAACTGTTATTTGCATTATTTTGTTTTTCAGATATTTTTCATTCAATGAAGCATAGCTATGTAACTTACCATCATGCAAAGGTTCAGATTTTTGACCTTTAAGTCCAAAGATTTACATTAGATTTAAGTGGGACAGCCACATAGGCACTGCAGCCCACCAAGGAGATAATCCTGAAGTGAGGAGGCTGTGGGAATGATAATCTGCTGTGGATTAAGCAAATCTCTAACTACCAGGTATCAGGAGGAGCCTGATAACTACCCATCTGGTAGTGGGTAGTTTATCCCACATTTAACTACCATGAGGTGTTTTTCATACAGCTTTCCAAAACATGAGGGTCATCCCTATCCTTGAGTCTGTGTATGCTTCCCTACCAGCAGCTGCTCCAGCAGCATCCCTGAGTCAGAGGAACAGGCTTGAGAGGAATTGGCTACTTGCTTGTCCTTCCCCATGAGCTGCCTTGTCAGCCCAAAAGGGGTTCCTCACTTCTGCTGCCAGGCTCCTACCTCTAACTGTGACTGTAGTAATCATCAATGCAGAGACACCCGAGGGACTGAATGTTCACAACCTTTGCCCTCTCCTTCTGTAGGAGACCCCTGAGAAGCAGGTAGCACTGGCTGCTCTGCTTTTTCTAGAGAGGGAATAGCCTCCTGTCTTAACTTTAGCAATCATTTTCTCAGCCCAGTAGGACTGTTCGATTTTTTTTTTAATGTAGCTTCTAATAAATCTTTTGGGATGTTATTTGGGGAGAAAAAGATATACCAGTGAAGTAAGATATATCAGTGAAGGGTGATGTAAAGTTTCATTGCCAATTATTTAGGAAAACCTGCATAGCGTAATGTGATCATCCCAGAACTCCTGCAGATGAAGTGTGATGATGTAGAGACTGTAAGCCTTTTATGACCATGAGTTTGCAATCATTACATTACTTATGCAGATCTTTCCAAACATGCAGCTATAAAGCTTAAAGGCATACCCTACTGTCATGTGCTTTACTTATGCCATTTGTTTTCCGTCTTTAATCTTCCTCTGCTTTTTCACTTTTAAAATATGGTACTTATTGTGGAAAAGCATATACTGTTTGGTTAATGTTTAAATCCTGAAGTATTTTTAATAGGTCCATATTAGTACTTTAAAGAGAGAAACACTTTTACGCCTGCTTACAAGGTAGTTATTATGGCTGCATGTCTGGTAGCAATTAGTAGCAACAAGCCTCTGCTCGGCACATCTGAGGTAACCGATACCAGCAGGAGCAGAAACAGAAACAGAAATTTGGCATTTTCCAAAGTTCAGAGTGGGCTGCAGGCACAGTAACCCCTAAACCTACCTCTAAAGACATCTTGTTCTGCTTCTCTCATGTCTACAGGAATAAAACAAACAAATACATAACTTCAAAATTCAAGATTACAGATTTACCTACTACAAAGAACTTACTGCACTGGTCCCCAGGGTAGTTGCCATCTAACAGTTGGATGCAATATACACAAGTATGCTAAAATGTTCCCCTAGCATTAGCAAACAGGGCTCTTTGGAACCGTATACACATTCACACAAACCTTTTAATGCAGTGAGATTCCTGGCAAAGGCCAAAGGCAGCTTCCCTGGTTGTAAAGCTTCAAATCCATCAAGAAGCAAAAAAAGTGGTACAGTGTTTCTTGCCACAGCCATCACTGAATTGGAAACCCCAGCAAGTTTTAAGGGAGCTTTTGAGATGCCTGTGACATTTAATATAGCCTTAACAGAGAGCTCTTCTTGCACAGTTTGGAAAGGATGTTTTCATACCTGCTTTTCATTCCTGTTTCTGGTTTGTTTGTTTTGGTTGGAGGGGAAGGAGTAGCGGATGGGAGCAGTCAGAGGTCACTTATAAGTGTCCACATAATCAGAATATTTATTGGGCTACTAAATTCCACAAATAACCTTAAACTAACTATATTTTAACTATCTTCTCACAAATATTAAACTTAATTTGACAATATAAATTAAATTATTAGCTATGCTAAGGCTTAAAATAAATGTTGTAGGGCCTTTGAGATTTCTGAGTATAGTGCCAAGGAAAGAGTAAGAAAGTTAGAGTTACCTATCTGCTTGCTGCAGAGAAGGACTAGACAGCTAAGTGATGGGAGAATTGCAGCTAATAAGTGGAATGATTATTGTATGATCTTGAGAGAAGGAAAAATGAACTTTTCTGAGCTTTGACACACCAAACTTAGGAATTTCTGGAGGATGGATTTGAGATCTGATACTACTAGCTTCAAATTTATCAGATCTACTCATATTTTGAACCTTGGAAGTGCAGCAAGCTGGAGAAACCTACATCTCAAATGCAGCACTAAAGCTGGTGACCGTATCTAATAGATTATTAGCATTTACATTTGGGTATGAGCTTATTTTACACAGTGTATATAGAGGAAAGAGTAAAGAATGAAGGTATCGAGTAAGTACACCGTTCTTACAAAGGGAAATTTAAAAAAAAAAAGTGAAAATTCACAGTAATTTAGAAAAGATGATTTCAGAGTCAATTGTGCTACTGAAGGAAGGTTTGCTGGAAGAAAACAAACTCATGAGTTTTGCTTGACAAGTGAAACTTCTGCAACAGAATTGTAAATGAATTGTTATCACTAAACGTACCTCGTTAATGAGATTTTAGACTAACCAGGGTAGAACAAAGGCCTCAATATGAAGGAAATACACAAGAGAAACCTCTGAGATCTTTGTACATCTGTGCTAATAATATTGTAATGTAAAAAGACTAATTTTTCCCACACCTAAAATACTCCATATTTAAAATACACTTCAGATAAGCCATAGAAGTTTTATCTAGCTCTTTGTAGCTGCTGCAGGCAGAAAGAGGTCTTGAAGGAGTTTAGAGGTGCTGAAAGTAATAAGGTAGATTTTCAGAATTCTAGGTGCTGGAGAAGAATCATTGTAATATAACATACCATTACTTGCATGATACGAATAGGAATCAAAAAAAAAATCTAATTTTATGTCCATCTCATAGTACTGTGATTGCCTGGGTGCATGGAAACAATGCTAAAATACACTTTCAGGGAGAGATTGAAGCACCGAAGGTGCAGCCTGCTGCCTTCGTAGGTAGTCAGAATCTCAAATGTTGTTTTCACCTTGTTCTATAGCGCAGCCTCCTCTGGCCCGGAGCGAGAATACAGGAACGTGGCAAGTACAGAAGTAGCTGTCTGTATGTCTCACGGGAAGGGCTCCTCAGTCCCTTCAAGCAAACCCGCAGAAGTTTTTTCTCACAACTCCTACGGGTTGATAAGACAGAGAAGGCTCGACATGCATTACGCAGCTAGGCTGACATAGCTGTTACCAGGCAGTGAACACGTTCAAGCTGATGAGAAGGCATCCTTCCTTCTTGCACATAAGCCCGGACACACGCTTTGCTGCTAAAGACAGCACATTGCTGTGAGATGCTCAAAAAAGCCCCTAGGAATCAGCCTGAAAAGCAGATGAGGTTGTGCCTCCTGTGCCCTTAGTGCCTTTAAAAAATCCGTTGTCCATGCCTCAGTCCTAACACAGGTGGGATTCAGGGATGTGCTGAGGTTTGGGGGTGGGGGGACCAAGCAGATTTGCTTTGAACTATCTTTCTGCATTATGCCATGCAACTGGATGCTTTCTGTTTTCTTATGTCATAACTGTTTATGCACCATTTTCCTAAATGGAATTTAAGAGCAATGTGTCCGTGACTAGGTTTATGGTACAGATCAATTTTATTGAAGAGCAATGAAATCTCTGCTGCCTGCGTATGAATGTCTTTCCCCCTGCTCTGCTCTCTTTTATAGTGTCTTTAGCCTCTAGCACTGTTGGTTTGGCCGGGCAGGTCGTGCACACAGAAACCACAGAAGTGGTGCTGACAGCTGACCCCGTTGTAGGGTTTGGGATACAGCTCCAGGGTAGCGTGTTTGCTACAGAGACCTTGTCCTCTCCGCCCCTCATTTCCTATATCGAGTCTGACAGTCCGGCAGAAAGGTGAGGTTCCCTCAGACAAGTGCGTTTTGGTGAGCATTCCTCAGGGTGTTTTGGGCTGGTTGTTTTGAACGGGTCATAAATTGCAGGGCCTTGCTCAGTGGAGGGGTGGCATGTAATAAACTGTCTGTTCTGACAATAATATTTCATATTCCTGATGAGCTGTGAGAAAAATGACAAGCACCAGTGCCTTGATCATCCAGAGTCCTCCAGCAGGAGATTGGAAGTTATAGTCATTACAGAGGGAAAAAAATCAACTACTTCTCTGAAGTCAAAATAGTAATAATTCAGTGTGCCATGGGGGAAAGCCCGCTCTGCTCCTGCTCAGCTTTAGTATGTATGAAACCTTAGGAGATACTAGAGTTTTGATTTGCTAGCTATTTCATTGCAGCATTTCTATTGCACTTACTTGCTTGTGTATCTTTTTAATCACAGCATGAATTCGTATAGAGCAGCCATAGTTGCGCATGCAGCTGCTAGTTGCCACTGCAGAGCTGCAGCATCTGTAGCCCAAGTGAGAGACCGTGGTGATGGCCATGGATGGGGTGGAGGAGCCAAGGCTGTGCCCATCCTCCTGGGTCTCACAGCCCACCCTGGGGGAGCTGATGGAGCCAGCGGGGCTGAACAGGGTTGTGTCGCCCTTCAGTAAATCAGAACTGCTGTGTTACTCTTGTTTTTTGAGGCTACGTTGGATGTCTTTAGTACTACTGGGCCAGATAATGTGCATGTCTAAAGGTTGTTTGTATTGTTTTGTGCCAAGGTGTGGGGTCTTGCAAATCGGAGACAGAATAGTGTCAATAAACGGTATCCCGACCGAAGACAGCACATTTGATGAGGCCAATCAGCTGCTCAGGGACTCCTCTATCACCAACAAGGTCACTCTGGAAATAGAGTTTGACGTTGCAGGTATGAACATACTATTATTCTTTCTTACCAGGGAAGGGAAGGAATAAATTCCAAATATATTGTGCATGTTAGGCGTCCGGGGTGGGGACTTTCTTCTCCCAGGCTCCTTTCAGTTGTCAGGTGAGCTCTGTGATGAGGGTGCCTTTTGTGTTGCCTCCTCGTTGTGCTTAGCCCTGCACTGTGGTTCAGAACACAAATAGAAATGACAAGTCCTGTAGAAAGACCTGGTGACAGTCATTCCTCCAAGTTATTTCCAGACTTATTTCTGCCCTGACAGAGGAATATTTTGCTGAGCCAAGACAAATCCTCTGCAAGGAAGTTAATGAAATGTTTTACTATACAGACAAGCATTGTAAAAGAGCAGACAAGCAAAAATATCTTTAGAGTTTTACTTACAGTACCTTTAACCAACAAGCTAAATAAAGAAATAGAAATAGAACCAATAAAAACTAGAAAATATTGTTAATGTTGTTAGTGAATCTTTAATATTACTAATGGCTTTCTCCCGTTTCCCCTGTAATGTTTTTAAGTATTATAGAATACACCTATAAAATCACAAATTTGTAAATCAATGAGCACACACTGTGTGTGTGCATTACCCAACCTACTATGTAAATAGTAAAAACGTTTATGACTTGTGTGCTGACCTGACAATAGCTCCTTTGAAGTAAAAGCAGTGTCAGATGTTCTCTATTTTGCATAGCATAATTATTATTAATGGTATTATAAGCCTCCATGTCAAATGGAGGCAAACAATTCTTAGTTTAACAATTCTAAGTGAAGTTTTATTATACCAATGTCTAGTATAATGTAAAGTTGGACCAAACACTATTCATGCATTTGGACAAGTAGGAAATGGAAATGTAGGAAATAAAAAGTAAGAAAACAAAATAATGAGAGTGGCATTTAAATATGACTCAAGCCACAAAGGACGGTGAGGGTTTTAGTTCAGCCTCTGCATTTGTTCATGCTGCTCCCATTTGCTCCGTGAGAGCAGACTCGTGCTCAGAGTCAGACCCTCCTGCCAGGGGTAGGTTCACATGGTTACACTGCCGTCATTTCAGCTGGGTTTTCTTCAGCCAAGGCCCAAACCTTGGCCAGCAGCAATGCCAAATGTCAGGTGCACATGCAGTGCTGTGTTCTCAAGTGGTTTTTGCCTCAGCCAGCACCAGGCACTTCTTCATTAGCAATATTTTGATTCTTTTTCTTCCCAGGAGATGTAAAATCCATGGCAGTTACCTTAGCAGGCATTTCAAAATGTGTTAGACCTACAGCAACAAAGGCCTAAAATCCTTAAGACTTGATTTTCTGTCCTTTTAATTAAAATCTATCTGCCAGCACGAAAATTTTCATGAGTGCTCACAGAAATTACACGAGCTAAAAACCTGCAGTCTCAGCTGTCTAGTGGCCCATGCAATCTCCATAAATTCAGTTAAGCCTTAAAAAAAAATTGAGTCACCGTGAAATTGCCAATAGAGGTGTAAATCATATTTCATATGTCCTACTTTCACTTCAGCACGTGTGTTTTGACTGTGGCTATGTTGCTGATGTGGTTTAATCAATTTGCACATACAGTTTCATGTACATGGGATTGCTGTGTCTCATACTCTAACCTTTTTTATTTTTTTTTAATAGAATCAGTTATACCAAGCAGTGGAACATTTCATGTAAAGCTACCAAAGAAGCATAATGTGGAACTTGGCATCACCATTAGTTGTAAGTGGAAGTGCTTATTTTTAAGACTGCATTTAGTGGATAATCTACAGCTAAGTAGATCCTATAGGTACAGAGAGATGCACATTAGTTTTGGTTTAGGCTTCTTTCACTTGTTCTTTAGAATGAGATGGTTAGCAGTACTATGTCCATTGAAGAAATACTATCCCATATATTCCCTCTCTAACTAGTTAAAGAAGCCAGAAGTTTGCCAGATCTAAAACTTGACTTATTCTGTCTTGCAGTAGCATATAGTTCACTACCCTTGAATCTAGCTTTTAAAAAGAGGTCAGTGGAGTCAGGTACATGCAAAAGTACTTCCATAAGCAAATAGCCTGTCCTGGCCTCTCACACCCCATTCAAAGTGGGGCTCTGAATTAAGAACTGAAGAATTCAGGAGTTCTTGCAGGCAGAAGGATCTGCTTATATCGTGCTGTTTTCTGGACCAGAGCTTGAAAATACTTCCACAGTCTGTATTTAGAATTTATTTTTTCCAACTACTTTTTACATGTTTCTGGTCTTAATTGCAAGGAGCTGTGGAACTGCACAGCTGGAATTGTCACATAATGCTGACACCAGGCAGACCTGTGTGTGGTGGAATGGGTACTGAAACTGCCCCTTCCTACCTCAAATTCCTTCTGATAATTCTGTTCTTGAAAACTATCAGTGTCCACTGAAAACTAGTGGGCAGGTTTAAATATGTAGTTTGCATAGAAATCCCCTTTCTCTACGATTTTCAGATTACTGAAGAGGATAGATAAGGAGGGCATGTACTTGTCTAAGGCCAGAATCTGGCCTTACTGGAATTAACATTCTCTTATGGTTGTGTCTTTTCTTAGACTATTAGCCTTTTTGGAATTATTCATATATTTTGAGTGGAGATTGTCCTTTGACTTACATTTTCAAAGATTTTACCAGCACAAAGAAATAAGATTTATCAAAAGTACATCAGATACTCAGTACTAAGAGTTACATCCAAGGAACAGATGAGAGACACTGCAGACTTGTTACACAAGGGTGTTAAATACCTGAGTGAGGAATTACTGGACTCTGTAAAAAATTGATTCTTGAAGCGAAATCATATATCCAGATCTGGATATACTTGTGCAAATAAAGGTATTGGAAAGTGAGAAAACCTAGAGAGAGACTGTTCTATTTGAACAGTGTTTTTAGCATCAGTAATGATCTGTGGGATTTTGGTAGAAATATTTTCTTCCAAGTAATTTAGTTAATACTGGATTTTGGAATTTAGATACCTCGTACTTTTTTGTTCAATGGGAATAAACACTGAATGGAAAGTTAATGTGGTCGGTGTGTAGCATTTAGCACTCTTTCAAATGCTGCATACCTCCCTCTCTTGCAACTTAATTTCTTTTGGTTACTGCCTTATGTTCAAAGGAACACCTAGCCGGTGTTAGCTCTGCTCTTCTGAATAGGCTGCAGTATATTTAATATGTAAATTAAATTCTCTTTTATATATAATAATCCCACCATTGAGTGGCATTTAATATATATGAACTGTGTCTAAGATTGTTTAACTTTTTGTTTGATTTTTAATAATTTATACTATTAATGGCAACTTCGCAAATTTTGCTTAGTGAAAGTCTTGAATTGCTTCTTTTCATGCTCACTTGCCAACACTCTGCTCTGTTCTGTCTAACTTATGCCCTAAATGAAGCAGTGTGATTGGAATAATATGAATGGTTTTATATTCATTTTGTCAAATTTTTTTCAGGACATTGTATCATGTTATCGTGACTTTTATTATTACTGATATTGTCAGACAGTTCTATGCTTTATTAAAAAAAAAAAAAATGGAATGCTAAGTTTTAACTCAACAGAGCTGGTATGACCAGGCTTCAAGCAGAAATGATGCAGAACAGCAGGTTATTTTACTCTTGAGCTTGGTCTGGGTAAGTGCTAGAGATCTGGTTCATCATCTTGAAGAGTTTTTCAAGGTTGCAGAGTTAATAGTGAATGAGAAGGTACTTTCTCCATAAAAAATGTTGCAAACAGCACCTGTTTTGTTTTCCATATCCCCAATTTTGTTTGGTATTTGGATGACGAAGTCGAGAGGTGACCAAGACAGACACTTTTTGTCAGAAGGGAAATGCAGTCCTCATCTCAGATTGGCATTTGCTTAGTTTTAAGTCCAGGTGTTGTTTAAGCTGGATGTCAAGAAGCAGACATCCTTGAAGTAGAAGTTATTTCCTTTTTTGTGTGTGTGTGTGTGTTGCTTTCCTTGGTAGTAAACACAAAGTTGGCCTGCATGGAATTACAGCCAGTACTTGAAGGCATAGGTATCAGTCATATTAACTCGATCACGAAAACTTAGCAGAAGACTTAGAAAGTAAGGCGGAAAAAAAGTCTTATAAGAATTGTTGTAAACTTGGGGCACTGAGTAGTGAATGTTAATGCTGTCTCAGTAGAATGGCCTTAACTAGTGATGGCCTAAAATAAAAAATGAACTTTTATCATCCTTGGGCCTTCTCTTTCCCCTGCAATATCAATCTAAGATTGACCCATTAATACCTACTTGCTCTCAATGCAGAGCCTACTGCATAGTTTTCAGAGAGAAGTGCCACTATATTTCATGATGCAGCTACAATGATTTGCACTGCCAGTTACCTGGCTGAAAAAATTTAAATATCTCAGGTTTTAAAAATAAGTCATTCAAAACAGAGCATGACACAGCAGTATGTGTGTGTGTCATTACCTTTCCATAAGAGAACCAGTCCGTAGGAGGTGGATGGCTTTCTAGTACGATGTTAAATCTCTGTCAATTTATTTGCCAGCAGTATTGATTTTAGACCATATAATATATTTTTTAAGATCAATTTTTGTGATACTGGCTACTTAATTATAGACTAGTATTTTTTAAATACATATTCTTACTGTAATGAACTGCAGCATCTTGCTTCATCAGTAGTCTCTCTGAAGCTAATGGGACTGCTTAAGGAATAGAAGCTGTAAAGCTGGTAAGAACATCAGAATCTCAAAGCAGGGCCAACTTAGATCTGGGGCCTTTTTCAGCTAAGTTTTGAAAATCTCCAAGGATAGAAGTTGCACAGTCTTTCTGGACTCATGCCCTTCACCTATCCAGCATCTAAGTTACACTATTTTTTAATATCAGCAAATGCTGGAGAAGTATCTCCCATCTTCCTTCCCTCATTGCCCCCAGTGTGCTTCTGTCACCTGGATCCATGAAGTGAAGCTTGTGGATTTTTGATCTGGATTTTTATAGTCTTTGCAAGTGGAGATTTGATATTTGATAGGGACAGTTCTCTATTTAAAAAAAAATAATAATAATTCAAAAACTGCAGGTGAAAATGGAGAGTTGAGGCTGTATCATGTCACTTCCAGAGCTAATTAGGCTGCATTTTTGTTGACCTGCACAGGCGAGCAGTACTTGGTCACTTGCTTCCCTGCTCCCCAAGTTGGGATGGAAGTGGCTGTGTAGCCAAGAGGGATGTTGTCTCCAGTGCTCCTGCTTCCTTTTGGGTTTGGATGGAGATTGCATAATGGATGAGGTGAAGGACTGGAGAAAGCAAGAGGAGGTGATCTCATGGTCGAGATAGTTTAATGTTACCCCGGAGAAATTAGTTTTATGCTTTCTCGTGCAACAGAGTTATGCTGAGATGCTAGTCATTCCATGGGGGAGGAAAACAAAAATCCACATGTGGCTGCTTGATTTTCTCAGGAAGCATTGAGATCCTGGGGTCACATTTCCAGAAATGCTGAGCATATGCAGCAATAGTTGAAAATGCCAGTAGTTGTCATTTGAACATAGATAGTATTATTCATTACGACCTATTGTGAAAAAATAGGGTCTCTAATTGCTCACCTCAGTTTGTCCCTAAATGCTCCCATATGTCATTTCTTCATCTGTAAAATAACAATAGTAATACTTGATCTGCTTGTGGGAGACAGAGCCTGTTCACTAATGTCTGGGAAGCAATCTTAGGCGATGGTGATGTGCAGTATGAAAGCTCAGGAGCTTTCAATGATTTTCTCTCTGTAACGGAACTCAAGTAGTTGCAGTAAGTATGTCATGAACACTGAACTCCAAGACTAAAACAAAGTGTGGACTACCTGCTTTTCAAAGGCTTGTCAGCGAGGGGGCAGTGGGTTATTTCACACAGCGTTGTTTGCTGCCCAGGCTTCCTTTCATGAGATCCAACAGCACAGAGTAACCAACACAAAAATGCAGGTTCACACTTACTCAGTTTGAAACTGTAGGAAGTTCATGCGTGACAGCTCATATTTTGCAACCATATGGGCTCTCTGGATGTTTCATTTGGTCTGTGCATTTTGACCGTGGATTCTTCTCTGTTAAAGATGTTTCTTTATTGCCCTGTTCCCAGACTCAGTTTGCTTGCACTTGAACTGTTGGGACTATAAAGGATTGTTTTCTGTCATTCTCTTAATTTTTATGAAAGTAGCTTAATAAGAAGGATCCAGAATAACTACTGATAACTACAAGATAACTACAATAACTACACAATACAATACAATACAATACAATACAATACAATACAATAACTACAGGAGGAAATGGCCTCAAGTTGTACCAGGGTAGGTTCAGGTTAGATATTAGGAAAAAATTCTACATGGAAATAGTGGTGAAGCATTGGAACAGTTTGCCCATGGAAGTGGTGGAGTCACCATCCCTGGCAGTGTTCAAGGAATGTGTAGATGAGGCACATACAGATGTGGTTGAGCAGGCAGGGTGTTGAGGGGCTTATGGTTGGACTCAGTGATTTCAAAGGTCCTTCCCAACCATTACGATTCAGTGATTCTATGATCTGAGTATCCAGATTTTCAAGTGCAGGCATTGTACAGCAGGTGACACATAACAGCAGAAACTTAAGTGTAACCCAGAGGGTAAAAACATAGCACTTGATAGAGATTTCATCAGAATTATACTTTAAAATTATAAGAATATGCTAACTGGCAAGATAAATCTGAAGTTTTAGTAAATCACAAAACTGTCACATAATTTAGATGTCGCATGCATGAAAGTATGAGAAACAATCTCTTGTGAAATGTGAAACAATGTGAAAAATGGACATTTTGCAGAAAGTTATTTTCTGTTCTCTAAATTGCAACATATGTGTTTTTGGAAAGTGTGTTTTTTGGACAAAGTTCTTGAAAGTCTTTATATCTCTGTCCTCTGGGTTTTCAAGAAACAATGTGTGAAATGCAGCTATTTAGCAGCAGTTAATCAGTTCTTTTGTAAATTCAAAAGTTTTTTTGTCTAGGGCAGCCAAGATTAACCAGGATCTGCTAGAATATTACTGGAAACGTTGCCATTTTTAATGCACCTTCTGGTTGCTCTAGGAGAAGATCTGTCAATTTCCACCAAACAGAAGAATCATGAGCTGCCAAAGTTACTGACATCTGATACTGATTGCTGCATCAGATTTTCAGTGCAATCTTCTGTCAACAAATGCATGAAACTTCTCGAAGTATAGTGCTAAATGAAGCTGCTCCAGGAATTGTTCTTCTGGAAGCAATCAGTCCCTATCGCCTTCTCCCCGTGGTTTTCTGGGGTAGTGAACTGCTTCCCTTACGGCCAAGAGTCAAGCAAAACTGCTGAGTGGCGTTGTGGATGGCTAGCTGAGCTGTCTCATGGAAATATGTCAGATGTCTCTGCACAAATCATTAAATTATTGCAACGACTGGCATCACAGAGCAGAGATGCCTTTTAACTGTGATGGATAAATAGCAAGTGGAAGGTTCTGTCAGATATCTCCCGAAAGAGATGTGCGAGGAGAGGATTGGCAGGAGTTTGAGTAATCTGACGGTTGTTGCCATTGCAGTGCATCCTGTACAGAGTAGGGAAAAGTCCACAGCACTTAAGGCTCTGCACGAGTATGGAGGAGGAATTTCTCATCACAAGGGTCACCAGTTTATTTCAGAAGGAACAGTGGGTGACGTTGAAGCAAGCATCCATGCCGTGTGAGCCACATCGGTGCAGATGTGCTAACTGCCCAACAACCACTGTGTTCTCAGTAATCTGCAGCATCTCATTTGTCGTAGAGCAGGTGTCTCCTTTCTCACCCTGTAGAACTATCTTCTTACCTCTGTCTTAAGCACTAGAGACAGGGGTGGGTGTAAAGGATTTGGCCTCCTCAATAGAAATGTGGCCAGAACAGCTCTGTTGGTCAGGGCTATAGAAAAAGACGTTTTATGTTTGATAGAAGCTCTGCATCAATAGTTGTGCTGAAAGTTTCTTCCTACAAAAGTCTTCCCGTATGTGTTGTACCTACACATATATTATTGTACCTACACGTATATTATTATATATCACTGCAGTTGTACCATGATACCTTTGCGTAGTTCAGCCCTGGCCTAACGTGGAACACAGACATGTCAGGTTGAATTAATTTTGCAACAGTCACCTTAATTCTAGCATTTTCTAATTTTTAGGAGTTGAAAATCTTACAGCTTTTGTTTGTTTGTTTTTATTTATGTATGATTAATGTAGGAGGGAAGAAATATAATACAGATATATGTGTATGAAATACTGATTTACTTACATAATTAGCGCATGTGAATATATGCAAATAAAAACAGATACTTGTGTATTCTTTATTGCAGCTCCATCCAGTAGAAAACCAGGGGACCCCCTGGTTATTTCCGATATCAAGAAGGGAAGTGTTGCTCACAGGTGAGACATTCAAGCTCCCAGGAGAAATGTGTTTCTATCATATAGCCAGAGAGACTCAGCTGAAGCTGAGGCAGCTTGCAGGAGACCTTTATTTTGTGCACAGTGGTTACAAGTGACATAGAGCCACCAATTAAGAAGCAATTTAGAAAAATCTGTCTAAGTTGTATGCTAATATCTTCTAAAATATGTTGCTTTAATAACTTGAAAGTATTTCATATAAGCCTGTTTGTTTGTTCACAGAACCGGGACGCTAGAACTGGGTGATAAGTTGCTTGCAATCGATAACATTCGGCTTGACAATTGCTCAATGGAAGATGCTGTCCAGATCCTTCAGCACTGTGAGGACCTTGTAAAGCTAAAGATCCGCAAAGATGAAGATAATTCTGGTATTAGCAATGAGCCTATTGTAAATTATGTGTATTTTCAGGATTTTTTAGGATATAGCATTATTCTTTTGTATGTAGGGAAATGATTTTATTAAACATTCCTGATTTTTGTAATGCTAATGAAAAATGTCAATGTGAAAAAGAAAAACAGTAGTTTTTAATTTTTGAGATTATCTCAGTGGCTGTCTTGCCTTCAAGAGCAGAGCTGCAAAAGGAGGTCTTTTGTATTTCAGAAAGGCAGTTTCCCTGCAGATATAGCCACGTAAGATTGATCTTTCTCTTGAAAGCATATTGAAATGTTCTCTGCTTTTAAGATTGGCATCATGGATAGAAAAACATGGTCCATAGACCTCAGTTTGCTGCAGAGTGGTGATGCTTAAGCCATAATCATGTAAACTTGACTTCAGTATGATTGTTCACATGCTTAAAGGTAAGTAATACTTTACCTGCTGTGCTGGATAGCTGATAGGGGAACAATATATGATCAGCCTAACGGATTCACCAAAGCTGCCATCATTTTGTACACTTATAACTATCAATATTCCTTTTTATTCCTTTATTCCTTTTAATATTAATTTTATTCTTTTAATAAGAATTTTACGGAATCCATAGGAGAAAAATTTTACCTGAAGATAATAAAACAATTTCTCTTATGCATTCTGCCAAGAAAGGAAGTCTGATCATTATAACTGCCATTATTACTGCTATTTAAATTATGGTATTACATAAAGGCTTGAACTATGGATTCACTTAAGCTCTACACAGTCGCACAGCAAAGAGGCACTGCCTGTTGCAGTTTATTATTTAAGAAGATTAATCAAGTGTAACTGTTGAAATGGTGCTTAGAATTGCACTCAGATGCTTTTAATTGATAGAAATCTGCAAGTAAGCAGAAAATACCTCCTCAGTATAATCAATGCAAGGCAAAGGAGAACGCATCTAAATTTCACCTTGTGAAAATTGGCTTTCAGAGACAGTTTTTATCCAGCAAGGTGAATGGTTACTGTGGGCTTGGGTGTTGTAGCTGGGCCCTGGCAGGTGAGGAGGAGGAAGTTCCTCAACTCACAGTCCTTCCAGGACAGCTTTTGTTTCCATTGGAGCTGGTACATATTTTCTGTTTTCTCCACTGAAATGTGGATTTTAGTCTTTATTCCCGTGGAAGACATCTTTGATCTCTTAGGTGCTGCACACCAGGGTAGATACATAGTGCAAATTTTAGTCTGTGTGGGATTCCATGGAATACAAATGAGTATTGCTTGTTTTATGGTTACAGTATTTATCTGTATCAGGATTCTCATACAAGCACAGAGTCTTATCCAGAGAGGACTGATGTACCTGAGCATATTGATTTCAGCTAATCAGGGGCCTACTAAATAATATTCTCTGTACAAATGGTTCTTATAACAGTTGAGTAACTGTTAAAGTGTAATTAAAAGTGTTTAAAGCAAATTTCAAACATTTGAGGTCTAAAATGAAAGTGTCCCTTGAAATGATTTTAAAAATAATTAAGAAAAAGAGCAGCAAAGCAGTAGCAAAGGGGTAAAGCTAAGGGTAAAAAGTGCACTTCATTTAAAATCAGTTTTAATTGTATTTGCCACTTTTGAATGCCTGACTGATTTTTCTCGCAAAAAGAGCAACTGTGCTTCTCTAACCGGCACAAATTGTTAATAAATTCCCCAAGAACAGAAAAGTCCCATGCTAACAGATGGGTAGGCATGGAGCACTCTAAAACAACTTCTAATTACAGAATGAGATTAAGATTTTAACTTTTTTAACCTCTCATGACATCCGTCTTGAAAAGGGCAGAGCAGGGAGGAAGGCTCTCTGCCTCCCTCTCTCTCCATCTTTCAAACTCCTTTTGATATTTATTTTAATGCATTTTGAGCTGCTTCTAGCTGTTCCCTCTGTTTTCCTCTGCTCTCTCCGTTTCCTCGCCGTGCCAGACAGCTGCCTGTAGTTCAAAGCCCTGTTCCTCACAGCCAAACCTGCACGCAGAGTCAGGGCAGAGTAATACATGTCAAGTGCTCCCTCGGGCTCTGCACTTTGGTCTGTATTGATGGCATATTCTGAAAAGCAAGAGAGCAGTAGGCAGAGCAGACGCACTTCGGCACAGAGAATCTACTTCTATTAATTGTCGCCTTAAAGAATTATCCACATTTGCGCTACTATGAGAAAAGGAGAAAAAAAAAAAAAGGGAAATCTTACAAAATATGAGACTCTAAAACATGTGGTAACTGATTACATGCCTTCTGCAGGTAGAAATAATGTTTTCAGCAGAAAGTACAATTCTCCTTTATTTTTTCTTTTTCCTGACTGCTTCCCATTCTGATGCTGATTTTATCTTCTGATTAACCTAATGGCTGCCACCCTTTAAAAAATATCTGAATTCTTAGCTCTCTAAGCAAAGAAAGCTCTCTAAGCTCTAGCGAAACTAGTTTTCATTTGAATTCAGTCCACACGTGTTCTCAAACATCAAGCCTTCCTGTTGCCTGGCGAAAGGGCTGAAGATAATAGTGTAGCAATTTGACATTTGTTGCGTTCTATCATTAATTTTGTTAACTAGAGCTGCCCAGAAGAAACACATAATGTAGCAGTCTCCTTTTCAGTCATTCACTGAGATCTATGAACTTTCAACATCAATGTGGCAGGGCTGCTGCATGATTAATATCTTCTTATTCCCTTACAGCTGATAACAGGGAAGCATCAGGACGCTTAGCAAATACCAGCTATTGCATTTTCAATTAGTTTGGTCATTTACTTTCATTCATTCTGCTAAGTGCTGAAATGTGTGTATGCCACAGTTGTCTATGTAAATATTATCAATGTGAGATGTCGAAGGGTTTGTCGTTGATCCATAATTGCTCTGACAGGCAATCAGGAACTGCCACTTTATCTGCTGTGCTGTGGCAGCTTCCTTGCTGCAGTGGTATGTGCAGCAGGGTCTGGGGCATTTTCTGGAAATAGCACATCAGGAAAAGCGTAGTTTGTGTCGAGGGCCAGGACCCTGTTGACAATGTCCCAAGTAGGAACACAAGGCCAACATGAGATGGGAAAGAGCTTGTGTTCCTTGCTGAATGAATTCTGCCGGTTCTTCTTCTCTCCTTTAATTTTAAATGTCTGTGATTTCTTCTATGTGAATAGCAAGTAGGAAATAGGAGGGAGCAGGGGTAGGTGGAAGCTGTAAATTTATGTTTGCTGCAGTTTGGAAAGCGAGAAAATAGCTTAGAAGTTAGTTTAGCATAGCTCCCCTGCTGTGCTAAAGTACCATGTTCAACATTAGAAGAAAGCAACTCTTTAAACCCTTCCTGGTGATGCAGGTTTCTTGTTTTCCCTTTAAAACTGTACTTTCTGCTCGAGCAAAACTGGGAGCATTTGGATGATTCCTAACTTGCCTCAGTTTAGTGCTAATAAAATTTGCTGAATACTCATCCTAGATATTTTCTGCACTCATTGAGCCATTCAGAATGTCACTACTCAAAGATCTAGGAAAAGTTGCCTACCAGGCTGGATACCATGGCTGAATACCAATATCATAAGATGGGCAAGGAAGCATTTATTATTTTGATCGGAGGAGAAAGATGACATTTAAAACTTTAAAATACTCCCTCACAACTAGAAGCTATTACAGTTGTTTGCCCTCCTACTGTGATATGGCTGTTTGGTGAGACCAAAATTTGGCAATAATGCAAACAAAATCAAAGTTAATGCAATTATTGTTTGCAGTTATCATTTAGCTTAGTTGATAAACACAGAATTCAGAAGCTATTTTGGATTACATCTGTTATGAAAACTCAGGACTTGTCCATCAGAAACATGGGGTATATTCCATTTTTTTTCCACTATTATTTTAAGTAAGCTTCTTGAAACTTTTTAGTTTCAAATGCCTTGCATTCGAGCCAAGGAACAGAAGAATAGTTGTCTTTATAGAACAGTTGTAACTTGTCTCTTCTGTAATAAAATACCCTTAGTATTTAATGGCAAGTAAGCTATCAAGATTTTAAACAGAGTAAAATTCAGTCCTACTAGAATAAGGGGAATTTTGCTATTGATTTGAATATAATCAGGTTTTGTCAACAGAAAGAGATTGCATGAGAGATTTGGTTTTGAACATAAACCAGTGATTATGATTAAGAAGTATATGATATGATTAAGAAGTATGTCTGAAATGTAATCCTTTGAAAACGTAGTTTGATTACTCATCACTAGTCTGAATGTGTTGTTTTTTTATTCCCTCTTTCATAAGAAACCAATTGCATCCCCTTGGCATTTATTGCAGATGAACAGGAGAGCTCTGGAGCAATTATTTATACTGTTGAGCTCAAGCGCTATGGTGGCCCTCTCGGAATTACAATCTCTGGCACTGAAGAGCCCTTTGATCCCATAATCATTTCCAGCCTTACAAAGGGAGGATTAGCCGAAAGGTAAATCGAAAAACAAATTATTATGAAGAATTCCTTTTGTCATGATCAAGGTTTTCTTTGTTCACATGAGCATATTAACTTTCATGACTTAGCAATATTTTATTTATTTCAACACATCTGAGTTAACTATCTTTTCCTTTTTTTCTGTCTTTTTATGATCATTGCCAAGTTCAAGAGCATATATTAACAGGATGTTCTGAAACATGGTGTACCAAACAGAGCACAGGATTGTGGTACTTACTATAACTCACCTAGGAAGGACCAGCCAGTTAAGCCTGTGAGCCTGTGCTCACTCACAGGAACATTTTAGCAGCCTTTTAAAATTCTTAGCTTTGGGCAGTAGAATAGGCAAAGAAAGGACTTGAGGTGTTTAAGCTTATCTGAAAACACATATACATTCTCATATACATACCCGTCTCATGTACACACACTGCATCTGTATATGGAATTCCATATACCATAGGTAGCATTACCCAAGGAGCAGAAATGTTCCTCATAGTAAATGATAGAATAATGCCAATATTAAGTAATTGCTATGAGCTGTCATTTTTAAATGTATAGAGTATATTGTAACGGTTACCTTTAGTGGTGGTTTCAGAGAGAATATGCAGATACAAAGCATAATAATGTACACAGCCAGGGTGAACAGTAGTACATTTACACAGTGTGTTGCTTTTCTTCCCTTGATGTGATCCATCCTGAAAGCTACACCGGTAAAATATCTGGTTACTTGTTCATATTGCCATTATCTGGTCTGTTGCACGACTTTTAGAAACATCATATTTATTTCAGAATTTATTGAGCCGTCTGAGATTACACTTAAAAAGTGGTCAGCAATGAATGTCATCCATAGGTGATTAACTCAAGCACTGCAGTGGAACAGAAATCTGCATCTCCATGCCTCAGCTCTGCTTTTGTCACTACAACAAAGGGGACTTGCTTTAAACATGGCTAACAATAGAAGTACTCTGTAACACAGCTGTAAATGCAAAGCGAAAGGAAGAAAGGGACACTTTCATGTGTCCAAATATTTAAAGAAGCTGCCCTTGTTGCTTTATGCTCCTCTTTTCACTGTTTTATACCTCTCTTGCTGTAGGACTGGGGCAATTCACATAGGAGACAGAATCCTAGCAATAAATAGCAGCAGCCTGAAAGGAAAACCTTTGAGTGAAGCCATTCATTTATTACAGATGGCAGGAGAAACTGTTACCTTGAAAATCAAGAAGCAGACTGATGGTGAGTATGGCCAAAGTAGCACAAGTGCTCTTTAAAGAATGTATTTCTATACATTAACAAATATTTAAGCCATTCCTGCATAAAATGTTATGCAAGTAGTAACAAGCATGTCCTTCAAACCGTAGCAAAGCTGTGACTCTCCCCTTGCTTCTTTTTTGTAATCCTCTTCAGCGACCAGTCCCAAGAAATTTTCTGTCCCTGGGCACCTCAATGAACTGAGCGATGCTGAAGATGAGACCATGGCTGCACAGAAAGCTGGCAAGCTCGCAGACATCTATTCCACTACAGTCCCCAGCGTTGACAGCGCAGTAGAGTCATGGGACGGCTCTGCTGTTGACACCAGCTTTGGAAGTCAAGGTACCATCAAGAATATAACCACTGATTAAAGCAAAAATTACCCCCTTCATGGTTGACCTTCCTGTGCCTTAAATAGAACCTCATCTATACCAGCTTTAAACTAAGTAATGCGCCAATGTCTCATTATGGCCGCACACTTTGCCAGGCAGCATCATTTCTGACACTTGGCTGGCCTCAGATTCATTCTTTTATGACAGTGTGATGTGTTATGAAGCATTTGTCAAGACATTACAGGCGTTTGTTAGCTTTACTGACATCTGAATAGCCTAGTCCATAGCTCATCCACAACTAAATGAGTTTATCCTTCAAATGTAGATTAATGCAAGGCAGAGAACATACTGAGGATTTTCATGAATTTGAGCATTTGATGACCATTTGCAGTAATTTTTAACTGACAAGAGAGAAGATTTATTTTAAACTGCTGAAGGGGGAACATCATACATTGCTTATGATTTGTTAATCTCTTGCCTCTTCCTCATTTCTGAGACATTAATGTGTAATTCTCAGCCCTCAAAAGCCATCCTTCTGTTTAAAGAGATGATTTTAATTAACACTAACTTTTGCACTTCTGTTTGACTCTTGTTTAATAGGATTTTCAAATAATTTCATTTTAGTTCATATAGGATAAGACAGATTTATTTAGACAGTGGGGGATACAGACACCTTGTAATATTCTAGATAATAAGAAAATTGCTTCTGATCAGCTTAAGTGCTTTATTTAACCCTTTTAAAAATGATTATTTCCAAAGTAGTCCAGGTGTGTCCAGTACTTTGTAGGTATTTGACAGATGGATCTTACCTCAGATAATTTTTTCCTGCTCGCTCTGGCTTCAGGCTGTCTTTCAGCTCTGTCTTTATCTTTCCACTTCTGTGTGTTGCCTTGTGAGAGCAGGAGCTCGTGGTGGGCTGAGTTGTACTTATTAGATAGGTACAATTGTATAATCTGTGTACAGATTTTATAGGATTGTATAATCTGTGTTTCACTGGAATTACAGTTGGGATTAATTTGTCCCATTTTCTGTTTTTACCCATTTTAGTCTGCTTATCAAACTAAATCATAATAGATTTTCCTCTGATTTTTAAAAACTCTACAGAGAAGTATTGTAGAGAAAGTGCCAGAATGATAGCTCTTTCTTGTGTGAATAGGTGATATTTGGAGCAAATCTATTCAGCTCTGGAAATGACTGAGGCCCAGAGAATTTTCATGTATCCTGATCATTCAGGCTCTGAGAACAAGCTACCAAAAGTAAACCGGTATCCATCTCAAATGGTCTTTCTAGCTGTTTTAAAAAAATCAGCCCAGATGTAGCTGGGTATATGCTGTTTCTATAATGTGGCCTGAGTGTAAACAAATTTGTGCCTTATCCCTTGCCATGTGACCCACGTTTCTCTTGAAGTTCATTCTGTCTTGACCTGTCAAGTTTGGCTTCTCTCCAAACCTTTCTTGGCATAAGCACAGGCTAAGGAATTTGAGGAGTTTGGGGAGCGTTTCTGGAGCACCGTATAATGCTTTATCCTTGCAGTTACTAATGTAATGCTGGTGAGCAATCTTTTCTCTCCCGCTTGAATTAACACCACATTTTCTACTCATGTCTAGAGTGGCTGCCTTCAAATTGGGAGCCCTCTCCACCCAGCATTCACATTTTCACAACCCAAACCCTTCCTAGAACCTGTGAGTTAGTATCTGCCAGTCAGCTAGGGAAAAGCACATCCCTCTCCAGTTACCTGGCATCTGAGGGAGGTTCCAACTCATTTATGAAAGTGAATCGCCTCATTAGTGAGGTGATGCTAGTGATATTTGTTAGTAATCAGCAAAATAGAGCATCCTCATCCAACATGCACTTCAGAGAACTCCACCTACAGAGACTGGAAAGTGAATGACCCAAGATCAGACAGATGTACAGCAGCTCCGCAGCGCTGGGTTTTGCTCAGCAGAATTCCCCAGCATTAGTTTGTAACAAGTAAACCCTTATGTTCTTCTGGCATATCCCTTGGAAGCCAGGCTGTGTCAGGCTCAGCTGGAACCCAAATTGCACTTAATTAAATATAGCAATTGCTGTTGAACTATTATCAAAGTTGCTTGTATGATAAAATCACCCAGCACTAAACGCTTCAGCTGTCAGGGCTGCCTCATGGTGCTTACACAGCCTTGGAACATTTCAAAAGGGCTGATAGAGAAATCACTTTCCCCAAGGGGAATCTTCTAAGGGAGCCAGACCCTTCCTCATCTCTTAGTGCTCTCAGGAAAAGCCCAGGGAAGGCAGCAGCTCTGCTAAGAGCAAGTCCCTCCTTCATTCCCGTTGGCCTTTTGCAGAGCAGTGCAGGGCTGTGATAGCGGGGACACACGAGTCTTATTGTGAGATTAATCCAAGAGTCCCTGCCCCATGCTGGCATTGCATCCAGGTAGCCATATGAATAAGTATCATCGTGAATGGTCTCTTCAGTCAGAGCAGGAACTCTGTGCCATGCACATCCCACGTATCCCCTCAGAGCCTCTTGTCGGGAGCCTCATGGAGCAGCAGCCCCGCTCAGACTTTGCATCTGCTGTCATGGTTGGATTGCGGCTCTGAAGGGCAAGAGCCCTCGTCTCAGATTTGTTACGTGCCCGTTGGAAAAGCGCAGGTGGCCACTGACAAAATCCTTCGCGTGTGTATCCTGCACTCACTTCAGTAACACGCTGCCGTCGTGCAGAGCCAGAGCGATGCTCACGCGCGTCGGCTTGCACTGTTTGTGGACGGCTTCTGAAAGGAAAGCTGCATTAGGAACGCCAGCAATCCGGCAAAAGCAGAGATAACTTGGACTGTTTCTGCCATTGGCATTTTAAACTGAATCCCAGCGATCTAATTATTTTTAAAGGTTAACCGAAACTGTTTAGATAGGACCTTTTATTATCTAGTTGTAACAGAAACAGCGGGTTTCAATTGTGTTTAAAAGTGCAGCGATAGCTCTACTTGTTAGAATCAACATTTTATGCTGTTACTTCAGTCAAGGGACAAAACAGATTCGTCTGATAATGTGCCAGGACATGTTTTGCTGCTGCTGTTCCATTTCCCTTACCAAGTAGAGGATGCAGTTACATTTGGTTTGTGCAGCAGTGCATCTTACACATTGTTTCTTATAGAAAGCTGGTCACATTTTGCTTCATTTAGGAAAAAAATAATGGGACATTAAACTCACACCCAGCTCTGCAACCCAGAAGACTTGTCTAGTGCAAGGATCACAGAGATTGCCTCCCTCACATATCCACTTGAGTAGTGTGATGAATTAGCTCCGGATGCAGAGGATCACCCCCATCTCCTGGACATCTCAATGGCCTAATGCCCAAAGTCCACTTGGCCACGGTGCAGCTGAGCTTCCATCAAGAAATGCCATAAAGGCACAGATGATAGTCCAAAAAAAAAAAAAAACTAGTATATTTTGGATTAGAAGTGTTATGTTTTGACATGCGGAGTATAGGGAACTGTCACTCTTTCAGACTGTCTCTGCATCAGACCTCAGGCTTCAAGAGGAGACGCTCGCTTGGCTGGGCAGAGCCCTGTGCTCCCTGCAGACATTCCCTGCATCATCTCCGCGTTTTTGTGTGGTTGAGGCCGGCTATTTGGATATCCTTGCTCCTGACCTAGATCAAGATGACCAAGTCATTGCAAAGTTGGGGGGTTTTTTGACTATTAGATGACATTAGTTTTTAGCTGCACTGCTCCCAAATTTATATAAGTCACCAGGAGGCAGAAAGAACTTTATTGTTAGTCGCATGAGAAGTCAAATTTTCTTTTTTAATATATACTTGAAAATTCGGTTTTAATAAGTCTGAAGCATGTTTGTCTTAATAGATTATGTCTATGTTTAGATTATGATTATGTTTAATTTTGGACAAGTTAATTTCAACATTCATTTTTTTCACTAATATTCAATATATGATATCAAATTGAAATAAAAAATAAAAACCATCCAGCACAGAACATCTGAGCAGCTGAGATGCAAAGGCTTTTGCTAGAAAGAAGCTTCCAGAGCACAGCTAATTTAGGGCTTAATTTGGGTCATTTATTCTTCTAAATACCTGACTGCTCCTGCCACAAAATAAGTAGCATTTATGAGTTGATATGCAAGTTCTAGAGAATCCAGCTCTGAAGGTGTGACTTTCTGTCATTAAAACACATACAATGGCATAAACATATAATTTATCTTTTTAGGAACCAGCAGCTATCAGGCTTCAGGATACAGTTTCAATGCCTACGAGTGGAGGAGTCCTAAGCAGAGGGGCAGTTTGTCCCCTCCAAGTAGACCACGAAACCATCCATTTCATGACACAGGTTTGAGTGATGATGAATGGGACCGATCTACAGCAAGTGGGTAAGTTTAGGTATAAGTTTCCATTTGCCAGTTTGCAGCTACAGCTGTGATTCAAAAGCCAACACTTGCTGTCTGGAATTAAATTATATTTTCCTAAGCCAGCTGTAACAGCTCTCCCTTTAAATACAAGATATATAGCATTTATAGTTTATGAAATATATTAGGATAGATTAGTGACATTTATGGAAGATTATAATGTCAAAAGCAAGATGTTTATTTATTTGAGTTACTTCAGATTAAAAGAAAAAAAGGTTATAGCATATATTTCTGCAGTATAAAGAAACTGCAACTTCCCTTGGATAAACTTCACAAAATGTCTTGTCCAAATCATAACTGCTTGTCACACATTTCTTCTCGTCTAAGAAGTAAATCTGTAAATCTGCTCACCAGTGAGTGTCAGGCAAAAGTAGCTTCCATGAAGGGAGAAGTCTGGAGATAGTCAAAGCCCCAAATCCTTATTCTAAGGGTCATCCATCAGTAGAACAGTGGTGGAGACCTGGGTATTTCCTGCCAAAGAACAATTCTTCCTCAGATGAGGGAAGATAGACATCACATTTTAAAAGATTTCAGTGCTTTTTGTACCTGTCCTCAGACTGTGCAGGCAAGTTTGTGCTTCATTAGCACCACTGTTTCATGGTGTAATGGCCCAATGAGCCTGAAATCGCAGTTTGTGAGGAATTCAAGTTTCACACTGAAGCAAACCTTTCACATTCCTGTATTGATGTTTTGGATAAGAGTATCCATAAAGTCTGGTCTACTGGTCTGGAAATGCAAACCACAGTGGGGTCAGAAGACTGTGCTGCTCTCCAGACAAATCCTCTGATCCAGCAGATTGCCCAGTGGTATTTTTGTCAGCAAAGTCTGGATAGATGTTAGCTGAGAACTGGGCAAATACCTGGACTCAGTCCTGATCCTGATCCCTTGGTCTCTACTGACCAGCAGCACGGTAAAAGGTTTCACAAGCTGAAGTGGACAATAGGTTTATTATCATAGTTTTCCTCATACTTCCTATTCTTAGTAAGTTAATATCTTTAATTCTACAGCAATATTTTTATCCACTCTTCACTTCTGTGTTTAGCTTCTCAGACAAGATGCAGACATAGATTCCAAAGCACTAACATTTTTGGAGATATATAAGATACAGGCTGAAAGTGTTGATTAGCGATGAACCAGGAAACTAAATGATATAATACACAATTTTCTGAAAATAAATGCATGTACTCTACCACCATTTTAAAATAAATTTCAGTAGAAAGCATGCCCATTAAAGGATTTTGTTCTACTTCCCAGTATGATTACACTTGAGATGCTCAGCATAAATGAAAATGATGTTGATTTGAACACAGTATCTGTGAAGTGGATTATGCCAGACACAACTGATGGTGCTCCTATACCAAGTGCTGGCGTATTTGAGAAGGGCTTGCCTGTTCCTGTCAGAGGCAACTCCTGAGAACTGCCTCTTCTCTGACTCCAGCTACTCACCCAGTCTTCTTCTCTAGCACTAAAGAGTAATTTTTCTTACCTTTATTTTGTGTAGCACAGCCTCCAAGAATATGTGGCAGCAGAAGGAGACTGAGCCATTGGGAGAGACTCAAGAAAACCATTTAAAGCAAACTTCTATAGAGCGATCAGGGGGCGAGAGCATCAGGAGCGTGAAGAAAGAGGGCAAGCAGTGGAAAGGTGCCGCTGGCGGGCAAAGGAAAGGTGGGGGACAGCTGGAAGAGTGGAATACCTCCAGGTAGGCAAACCTAGAGTGCACAGGAGCGGCACCGCCTGGGACGGGCTGCGGGAAGGGGAGAAAGGGAAAAAAAGTTGGAATAAAATACAGAAAATACATCACTAATAGGCCAGTGACAAGGACATTTCAATTGCTGAGTATTTGGTTCCTTCAAGAATTGGGGTGAAACTTGCCTAGTAATTTGAACAGGAGCTAGAAGCTGCTTTCTTCAGAGCCATATTCTCATAGTAGTGTAAGATGATAGTGGAAGGTCCCATTTTATAGCCAACAGCAAACAATGCTCATCCAGCTAAGGGGATTTGAGCCATCTTTTCCACTGGAGTTGAAAGACTGCCCAGCTGCAAACTTCAAACCCCAAATCCTAGAGCATGCTGTAGTTTCCTGGTGAAAAAAAAAAAAAAAAAGTGGATTCAGCCTCTCTCATACAATAAGAATGAAATCATGGTCCTTATAACTCTAAAGCAGCCCAAAATTCCCAGCAGCCCAAATTAGCAGTTTTGTGAATCTAAATTTATGAAGGCCAAGTGTATTCACTACAAGTTAAACAGAATATTTCACATGAAACAAAATTTTGGATCCTTTTTTTTCTGATATAGTAGTTCAGCTACAAAAATGTTTTTTTAATGTGGCTGTAATGAAGATGCAAAAGACAAACATTTTACACACAAAAAGACATGATTTGGAGAAAAGAGGAAAGAAGAGGTGAGGGCAGGAAGAGGAATTGCTTCAGCTCTGCAGAGGTTGAGATCTGCAGGCATCATGATTTCAGGTTTCACAGGAGTCAGAATAGGAGTGGACATATCCCAGGAAATCCAGTCCTTGCTGCCTCAGAGAGTTGCCTGTTCATTAATGAAAGCTCAATTTTATATTATTTTAATATTAGCATGTAGTATACAGAAAAGCATTGAATTAGATAACTGTCGATATTTGATATTGGCTATTAAAATAACTACTTTGGTTTACTGAAAGGGCTAGTTTCGGAAACCAAGGATCTTTCTAAAATCGTATTTTAAATGCTTTCTTATCTTGCCTGTGAGGAATTGCACCTGTGATCTGTGTAGATATCCTCACCATGGCTGTATCTGCTGCGGTATCTTAAAAGAGACGTGGTGCTAGACGGGGAATCGTTGCAAACAGGTCGAAATGGCTCACGGCTGCCTGCTTGACTGGCCATAGCTCTAGGAAAGCACCTCTGAGGCAGAGTTCGTGTGTGGAGCATTCAAGATGCCCTTTGTTGTGCTGGGAAATTCCCATATTTAAAAGCTATTTTGTTAGCAGTGTTGCATTCCTGCTATTCTCAGCAATGCTTTGTCGAGCAAGGCCTCGGATGCCTCCCTAACAGTGTTTGCTCTATTTACCTGCTGGTAGGCGTAGCTAGCTGCAGTCTGGGGGCAGCTGCTCTGAAGTACCAGCCAGCTGCCACCCAAAAGGGCAAATCCTCATTCCTTCCTTGCCTCGTCCTTCCCCTTTGCCTTCATGATGAGCAGCCTCCCTTGCAGCAGCTCTGATGCTTGTGGGAACCGTCATTGAGCTGATTCTCCTTGCTAAGATGGCAAAAAATTCCTGCTCCTCTCCACACGTACACTGTGATGGTGTCATGTTGGGTTGTCTCTCTGCAGCCCGTAATTGGCATTTTTTATCACATCTCTCTTACTGGGCATCTTGCCTAAGCCTCACTGTCACTAGTGCTTTGTTCAAAGTGCTAATAATAAGGCTTTGAGGCTTTTATGAAATATCAGGGACCTACATCTGCAGGCATCCCTGAAAGTTGCTCTGTATTTGTGCGGAAAGTGCCTGGAACAGTTTATACGATGGCAGTCAGATGGAGTTAAATTGATCATGATAAATACAGCTTAGACTGAAGGAACGAGCTGCAAGTACCAGGATGCTTCTTCGAAGCAGACAAATTTGCAAGATGCTGTTTGCAAAAACAGGGGTTCTTTGCTTGTTCTGTGGGAGAAGTCCATGAGGCTGAAAGGTGTAATTGCAAATATTTCATTATATTGAGCAGCTCTGTGCACTGCTACTGCTAGGGTCATTAATTTGCACAGAGATGCCCCAGTTTTAACCCAGTAAGAAAAGTATATTAAATTGTTCTTGGAATCCACGGAATAAGACAGGGCTCAGAGTCCCCCTCCACGTTTCCCTCCAGCCTCCCTGGCCAGCAGCTCTCCCGCAAGCTGCTCTCTTTCCAGTTGCAATCTCTGCCCAGGCACCTGTGTAAATTTTATCGTTCATGGCAAAAAAAAAAAAAAAAAAAACAAAGATTCCATCTGTCTTTTAACCTCTCATTGTAAATCCAGCTTTGCAGGTACCCATGATAACACCGAGGCTGACCAGGAGGAAAATTTCTGGTCTCAGGCTCTGGAGGATTTAGAGACCTGTGGCCAGTCAGGAATTCTGAGGGAACTAGAGGTAGAACAATCTTAACCTTTCTTTCCAATTATAGAGAAATACAATGGTTTTGGTTTGTTTTACATTCATTTTATTTTCTCCTTTTTTTTTTTTTTTTATTTTAATCTGCACTAATCACACCAATTCATTTAAAAGCTTTAACCCCTCTCCACAGGACAAGGCTGACAGGCGTCTGTGTTTGAGAAACATGACTCTCTTGGTACCTACCCTTTACGTTTGTATTTTCGCTTGTGCAGCTGCCTCCCCTGCCCCTAACCAGAGCTATTTTCTTTTGTACCATGTAGCTGAACTTACGTAAACCCCCGAGCTTCTGACTTGCAGCTTCTGCTGTGCACACCACTGAGGCTGCCTGCACAGGCGGCAAATGGCGCAGAGCGTTTTCAGTGCAGCAGTGCATCTCATTCTCTTACAGCCGCTTTACGCAGCTTCCCGTAGCATGTTAGAGGTTGCCTCTTAAACAGAAACTTAATTTAATTAAGGTGAACATAAAAGAAAATCTTCTTTTCAAAATGCTTAACCATAATCTTACCACTTGGACAAAAAAAAAAAAAAAAGGCAATGTGAAAAATGTTCATTGTAGAGCAATTTCTCTCCTGTGCAACAAATTTTCACATTTGATCCTGAAGTTAATTGCACACTTAACCAGTCTTCATGTTAGGTCCTGGTAAGGAGAAGGGAATGGAGACAGTGACTATGAATCTTTCCTTCTTCTAATCACATTTTCTCTAAGTTCTTTAATCATAACAATTAAGACTATACTGACACTTAAAGCTATGAAATGGAAGGTTCTAAAAATATTTTCTTTTATGTTCTTTTAAATTCCTGGAGCTGCAAAACTGGCAGAATCTCATTTTCATTTTTATGTTATATAAAGTCCTTTAGCAGCCAGGAGGAATGTGAATGGCATAACTGGGTGAAACTTTTTCAGTTCAAATTAATTGTACATCCTCTGATTTATGGCTTCTGTTTGCATGTATGAGTAGCAAGATGTGATTCTCATGTATTTGTTACTGCAAACCAGAGAAATGTAGGAGAAGAAAATGATGTTTTACTGGCTTAATTCTATAGTTAGATATGGCACAGTACCACAGGCTTCTCTCGCAGTTTTCATTATTCAGAGCACAATAAAAGGATATGGAAATAGATAACTCAGGGTGACCAGAATTCAGTTTTTCCAACATGTTGAATTTTCCTCAGCACTTTGTACAAGTAAAATTCAGAATTGTAGATGCTATGTCATTTATAGCATCCTCTTGTAGCATGAGCCACAACTCTGCGAGGAAAGCAAGACTCTCATTCAGAGTGGCAATGCCTCCATTTTATGCAGTACCATTGCATAGATGAGCACCATTTCTCACTTTTATTTCAAGGTTTTCAGCCAAACATCAGAGAAAACTATTGTTTGCCAAGTCCTCCTACTGCTCCTGCTCCATCAGGCAGTACTACGTGTTGTTCCTGAGCCCAAGAGAAACTGTCAAAGCTACAATATTTTATCTCATAATGAAGGTAGTGCTGGAGCTAAAGACTTAGCCATACATGGCCAGCCAAGTCAGAAGAAAATACTTCTTTGCCCATTTTTCTCATTTTTTCCCCCCTCTCATTTTCAAGCAGATTGCCTTTGCCTGTCCTGGTCGAGAGTTCAGCTTATGGCCTCTTGACTTGCTCATTGATTCCAAGGAGAATAAATAGGAAATTCCCTTTCCCCGAGTCCCGCTGTACCGTGATTATACGGACGCATTTCCCAGGGCCAAATCTCTTGGCTGCACAGCCGTCTCAGGGCTGTGGGCTGCTACTTCTTGTGTTGCCCATTCCACCCAGGGGATGAAATGATTCATTGTTTTTCAAGCTTTTGCCCTCCATGACGTCTCTCATATAACTGACTGAAAAGGTTTGTTCTTAGAGAGATCAAAACTAGCGGGTTTGTGTTCCTGGAGTAGCTAGGGTGGGTGCAAGGTCCCTTTTCAGGCAGTGTGACCATCTGCACAGAGTCTCCTGCAGAACCCTGAAGGTCTCCAGCCACTGCCCCTGCCGGGGCTGACCCTAGACTTGCCTTCCCATCCGGCCAGCTCGGGTTTCTTTTAACCTTGCACATTCACTCTGTGTTGTAAGCCCTTTCATACAGGTCCAATTCCAACAAATGCAAATATGCCACTGACTTAGATGTCACCATATTTACCCGCAAAATATTCTAAAAAATAAGCAGTTACACTGTACTCTCTTCAATCTGCCAGGGGACTAGCTTACCAAGCATAGCTGCTTTAGTACTCAGTATTTTAGTTGAAATTGCCCTTTGTAAACTTTTGCACATAGGGTTTCATTGTTGCGTTTTGTTGTGGTCTTTTATTTTATAGTGATTTGCAAGCAGATTGATCATCTCTTGTCTTGCCTTTGCTGTGCCCTGAGTGACTGTTTTGATAGAGAATAGAGAAGTTTTTCCTACTATACATAAACTGTTTCCCTAACCTATCTTCTCTGTGAAAAAATAACCTGTTCATTAATGCTCTAGGCAACAATTATGTCAGGAAGTACCATGAGTTTGAATCATGAAAACCCACTGCCTCGCAGCCAGCTGGGAAGACAAGCCAGCTTCCAGGAAAGAAGTACTGTAAGGCCACATTACAGCCAAGCTACCCGTAGCAACACATTGCCTTCAGATGTGGGGAGAAAGTCCATGGTTCTGAAAAAAATAAAGCAGGAAATGAAAGAAATCATGTCACCAACTCCCGTGGAGTTACACAAGGTCTGTAATTTTTCTTCTGACAATATTGAAATAATATATGCAGCATGGGGAATCTAATTATATGGTGGTACAGTAAGTACTTTTTATAATGACTCTACAGATGTAATTTTGGGGCCGTGCGTATTAGTTCGTACAAACGCATTAATGATATATTCTTGTGGGGAAAACAAACTGAATAAGATATGGCTCATCCACTGTTGCTTTTATAAGAAAACCTCAGAAGGGATGGCTCTTTTACAAAGAGGATCCACTGGTAATTTGAACTGACAATCGCAATAACTTATCTCTGCCGAATGTGTTTATTAAGAAAGCAAAGTTTAATTTTGAGAAAATACATTTCTTTAGAAAATTACTCAGGAGAGTTTGTAGTTCCCACTGGTCTTTTTTCAAATTAACACTCATTTCCAATCAAATACATGATACTTGTATGTACATAATATAGAATGTTATTTCAGATTAGCTATTACTTCTCTTCTAATTCCTTTGCTCTAAGTAGGATAAATAATTTCCAGTCTGTACAACTTCTCATTACTTAAAGCTCTTTTGGAGTCACCTGGTGATATCAAGGTGGCTGAACACCAAAAGGGCGTTATTGATGAAGTATTTCTAGATATGAGGAGCACAAGTCTTCAGTCCAGTGACGTTGTTATACCAGAGGATTATTTAAATATCAAGAGAATATATCATGATCCTGTAATAACTTACTTGTATTTCCAGTTTGAGATGAAGTGATTAATGGAGTTTGTTACTGTTCTGTCTTGCTGATTGGTGAGTAAATGTGAGTTGGACAGTGAAAGGCGTTTCGTGGTGCGCTCACATTCAGCAAAGGCACCATTTTCTCCTGTTGAATATAAAATCTGTCTTTCAGAATGGTTGTTAAAATCTTTACTGGAAAGGAAGAGTAAGATTATTTTATTAATCTATCCTATCCTATCTTTTCCATTGTTCTATTCTTGCTGCTAGTACTTAGAGTCCTGGGTAGTAAAAAATGCCCTGTCCTTGAATTTTCTTTCTCTTTGCTTCCCATTTTATGGTTGCCATAACCTTCTGTTTTCAAAGTTTTCACTATTTATTCAGACAACATACCCATGTTCCTGCTGTCTGCTGAAGTGATGCTGAGTTTCCTTATACTGTTTTCTCATCAAGAGTCTTTTTCTTCTCTAAAGATCTAAATGTTTTCCAAATTCTTACAGTCTTTTAGTAAAATAGAAGGCCGGTGACTGAATCTTACAGTGAGACCCAGCACAGTGTGCTGTGTCTCCATAATGACACACGCGGGATGAAGGCCTTAACTCAAACCTCTTGTGCTGTTTTTTTTATTCCTGCCCATCTTGGTGAATTCTTGTTGATCTTGGGTTTCATACAGCTTCTTGTGCAATGAAGTAGCTGTTATTTTCTCTCCCCCCTTAACTTTTGCTGTTAGACTGTTTCTCATGCACGGCTTTCCAGTCATAGTTTTCTCAAGCAAGTTGCAGTGCCACAGGTATGGCTGCACCTCAACATCAGGGAAAAGCTTGGATTTAACTGTTCTTCATAACAGCTCTTGCCAGCAAATGCTTCTGCAGGCTGATGCCTAAATCAGCTGAGACACCAACATGAGGACATGTAAAAATAACTGTTTTGGAAAACTGCGGTGATACCAGCACGCGTGAAAATGCCAGCTAGCACGCAGTTTCTCTGTGACTTACCTGAGCGAGACATCTAAGCCTGTCCTTGCCTTTAAACAGCCCAGCGTTCCCAGGTGCTAAAGTAGGACTGGACACGGGTGTATTTATTGGGCAATGGGATGAGTCTGCTTGGTGAGGCAGGGCCTGTGCCCCCTCGGGGTATCACAGCTCCTGCGTTAGTTTAATTACAGCAAGACGGGCCAAGAGGAGGAGATGCTCCATTAGCTTATTGTAACCTGAATATAAGAGAGAAAGGATATGTGAATCTAGGGAAGAGAGAGCCACACATTTGAAAAAGAAATGCATTCAGAACTGGTGCAAACCTACAAGAAATGAGATGCACAAAGAATGAGATGGGAGAAAACTGCTGAGGCCATAACTGCAGCCTGAGCACCTGGGCAGACTGTCCTTCCCAGACAGGCCCCTCTCAGAAAGGTAGCGCAGCCCTGGGCATTACTGTGCTTAATGCTTGTGCTCTGCAGTAACCTAATCTGTATTCTGCGCTGCTATTTTGTTCTTTAATGCATTACTTTCATCAAATATTTACTTCAACCCTTTTTGTCCAGAGGAAAGTAGAATTGATAGCCTAGCAGTGTCATATAAGGATTTAAAAATTTGTTTCTAGATAGCTTAATAAGTAACATTTAATTTAGCTGGATTGCATATTGCTATATCAGTACCCAATTTTAATTAATGCTTTTAATTGACTTGATCTGCCAGGGTAAACATATGGATTAATATTTTATCTAAAATTCATAGAGGACCTTTTTGAAAAGTCTTATAGCAAGCATTCCTCTGAGAGCAAAAAGAAAAGCACTTGGAATTAGACAATTTTTCAAAGTTTTTATTGCAAGTAGTCATTAACTTAAAATTATGGTTAGTTAAAATACCTGAATAGCTGATCTGTGCAAGATATATGAATTCCAATTAAATATTTTCTCATATATGTGAGACAGCAGAAGCCATAGAATTGGACTCAAAACTTGTAAGCTTCCATTTAAAATTTGTGAATATTTAATTGCTTATGAAATGTGAATTAAATTTTTATTGCAGCTTTTTTTTCCCACAGTCCCCTGATGCAAATTTAGAAGTCTGAGAAATCCTCTACAATCTAGTATTGTGATCAAAACTTTCCAACAGTTATGATCTGAAATACAACAGCAACAAAAAAGAAATAGCATGATTTAGATGTTAACATGAATTACCTTCAGTCTCATACCCTTCAGCTAGGCTGTGTTAGCAGCAAGGGAGTATAAGAAACTTGTGTGAACAGGCTTTACCCATACTCATTATACAGTAAAAATCAGGGTTTTTCTGATAGCAAGTTTTTTTTTTTCTCTCTGAGATTCCCTTTTAAGAGTATATACTGCCATAAAAAGAGATAGCTCCAAAGTTATAACCAGACCTATATAAAAGAAAGTTCTCAGCAGATAACTCCTATCTAAAAAAAAATGTAACAGCTGTCAAAAATGCAGCACTATTAAATCACAGCGTCATTCCCTAAATTAATGAATATCAGTTTAATTTTCAAACTCTTATTAAATAAACTAGAAGTCAAATGAAAATTGCCCTGCAGGGAAACCTTTTTTTAATCTCTTATGATCTGCAGCTCTTAAGAGACGTTGGACTCTCTAGAGGTCCCTTCCAACCTCAACCATCCCGTGGAGAAGGAGAATCTATTTACAGATATATAGAAGTGTGGTTGCCAGAGAGTGGCTGGTTCCCTACCTGAATGCCCAGTCCACAGGAGTGCAGAAAGTCCGTTTTAGATAAGGGGGAGGTGCTAGAAGAATTGCTCCATCTCCAGCTGTGCTTCCTAGAAGCAGGGTAAAAGCAGCTCTGTCCCAGAAGAGACACGTGGGACTTACCAAGTCCTTCTCCATCCTCACGGGACTTTGGGTGAGTCTTGACTGTAAAGGAGTGGCCTGTTTGAGGTCTGAAGAGTAAAGCGAGGTGCTCACCAGCTGAACAGCATCCAGAGGAAAAGCAGTAAGGCCAATCCTTGTTCCACACAGCTGCAAAGGAGGGAATAAAGGGTCCCCTTGTTGGCTATGGACGGCAGTGGGCTTAAATCTCAACAAGGGGGGTTTAATTTAGGCGTAAGGAAAACATCTGAAACACTGGTAGGGATTACTTGGATAGACTGTAGAGTCTCCAGTACTGGAGATTTCAAAAAGCAAGACAGAATAAACAGCCCTTGCTAATGCATTAGATGCAGCAAGTCCTGCCTTAGGGCAAGGATACCGTCTGGGTGGATTCAGCTCCATTAACGCCAGTGTCTGCAGGAAGAGCGAGGGAGAAGGAAAGGGAAGGATCTTGAAACATTGCACCATCTGTGCTGGAACACCATGTATGTTAAGTCTTCTCTCCTCTTAAGCACGGAGTCACATTTTTACAATTACTTTTCTAAAGCTTCTTTAAGAAGTAGGTGGCATGAGGAAACTTGTATGGGTTGTGTTAGTGTGGAGGAAGTTATAACCTGATTTAATGAGAGTTTATATCTCAGCTGATTGCTAATTATTTCTCATTTGGGCCAGAAAATACATAGGAATCTGTCAAAAAAATGACTCTACTTTTTTTTTTCTTTTTTAGTTTGTAGTCTTGTTTGAAGGTTAGTCTTGCAGCAGTCTCATATCAGCTTCAAACATCTTTGAGAGCAAAACCTATAGACAGATTTTGTTACCTTCTCTCTCTCTCATCATGTTACCATCATGCTCAATATGGAGGCACCTGAAATCAAAAGCAAATGTTTGACATAAAGGTATCGTTGCTGCTTATCCGTGCCTGCAGAAAGTCAGAGCATTCATACTTGGGACATCAAGCCATGGCACACTGAAAATTGCATTAATTCTTCATCACTGAGATTACCACTGAACCTTCGTGCCACAAGCAAATCGAAGATCCTCTCCTTAAACTTACCGGGGGCTACCGAGGGCAATGCCAAGCTGTTACAATTACGGAGCGCTCTTGATGGGGTAGTTTCATCAGGCAAGGCAGGTTTTGGACAAGTATTTTGAATCCAGTGTGAAATAAATGGTAGCAGTAAACGCTGTATTTCAACTGTGAGAGAGAAGCGAGAAAACAGAAAAAACACACCTAAACCTATCATTTCCAGCCTAAACCTAAGCATATCAGGTACCTCCCAAGTTTCTGAAGCCTCCTCTAAGAACTAGCTGAACTCCAACACGATCTATAAAGGCCTCATTCTCTGACTACCTCAAAACCTTCACCTAAAATAGTGTTATGGCTATTTTGTGCTTTTGAATGCCCCGCTTTTGATGTAGAGTTGCTAGACCAGATCTGTGCCGGTGTCACGGAGCTGCTTTTGCTCAGGATTTCCATCTTGCAGAGCCCGCTCTTGTCCTCACCCTTGCAGAGGTACCGGCTCCGCTGCTCATCATTCCTCGGAAGTTAAGAGTAGGTCCAGCCTTTATTGTAGTGACTGGGACTAGGTTTGGTGGTATTAACTATGTCTTGACAATGCAAATCAGGGTGAGTCACAATATCTGTGCAGATATTCCCCCTGTCCTGCAAAAAAAACCTGACATTAAAGGCACTTAGCTAAGCAGAACAGACTAGTCTAATCCCCATGCACAGATACCCTGGCAGATAGGGAAGAAGAAAGAAAAAAAAAAAAAAAAAAAATCCAATTGGCCAGCAGAAGTGAAGAGTCGCAGCTTATTCCTGAATACTAAGGAGTACTGCTGTACTATTCCTGAACATATTAAGTGAAAATGTAGGGGGCCGTGGCCTCAGGTGAGACTGGGAATACCAAAACTAGGAGGTAAGTGATGGTGCTAAGGGGAAATGAACCTACAAAGAAAGGCTGCCTCGTGCATGCAGCAATGCAGGCGTGTGGACAAGTTATTTTTTTTTCCCCCCTTCTCTCACTTATCATGTCGAATTTCTTCCACAGATAACTTTGTACAAGGACTCCGATGGAGAGGATTTTGGGTTCAGCGTCTCAGACGGTTTGCTGGAGAAGGGAGTGTACGTGAAAAACATCCGGGCGGCCGGACCTGGGGACCTGGGCGGCCTAAAGCCGTACGACAGACTCCTGCAGGTAGCGCTGGCGGCGGGACCGGGGCAGCGGGCCGGGGCAGCGGGACAGGGCAGCGGGACAGGGCAGTGGGCTGGGGAGGGCAGGCGCATCGGCAGCCGCTCCTCACGCCTTGGGTTATTCATGTCAGCACACTGCGGGTGTCCCCGCTAGGGAAGGACGGATATGGGGGCGGCAGGGGAAAAAGGAAGATTGTTTCAAACAGCAGAGGATCCAGATGCTCCCTGGAAAGTTAGGATTTCCCATGGCATCGCCCTGCTTCTAATCAGGGTAGCTACTAAACCCCAAACTTACCAGAGCTAGACTGAAGTGGGAAATATATATATATATTTTTTTTTTCCTGTCAGCCAGCCCAATAAAAGCATTTTGTATATTAAAACCAGCAAAAACCTTCTCGAATTTTGCATATGAGCTGATGTATTTAAATTAGTAAGCATGGTGTTAGGAAAAACTCATGTGCTGTTCAAGGTCCCTTATGGAACAGCCACTGTGACAGGTGACAGCGGCCACCCCCATGCAACTGTGTGCCCCTCAGAGAAAACTAACCCGGTCTTCAGACCGGGCACTGTGCAGGTCCCGGGCAGGTCCTGCCCGCTCGAGGGAAACGAGGTCTCCATCCTACTGCGGAGGGTGCTCCTGGCCCCTCGGTTCGGGCCAGCTCCCAGAGCAGTGACAGAAAGGGGTCTTGCCGTCCCCCAGGTGAACCACGTCCGTACCAGAGACTTTGACTGCTGCCTCGTCGTGCCGCTCATCGCCGAGTCCGGCAACAAGCTGGAGCTGGTGATCAGCAGGAACCCGCTGGCGTCGCGGCCGGGCAGCGCCGAGGAGCCGCCGGCGGCCAGCGGCGAGTGGGGCGAGCCGGGGGGCGCCCG
>JAWLRI010000039.1:2088550-2102605 GCA_034781795.1 Crypturellus tataupa
GCCGCGGAGCCCGCGCGGGACCCGACCAACACCTTATAGCGGCCGGCCGCCGCGCTGGGGCGCGCGGCCGCGAGGCCATCACGGTGCTAACCCCTCACGACTCCCCCGAGGCCCGCGCGCAGGCGCCGCGCGGCACCGAAGCACAGGAGGATCCGGCTGTCCGTCTCAAGGCTCGTGTCCATTCATGGTCGCTTCTGAAAGACGTTCAATTCACAGTTAAGTCGTTTTTTTATGAACAGCCTGCTGTTAGCAACGAGGAGCAAAAAGCATAAAGGCCTCCTCATCCCCCAAAATGAAAACAGGGAGATGCTTAAACAGGGTGTAAACGTTCCTCGCCCTCCAAGAGCGGCTGTGGTTTGAGGGGAAACCATGGAGCTAACCTCTCCTAAGAGCGTGTCCAGGTCGCACTGTTTTTAAAACCACTTTTTAAGGGCCAGGGACTGTCCGAGGGCAGAGCAAGAAGGGCATGGGGTTGCCCCAGGAATTCCTGCATATTAGCTGAGCTGGAAGCTGGGGGGACCTCAGGTCCCTGGCAGGAGCTGCCCTCAGGCAGAGGCGCCGTCCGGACGTTGTCACTCACTCCACATGGCAGCTGCAGTACGCGGTGCACGTCACTGCCCGGCTGCGGTAAATTTTATCAGAACGTACGTCATTCCCTATGCAATGAAACATTTAACAATATGTCTTGCAACCGGTGAGGGTTTTTTTGTTGTTTTTAAGCAGAGACTTTTTAGACAGGGGGATAAAACATCTGAAGGACTAGTGACAAGAGTGAAACTGAGTTTAGACAAATTAGAAAGCTTTTGAAATAAAGGGATTTTTTTTAATTACCTGCAAGATTGATATGAAAGCTCCCTAATGCTCCATAAAACTCTAAACCTGTAGTGTTAAATATGAGCTCTCTTTATAAGTAAAACGATTTCTTGAGGGGACTAAAGTCCGTTTAAATAAGCTTTGTTTTCAGCCTTCTTTATGATGAACATACCCTGTGCAACACGTTTTTAGAATTTAAAATTGTAAATATGTTTTACAAACACATCACACAAAATCTCTCCTGCCCCCACCCCAAAGCAATAAAATACTGCCAGTTGCTTTATAAGCTCACCAGCAGCTGCTTTGGTTTCTTCCAGTATTCAAGGTGTTATGGTAATTATTGTTATTGGTGAATATAAAGATACTGGATTTGTACATTTGTAGAGTCTCCATATCTAAGCAATCACAGAGTTTTCTGGTCAGTTTAAACCGTCTAACTGTATCCTTAATGCTGTTTCCCATAAATGAACAAGCTCACCTGCCCTGCACACTCAAGTACATTCAATTTATATTTCAGCACTGCCAGAAATGACATTCAATGCTGAATCATGTAAAAAATAATGTCGAGTCACTTAAATATGTATTTTTATTTGTAACAAATAAGTATTAAACTGTAAAGTATTTTTGTACAAATTTAATACTTTAATAGCATGATATTTATCGTCTATGTATGTTTTTTGAAATTCAAACTGTTGCAAATATTTGTATGGAAAAACTGTATAAATTGAAATAAACAGTGATTTAAAGACATTAACAATGAGGTAGTATTTTTCAAGCTTTTTTTTCCACACACATAGCATTATTTTTTAACAAAAAATACCACCTTTACCTTTGAGGCATCCTTAAGAAAAAAAAAAGGCTATGGCATTAGAAAGAGCGAGAATGTTAGCCATTTAAATTTCAGTAGAGCTGATCTGAAGTTGGAGTAAAACATTCAGATTATTTAATCTTGAAAATTACAATGCATGAAGTCATGCAATACAGAAGGAAAAAAAAAAGGCAATACACAGTACATTATTTGAACTGTGCTCAGAATTTTGCTTTTGTTACCAAGATCACGAGCAGCATAAAACCTCATTGGGTGGAAAGAGCAAGGGCAAGTTTCACACCTGCGAAGGTACCAAAGGGAAATGTCCTCCTTTGTCGGCGGTGACTGCTGCTTGCTCCTCCTGCTCATGACAGGATTAACATCGTGATCCAGCCAAACCTCATGCCCGTAGTTCTGCCCTATCCAGCACAACTGAAATTCCCTTTGTACACCAACCATTTTTTTTGCTTAAGAGCACACTGTAGCTTCAGAAAAGCAGTAAGAGCTTCTGATTGATGCTGTAGCATCAGGAGCTACATACAACCTCGTACAGATAGAATGTTTAAACCAAGGAATTCCCATGTATTATTCAAGGAAACACCTGACCTCACAGCCCTGTAATTCTTTTTTTTTTTTCCAAAATAAAAGAATGACTTGATTTTTATGACTAAAGCACCAGTGAATCTTCTACTAAAAACAGATCATTGCAAATATAAAAGGCTCCCTTTAAAACAAGCTGTCCTTCAAAGAAAATGGAAATACAGGAAAGCTGTTAAAATCTCTGCATATCTAGTTTCCCTGTCCCAGGAATCTTTAAAATAAAGTTGTAGAAAACAAGCATCTTCATTAACAAGACAACTGATTGTTTGTTAGTTTTTAAAAAGCTTCTTAGGAGTTACATGTTCCAGACTTAGATTCCTGAGTCTGGAAGACCCGAGTGGGGTGTCTTCTTGATTTGGCTGTCAAAACAAAACAAAGATGTTACCAAAGTTGACATCTGTACACAAAGACCAAGCCAGTATTGTCTAAACTAGCCAGCAATCACTGCAATTAGTCACAACATGTGTAAGCTTACTTGCTACTGGCATTAAAATTTATTTTTTCCCTATTAGACAATATTACCCTGGGAAGACATGTGCCAAACTTGATTGCTCACAGATTACTAGCCAGATTACTAATACTTTGAAAATTATTACATAAATTTTTAAAAAGAGAGAAAATAAAAAAACTTGCACAGCTGAAACAAGAGTGTGATCATTTGTTTTACACTTTCTCAGAGAAGAGATACTTACCAAGGATGTCTTCATAGTGTCCCCTGAACTCATCACAGGACTTCTTTGTCTTTTATATGGACTTAGCTGCAGTGCATTACTGGCCTGCTCTTCATCAAGAGTTGCAGACCCTTCTTGTTTAACCGAGTTAGTTACAGGTTCAGAGGGGTCAGGAGCACCTTGAGTTGCGGCTACAGACTGAGTCTCATATGGCCAACTCTCCTTCAGGGGAGAAGTTTGTTTTAGACGGTTGCTTATTTCTGCAATTGTCTCTCTCAAAAATTTCTGTAACCGAGTTTTTCTGGGTCTGTTCTTGTTAGTGACTGCTTTCCTGAGGTGCATCTCTTCAGCGATCACGTAGACTCGGCAGCGTCCTCTGGTCACAGCTGTGTACACGTGCTGCCAGTGCTGGCGGCCTGGGTTCCCAACTACATAGACAACAGTTTTTTCCTCAGAACCCTGAAATATGTGCAAGAGCTTCTTAACAAAATTCAATCTCAAATTAAAAAAAAAAAAAAAAAAAAAAAAGAGAAAAGATCACAAGAACAAGGAAAACAAACTGGAGATTTTCTGGAAAGTGACTTCTGCATTCAAGGAATTTTGGTTTCAAAAGAGCCTCTGACATTTTCATGTGAAAATATAGCCAATTACCAAGATAAAGGCATGGTAAAGTTTTATCAACTCCTAAAACTTTCTACCTGAAATGTGTGAATAGTTCTGGCCCATGCATGTCTTACATGACACAGCTTCTTCAGTGCCTTAAATACTACAGTGTACGTGGAGCCGTATGTGCTGCTGATGGTCAGTAATCGTTGTTTATTAACTTCTACATCCTAAGGACAAAGCACAAGAACACAGTAAGCTCCCATCAGCTGTCTGACCAATGCCTATACATCTACATGTGTCTATATGTGTATCTTTCCCTGAACTTAAATTGTTTCAGTGCCAAACAAGCGAAATCATTCAGATGTTAAATCCAAAGATTACTTTCACTGACTAGCTTTGAGGAAAACTAGTTTTCAACATACAGGCTACCTGACTTAAAAAGTTAAAAAACAAAGTTTTAACCCCAGAAAACTTAAGTGTCTAAGGGTAAGGTGACACATTAAAAAAAATAAAAGGAACTAACGATATGGGGATTCTGCTCTCTCTCACGAACTCTTTGTACTTCTCCCTTGCCTAGAACAAACCCTCTTCACTTGACCTGTTGGCAAGTCAATTCCACTCCATCAACCCATCAGGAAAACAAAGGTTTGGGAGTTGGTTAAATTTGTCAGCTTCATTTTATGCCGGGGAAGGACTCTGGCTGTCACATTAGCTTTATTCTGTATTTAAAGACTGTATTTTTTATACATACCCAAAAGATACTGTATTTCAAGAACCAACTAAAACAGCTTTTACATGAACTTCCAGGGATGCTTTTTGCTCAGTTCTCTACTGCCTTTTGTTGTTTTGTCTTGTTTTCCAATAGGGCAGTCTTTTACACGATACTTTGGCAGAACTAAACATTTATTATGAACTAAAAATTTAAAATGTGAATTCTTTTACTTTTGGATTTTGTGCAAGTTGCTGCAGCAACTACTTACATCTGTTATGAAAAATATATCTCCGTTGCACAGTCGTTTGCCTTCGTCAGCAAGGTGGGGGGTTCCATTTTTGTATTCATGGCTATCAGGATACTTGCTGAAACCAGGTCCTGGCAAGAGATCCTTCAGATAAGTATTTCGCATACAGCAAATCTTGTCACCAATTTGAAACAGAAATCGTCTTTTATGGTCTCTGCATTGGGGGAAAAAAAGGAAAAAAGGAGAAAGGGATTGTAACATCACTCAGTATTTCTGCTTCTTCCTACTGAATAAATCCAGTATATTTAGACCAGATATAAACCAGATTAAAAATCTTGAAAATATTTAAAACACTTAGACAATCCTTAACTTTAAAAGGTGTTTGTCTAAGTTTGTTTGGTAAAAAACATCAATATGAAAAAGTACTCAAATATTGCTACCCAGAATATTTCAGAATCCAACAATGGGAAAAAATTACCCTGTTTTTTTCAAGGAGCTTTTAATGTCAACTTTAAATACTCAAAAACTTGAAATTCATATATTGACAAATAGTTTGAATTAAATGCAAATCGTATTTCTTTTCGCAGTCGAGGCTAAAAATGAAGGGCTCACCAAAGAAAGATTCCTAATTGTAAAAATGACCCCCAGTGTATTGAATCAGATCAACATCAATCTCTAAATCCAGTTCTACAATTTTATTTTAAGTTGCTGGCCTTTTGTATGACACTTTGAAAAACCAAGAGATTCATAAATGGAAAAATTGCAAAATACTGGCTTACCTAGTTAAATGGTTTGAATAATGCTGGCAACAAATTTCATTTATTAGATCACAATCTTGCCTAAAACATAAAAAACAGGACTTTTAACTTTTAAAGGCACATCGAGCAGCTGTAATCATACCACAAAAAAATCTTAAATGGAAACTGCAAATAACAGTACAGCACCTGCAAGTAGACTGGAGAAATTAAACTAACTCCAGAATTACTCAGTATTCACAGCAAACTGAGAAACTTGCTAAAATGTCTACACCAATTTATTTGCACACTAGTAATCTAGTTATAGTGTTGACTTTTTTAATTGCTAAGAAAAGGTTCTTCACAAGTAGAAGCAAACGTTTTTCCTTTCAGTACCCTTTTCAGTGAAATTGTAACACTATGGACTCCAGTACTATCAAAACTTCCAGTATTTCTGTGGGACCTCCCATGCTCTTTATGCTCCTACAACAGTTCACGTTATCAATGATAAGCAGCATCCCCTGCCCTTCTTGGAAGTCTGCTGGAGCTGAACACCTCCCCTCTGCCTTCTCAAATGACTCCTATTGTGCTTCCAAATATCCAGGAAGCAGGAATTCATCACTAACAGAAGCACTAATGCCCACCAGACTATACCACTAATCCTGGCTCTCATGAGATGATCAAAATGCCAGTATCTTCCGTCAATGATGAACATCCACCTGCTCTGGTTGCATAGGCACAGACAGTGGGGTGTCTGCTCCCACTAGGCATCCTTGAATTTCCCCCTTTCAGAATGGAGAATGTTGACTATTTGAATATTGACCACAATCTCATTTTTAATGTCTCTCATGGGGTTAACTTTGTATTTTGTGGGTTCCTCCAAGCAGTCAAGAACTCATCTTGCAGCACAGGCTCTTGGGATATCCAGTACAAAGACGGACCACTAACATCTATCCCTTGTTTCCTTAAAACAAACAATACAGAGCAGCGTAATGCAAAGATAAAAAGCATGCAAAACAACATTAGTCTTGTAGAAAAGTGAAGTTACTCTCCATGGAGAATGAGGGGACAACCATAGGCACAGGGAAAGACACCATCCTGTTTTTCCCTCTAGCATTTTTTAATGATATTGCCACTAGTCTCTCCAACTCAACATATTTAGATGTTTTTAGACCATGGCTGCTAGCAAGGATTTTTCTCATTGTCTACCTCCACGCTCCGTTACCTTCTAAAAGCGATGAACTGTGATTGTTTGGCATCCTGCAGTCCTGGTCCTTTTGCAAGTAAAGTCTTGATGGCATTCTGCAAACCTGATTTAGAAGAAATAAAAGGTAAGATATAAACATATACATAAGAACAATTTTAAGAGAGAAAAATCTAATTTGGTGTGATATTGCCTTTGCTTATTTCTTGCTTCAGCACCATTTCAACTCATTTGAAAGAAACAAAACCGAACAGCAGCAAAAAAAAAAAATCACACAAATACACTTCCCCTAAAAAGTATCATGTAGCTATCTCACAATCAAAATCTGGAAAGAGAAAATTGTTACCAAAGAACAGTTCTTACTTATTTTTATTAAACACGTGACTAAATGTATTTCATGCTGAACAGTGTTCTGATATAGTGTATTAAAGAAGCTTTGGCTAGATTATTTTTAATCCATGGAACTATCCATTCAGATTTTACAGAAGATATTCCTTTGAAGTATTCTCTTTCCTGAGTAATATTATTTAAGCAATATTCACACTTATTTTCTTCCACATGCACACAAAGTGGAGGCACCTATCCAATAACGATCAAAAGACTAAGCCCAGCTCCAAAACATTTTGAAAGAAATCTCGGTGACCCCTTCTTTCAAGAGCCTTTTTCTTTTTCCATGTTCTTAATTCGATTCCAGAGTAGAGTGCAACACAACCGCTATAGCAGTTGCTTTTACCCGAAATCCCTTAACTCTGAAAAATTTCATCTTTTAAGGACTGACAGCTCAGTCGTAACAAAAAGAGCTGCTCACGTTTAATGGCACTGGTCTGAGCTGCAATACTCCCATTTCAAAGCTGAAAGACTACAGAGTATCCTCTGTCCTTACTGGGTTTTCTGTGCCCACTCACATAAGACAAAAAGGTAAACTATGAATCCACTATTTAGCTTTAAACCAAAAACAAACATGTAGATAAGGCACTTTTAGGGACATGGTTTAGCAGACAGGGTGGTGATGGGTTTATAGACAGACTCCATGATCTTGAGGATCTTTTCCAACCATAATGATTCTATGACCCAAATAGTGCATGTTTTACAGAAAGGGAAGTCAAGATCACAGACTATAAATATACACGTACTGTCACAGTCCCCACCAGAAGGCAAAGCAATAAAAATGAATTTCTTCTCTGGGCTTGGCATGGTCAGTTCTTCCTTCCAACCAGAAACTTTTAGCACCTCATCAAATTCAGGAAATTTCCGTTGAGAGATTCTGGACAACAGGTTTGGTGGGAAAAAAGAAGAGAAAAATGATTTCTAGTTAAAGAATTGTAGTGTACTCTCTGCATCATCCTGAATGTTGCATTTTAGAAGTATTTGCTCATCCACTATAAAACATATACACACTGAATGTCTATTTTCTGCACATAACTTAAATTCATAGGGACAAATCCTAACTTATTCTCCAAATACTTCAGCACTTATTATTACTGATATAGTCCTCTTCATGGGAGGAATATGTAGTAATATAGAAGTTCTGCCAAAAACAGAAGGGAATAGGAGGGGGAAGGGATCTGTAAAATGTTGGTTGTAATTTTGGACATCTTGTAAAGATTCAGATTATCCTAAAACTTCCACTGATACCAAAAGGTCTTGAGCACTTGGACACAGATTTTCCTGTTTCATGTTTTAAAAAACCTGTATACTGGATTACTTCCATACAGAAATAAAGGACCAGAACAACTACAAGAATATTTCTTACATACATTGTAAGATGTTACCTTGTTGCATTGTCTACAATTAATTGCGATTCAGCTCTGTGATTAGTTCGCAGTTCCACAGAGAGCCCTTTGGATTTCAGGCCCTCGAAGACATCAGCCAGCATGTTACCAGGATCTATGCTTGGGAGCTGTCTAGTATCACCTAAACAACAGAAATTAATATTTGTGAGGAGCAACAACAAAGTGTCTCTGAAAATATGTCTTAAATCTCTGAAAGTAATACTCAACCTTTCTCATGGTGCAAGACCCAGTAACCATATGCTAACTCCAGTACAATTTATGTCAAATGAAACTTTCCAGAATCCCTAAGTTTCCTAGAATCAAACTGTAGAGCAGTCTAAGTCCTTTAAATAATGCTTTGCTAATAGGTAAAAATGACTCCGTATGATTAATTGAGCACCTTATTCAAACACATTTTAAAAGCTACATATCTAAAATCGAGTGTCAAAAATAGCACACCAAAAAAGTAACCTCCAAGGCAGCAGAGGTGAAAGATCTTACACTTTTTTTCTCTTGCCTATACTAAAAATAAGTTGATTCTAACAACAGGATGTTCAGCATGCAATTTATCATCTAATGTCTGATTCATATAGTAACACTAGCTTCTTTAAAGCTTAAGGAAAACAGAAAAAAATCCCACTCCCAAGATATAATAAGAGCTACTAAACAGAAGTCATGTTATTTTCAGAATCAGAGAAAACCACTGAAAAATAACGATAATATTGTACTGACAGCTGGAATACACTGGACCCTTCAGCTGTTTTCCAACTCATCTGACTATAGACATGATAGAACGGAATAACTGGATTTTAGAGACTCAGCAAGAACAGTAGTAGTAGCTTTGATGCTTACACTGTATATTGTGTATTATTAAATACTGTATAATCCTAACTATGTATTTTTCCACTTACCAAGAATAATAAGTTTGGCAAGTTGAGCATGCTCACATAAGAGCTTTAGGACTAAGCTAAGAATTTGTACAGACACCAAGCTTCCTTCATCCACAACCAGAACTGTCACAGTGGAAAACTTCCATGGCAGTTCTTGACTCTGCGATGACTTCCATGATTTAAAACTATAAATGATCTAGAAACAACAAAGAAACAGTATAATTAGAGTCATGAAACTAGAAGACTGTAAATAACTGTCTTGCAAAGGTGGCCAGAATGTGGTCTCTTCTAATGTTGTATTTTGAGGTGTTAACTGAAGTTCTGAACTTCAACATGCAAACCATCAGAAGACTAACCCATTTAGTCTTACTCCTCTCCTTACATTTCTAGCTGAGATTCCCAGCATTCGGCCTATGTTGACTTGTTCAGACCAGTAAGTGGCCACACAGGGAAGAGGTAAAGGGAACTACCCACTTCTCAACGCATTTTATAATCTCAACTTTTATTTATGTAAGTTATTGCACCCCTTAAACCCCTTGGCAGCATTTCCATTACCTATGTCAATAGCAACTTAAGTTTATTAACAGTCTACTCTCTACTTTTTTTTAACTAAAAAATGTTACAAAATATATATCCAGAGACACAGTAGTTAGGAAAACATTGCATGAATGAGATCCACCTCATTACTCAATCCTAGCCTATGGTTCTCCTATGGTTCTTCATAAATGTGCTGGCATCAATATGCTTTCTATGCAACAGGGCACAGGAGAACAGCTCTGCTGCCTAGGGAAGATTTCTGCAGTTAATTTTAAATGCTGTAGACTACTCAGACTACAAAAAATGGTAAAAGATTCAATGCCCTACAAAAGCACAAATTTGCAAAGTGCTTAAGAAAAGAGGAAAAAAAAAGATGCAGCATATAATGGATTTCAGATGGCCAGGATGTCTGAAAATATAATACTGATATTTATGTGCTGACAAGCTGTACCTTAAAATTATCATTAATGGCTCTAAGTATCACTAAAAAAGATCAATGATAAGCTTTATCCAAAACAAGAATGACATTGCCACAATTTATTTTAGAAGACAATTTTAAAAAATCCTTACCTGATGCAGGGTATATGCAGGAAATCTAGTTTTTTCACTCAAAAGGCTTGCTGCCCTCCCCGTAGGTGCAGTAAACAATACATTCAAAAGATTTTTTGTGCAAGTATTTTCTGATTCCCAGTGATGATTAAAAGTATTCCACTCCTCAGATGCATCCAGGTCTCCCTCAAAATCCTTAGAAGCAGCTTCCACTTCTTCCATCTCTTTTTCCATCTGCTTTAAGTGACGAAAAAGGCAGCTAACAATTGTACTCTTCCCACAACCTCCTTTTCCGCTTATGACTGTGACAGGATTAGCACAAATTTTTTCCAGAGCAGTCACCTGATCCAAGTCTACCTCTGCTTTACTTTGGGTACCAGATGTAGACTCTACTTCCTTTTTAAGGAAACTATTTTCACAATCTGGACTTTCTGTATTATTTTTTTCCACGCACTCCATTTCATGAGCCTGGGTAACATCCATTTTCATATCTACTATTTCTCTTGATATCTCAGAAATGTTAAGTATTTGTCTCACATCAACATCTATTTGCCATGCTTGGTTTGACAAAAGGTCACCTATATACATGGCAATGTTTTTTTCCGAGTTGTAGAGATGAGGCAGAAACACCATTTTTTTCTCCCTAATCACTATATGTTGATCTTTCAAAAATTCAAGAGATTGCCAAGCATGCTCAATAGACATATCTCTAGACACAAAATGAGTTAATTCATCTTGATCTTCGTAAGTATGTCCCATTTCTGTACACTGTTTCTTGAGTCGATCATACAGAATCAATGCATTCTTCTGCAGATCAGGAATCCTTGAAAGGAGATGTTTGCACTGATGGAAGGCTGCCCAGGTTGCTTCACAATAAGAAAGGCTCAATTCCCTATAGGTAATCTTCTCCCCAAAAGGAATAAAAACAAACACAGATTCATTTGTTTCAGAAGACATTAGCAACTTGCTGAATTACAATTCACTGAGTAGCAGTCTACAAAAAAAATGGGCATTTTTATAACGTACAAAGTTATAATGCTTTTTTTTTTTGAATGCAAGATATTTCAACATGAGATGATTGATAATTCCTCTGTCACCAAAACTTCAAAGTCAAAAATCCTATACAGAAATTGGGTATTAAAAGAGAATTTGTGCATCTGATCTGCACACACCTATCTCAATTTCAAATAAAGCTACATCTGCAGCAGAGCACAGGTTAAGGTTCTAGGTAGAATTCTCTGTCCAATTTTGGAGTAAAGATTTCAAGGAACAGATGAAACCTACCAAGACTTACAGAATACAGTGAGAGACTGAGATGTACAGAAGAGATGAACTGCTGTCAAGGGGCAGAGAGAAGGGAAAGAGAGAAATGATTGCCTTCAAGGAGTAAAAAAGTCTCAGGAAGAATACAAGGCTTGGTACAGAGCACAACAGAAGGGGAAAAAAAAGTTTAAATTGCAACAAGGAAGAGTCAAAAAAAGACTTTTTCATGCTAACGATGTGAAACACTGGAATAAACAAGATACATTATTGGGCATGGAGACAGTATTGGTATGCTGAGGCAAGGGGATTAATTAATCACATTTCTGCACTGAGCCTTAGCCTTGAACACTAAGTTGAGCCACAGTAGTGCAGCTGCACGAAAGAAAAGGAAAGCAGCAAATATAAATCCTAAAACAAGATGACCTCTTATAAAGCCACTTGGATCTATTTTGCCATGAAAGCACATGTGCTACTTACTGACACTGTTCTATGTCTAAAACCAGATTCCATTAGCACAGATAAAATTTAAAAGTATAATTTTAAATTAGCTTTCTGGTTTTGACCTGATTACCTCTAACATTTCATTTTCTATTCCTTGCAGAAAAGACAAAGCAAAAGTTTGTAACACTTTCACTTTCAAAATGTTTTGGAACTGAGTTAGGGTATACCAACTGAGAAATAAACTTTCTCAACAGTGAGCAAGGTAAATTATCCCTTTTCAAACAAACTAAAGTTTATCTCCTAAAAATTCCCATATCATAAACTGAACATAACTGAAAGAACAGGTTTATGGCCTAATGAAGGTTGAATGTAACAAATGTCACATTTCTTACCCTACTTCTTACTACTCACCTTGCTGAATCCAAGTTTCCATGGCTCATTGTTTAATATATCATCCAATTTTGTGAGAATGCCATCTTGGAAATATTCTTCCTCAACATGTGCATCACCATTATTTTCAGTCTCTTTTTGCAAACACACCTTCTCCAAAAGGCAGCAAAAATGTCGCGGCAGAAGAACTGGCAAATACTCCATGATCTTCGGAAAACTCATAGCTATCAATACGGCCTTTCCTGCAACTGTATGCACCATAAACCAAGAATGTTTTAAACAATATACAAATCCATTTACAGAAACAATTTAAATAGACTTTGGCCTTTATCCTTCCCCCTCTTCCATATCCAAAGCATCGCTAGTATCTTTCAACTTCTTATTCTTTGTAATCTTTTAAAGATATTTTTAAATGAATCCTCAACTACCTTGAAGGAAAAACAAATGCAAGCAGGTGACAGATAAAACCTACAACAAAAATACTCTCTTGGAAAATATTACACATGTGTTTTAAACTGCATACTCAATAGCAGTCAGGTCAGCCTAGTTGGGTCCCACAGACTGAATGGCATTAGCGCTATGTTAGGTCTGCTACTGACACACATCTTGTGGTTATAGCTTCATCCAGACAGAATCCAAGGCGCTGGCTACACCATTTCTGAACGCTACCTGCCCTAAAACGCCACGCTGCCATGTTCGTGTGCCGAACCCATTTAACGAGACTTCGCTGCCTCGCAGTAAACCACACAGAGCCAGCATCAGTGTCTTTGCATCTGTAGCACAGGTAATTCTAGTCAATAAACCCATAGATTTAAGTCAGATCTAGTCAGCAAAGCCACAGTCTTCATACACCTGCAACTGCATTTGCAACTGTGGGCACTCCTTTAACAGGTTAGCAATCCCCTGCAGCCCTCCAATTTAAAAAATATGCAAGAATCTTTGCACATTAAAAATTCACTTAACCACACTTCACAGAGACACGTTAGCCTGAGCACAGTATCTTAAAATATAGAAATGAGCTTATAAAACTATTAAAATAGTACACAATATACCTACAAGATTTCAAAATATACTGAAAGATATCAAAATTCTTGATATCTCTTTGCTTCTTTGCTAAATATGATGCTTGGAATTGTTTCAGTTTCACTTCAAGTTTTGTAAAACTCAGCAAAGGCTGCTCAGGAAGCCAAGTAAAAAACTCTTGTCTAAAAACGTCAGGAACACCACATTCCTTCAGGAATAGCGAAAAGACTTGGTGGTTGTTTTCCTCTATATTAGTCCGCAGGAAATATGATGGAAATCCTTGCACAAAGTACTTGGACCCCATTTTTTTAACTTTAACATGAACTGTCCACCAAGGGGCCGTCAACGGAAAACGTCCAACTACTTCATACTCCTTTTTGGTTTCTTCCTCTTGTATAATAACTGGAATGCAAAAAGAAGAATAAACCATCATTACTGCTAAACAGAAAAGGCAAAAAGGGAAACATTTATGATGTCCTTATTTTCCAATATGGCAGAAACCCAGCTCTCTATGCAAGATCTGCCACCAGCTTCAGGGTGTTTGGCCCTTGTACGAACTCGAGTGGGGCTGCCCGTAAACCCCATCACTGGGAAGGCCCCAATTAACTTTACTGAAGACCCGACATTAAATAATAATAACAATAATTATACACGTTTTTCCTTTAAAAAGGAATAATAAAAGGAGGCAGCTCCTCCTCTCCGCGCCACAACGCAGCGGGGAGGCCCGCGAGCTCCCGGCCGGGGGCCGGGCCCGCCATCGCTCACCGGCTCGGCGCGGGGGCAGCGCGCCCGCCA
>JAWLRI010000039.1:2120415-2140225 GCA_034781795.1 Crypturellus tataupa
CTGGGCAGCCTGTGCCAGGGCTCTGTCACCCTCACAGGAAAGAAGTTCTTCCTCACATGGAGGTGGAACTTCCTGCATTTCAACTTGTAACCCTTGTCCTGTCACTGGCCACCATGGAGAAGAGTTTGGTCCCATCCTCCCTACATTCTCCCCTCAGGTACTGGTACATACTGATCTGATCTCCTCAAGCCTTCTAAAGATGCACCATGTCAGGCAGGACCAGAAACATGGGAGCAAGATCCTCCTATGACTGCTGGCCATGGGAAGGTGGGAGCATTTTTCTTCAGCATTAGGTGTAGGGGCACATGTAAGCCAGACCATCAGCCATATGTAGAGAGTGTGTGTGCATGATGCACGTTTTCTGAGGGCTGTTTTCACTCTGGGTCTGCAAATGAATGTTTTCTCGGTTTCTTGCCTCTATTATGAAGACATAGTTTTATATTTCTATTGACTCACTTTGTCATCACACGGTTTGTAATGCCACGTTTTGTTTTGTTTTGAGCTCTTTCTAGCTCTGAAAGGTTGTCTTCTGTGACTTTTTTGGCACGCAGACCACCTAGGGCTTCATCAGAACCAGAGAATCAGAGTGACTGACTTTCCCAAGGGCTTTCTGAATCACACATAAGGCTAAAAGGTTACCAGGTAATTCCTTCCTGCACCCATTTTAATTTGACAAAAAGAGATTTGGGGCATCTGGAAATGAAAAAGACTTTTGTTGGTTTTTGCTTTATTTAACTGGTGATGACTAGCAGTTACTGTAATTTTAAAGCGGTCTTCTGAAGTCTCAAGGGTTAATGTAGACCTGCAGCTTCTCCAGTTTGCTGTCACTGTAGCACTGAACCTGTCTTTGGCTCTTGATTTGGAGGATTACATCACGGATGCAATCAAAGTGCACTTTGGGGAAAAAAAAAACAAACAAACAAACCTAAAAACAGTGCTTTCTTTTTTTTTAAAAAAATATTTTGTTAATAAAAGGAATGGTATTAACGTAATATGTGTACATTTCTATGTAGCACCTGTCCTAGCATGATGACTAAGCAGCTGGAGAGAGATGAAAATATGTCATGTATTGAATGAATTAATCACTCAAGATGGGCTCAAGATGCACTGGGAATATTTTTAAGTACGTTTATTCTTAAGGAAAATAGTGAGTTCTTTACCACTAAAAATTTGGGTATTAGAAAGGCATGTTTGTCTAAAAGATATGCTCTAGGTCAATAGCAGCTAATGGATTTTAAGTAATGTATTTAGGGAAATCCTAAATCTCGTATTAGGGAGTAGATAAGACTAGATAACACACTGGGCTCATCTGGCCTTCGGGTTTATTCAGCTTATTCTTATGCTGTGTGGGAAGCCTGGCTGATAGTCGGCCTCATTGGAATCACTGCAAGACCTTGTGTTAATTTCAGCGGCTGGAGATTTGATTTCTAACATCTGGTCTGTATTACTTAGGCTGCAAACTCTCTGGGTACCAGGCTCTGTGCCTAGCACCACCGCGTCGTGGCCGAGAGTTCTCATTGCCGTTGTATTCCCTTGGCTCCGACAGCTAGCGAAAGCTTCATTAAGATAAGATTATTTTATTTTGACACTAAGATAAGATTATTTTATTTTGACACTTCTTCATTGCAAATTGAGATTTGCATCTTAGTTTACAGAATTTGTATTTTCATCTAGAGCACATACCAAATGACATTTTTTTTGGCATAAGCTATTCCTGTGCAGTTTCTTGTTCATTTCTATTCAGTGCTGTGCACCAATATTACTTTGACTGCAACTTTATGATGTGTATTGAACTCTGAATTGCACATCACTACTTCCACTTTCTGAAAGATTTGAGAAGTGCATTTTTTCCCCAGTATTTTTATATGGCCATCTCTTTGTGCTAGCACACAGCGATCTTTGTGCTGTACTATTTTTCTGCTATTTTATTTTTTCCTCAAGTCTTTCCCCTCCTACTAAACCTGCTTTAAATTCCTGATTCACATAAAATTTATGTGCAGTCCCACTGAAATTGGTGAAATCCTTACACCTTCTCATCGTAGATTCAGGACCGCAGATTTTCTGGTTTTGTGCGACTCGTTTGTTCCTCTGGGCTGCATTTCTGCAACTTTTCTGCTTCTCTATGTGTATGAAAACAAAGTACAACTATTGAAATAGACAAAGAATGAAGTGTCTGTACATGTGTCTGTGCACTACATGTGCATAACTAATAAAACAGCGACTATAAACCCATGCCTCCCTGGAGACTTTTTGACCCCCTGAGGAGAAGGAAGGAAAGAAAAAATAGATCCTATTAAACCACTTAGCCATTCTGCCACTTCTGTCAAAATCACTTACGTGTGAGATGTCAAGCTGTCACAGTGTTGTGACATTGGCACGCACTTAAAGCATGCTTGGAATAGGAGTTATTTGAGAGGTCTGGCGAAGTCAGGGGGAGTAGCTGTGTGTTTGAAATTGTCCATGCAGTTTATTGGGCCATCTTGGCTTGAAGGTTCATTTGCACCATGTCTGTCATTTAATCATATGCTGGTCATATACGAAACTCCTGGCAATTTCTTTAGGGCCTCAAAGGTTTGTGCTTTCTCCATCAGGCACCATGGAAGCTGCTTCCCAGCCCTGCAGCCCTGCTAGTGGGAGCCCAGCACCAGACCTGGCCTGGCCTATTTTGTTTGCTGGGATGTGAGGACTTGATTTGGACCAGTTCCCATGACACGTTATAAAAGCACCTAATGTCTGTCTACAGCAATTTGCTCCATTTTAAGTACAAATGCAGCCCGCACGTTGCTAGAAACAGCTCTAAAAGTTTCCAGTGCAGAAAAGGCCTGAAATGTTTATCTTCACATCCCACTTTCCTATTGCTGATCTCAAAGAAGCAATCTTTGCCTTAGGCTCATATATTTACACTCATTTGCAACCTTGGAGTCCTCCGACAGCAAAACCATAACTGAATAACCCTGGCAGAACTGAATTTTAGCCATACACATCAGATCCATCCAGCCTTTTCTTCTCCTTTCTGTTTTCTATTCAGTTTGACTTTGTTATGAGGAGTTCAGTCCTCCCTCTGCTCCCCAGATCCCCATGTAGACTTGTGTGGCCTGTGTATACTTGCTCTTACCTTTACCGATGCTTTATATAATTTTTATAGAAGCTTTTTCTCAACACGTGCAGCACCCATGCGTTGGGTAGAGTCCATGAGAGCACCTTGTAAGAGACCAAAACTAAATAAAAGTGCCAATTTTCATGCCACTTATGGCACACACAGGGCTGAAGATACCTACCAGTTAGCATATGACTAATGTATTGATGAAAACTTGTTCAACAGGTTGCACAGGAACTATACAACTAGTGTAACTAGAGCCTTACTGTAATCATAGCTTTGCAGTTATTGGAAGAAGCTACACACACTGAAAGTTGCAATCAATCAGTTAATGTAAAATACCCGTTAGACTGTTCAGAGAAATCTCAAAATTCTCCTCACAAATATATAAGTGAAAAACAACAGTTATTCATTAATATGAACCCTGTGCTGAGGTCAACTCATAGTCTAAAATACTGTGCTTTGTGATAAAAGACATAAAGAAAAATGGGTAAATCAGGTGTTTAATAGACCAGCAACTACGCTTAATTAGGCTGTGCATTTATAAAATGACATAAAATCATCTCCCTTGAATAATTATTTTTTAAAAGAACTATTTATACATATATTGCTTGGAAATAACTCTGAAGCTTTTATCAAACTGTTGCTATGAAGGTAAAAGTCACAGTGAGCTATTTTTTAACTCTTTGCCCCATTCCTGAATCTTAGATACTTTATCTGCAGTTCAAAATCACCTACAATCTCGTCAAAAGAAAATGTTGGTATTTATTGTATGCCATGATTGATGGTTCAAGTAGGAATGTCCTTGACCTAACTGAGGGGGTGTTGAGAAGTGGATAAGCTCAGCAGATGGTGGTAGAGATGCAAACTAGCCATCCTTTATGAGGAGGAGGAGAATGGGGATATGCAGCTCCTAGGGCTGTAGTTCCCCTCTGCATTAAGGAATACTTAGAAAAAGCAGCAAGGAGTGAGACTTGCCCTTGCTCAGACCTTCAGTCACCTTGTATCTATGTGCTTCGACAAATAGCTCCTTGCTTTACCTGTGTCTAAACCAGTCCAAGGCACCACATGAGCAGATGGACACTGCAGCATCAAATCACTATCAAATGGGGCAAATGTACCAAAAAACATACCAAAATCTATTTAAATGGCAGAAACCTGCCCTTTCCTATATTTTCCGTATCAGAAGGCATTGAAGTCATTTGCTGTCCATTCTTCCACAAGACCATAACAATCTTGTTTTAATGCTACATTCAAGCAAGAGAAGATCAGAAGATCAGGTGTGTATCAGGAAGAACAGAGATTTCAGGTCCAGGTTGAAGAAATGACCTATTCCTAGTTCCTTTTTAACAAAAAATCTGCTAGTTGGCAGTATGTTCTGAAAAATCTTTATTCTTCTTTTCTAACTGCAAGAACGTCACTGCAAATACACTGTCCTCAGGAGGAACGTTCTTTGCTTTCTTGTCTGTTTTGAGAGGAGAGAACAGGAAATCTCATCGCTTATCATTCTCCACAGATATCCTTTAATGGCAGAAGTCTGAAATAGCAAATGCCAATATGCCAATGATCTTGGCTCACTGTCCAGGAAACTCAAAATATAGGGAACATTTTCTGGTGTCCAGTGCCTAAAAAATCAGATCAGATGTTGAGACGGAGTTATTGTAAGTGCAATAGAAGGAAACCACAGGGCTAATCTCCACCACATTTCATGTTGAAACTGCAGCCTAGGGAGGGAACGTCAGGAGACAACTCTTATTTCCATCTAGTTCACCCTTTTCCCTCCCTTATCATTTCCTACCCTCCTTTATGATACCCACCCCTTATGATTTTACATCCCTCTGATTTCCTATACCTCTCATAATGTTTCCTTCCAAGTTTTTTTTGCTTCTTCTAATACCAAATTCCATCCTTCTGCATTCTCTACTCATTTTTAGTGATCCTTTGAACATCTTCTCTCCTTTTTGATCACATAAAATAAATCAACAAACAACTATTTAACTTAAAAGAGATACAAAAGAGATATAGTAGTACCTTGATGCTACAGAGAGAGCACTAAGAGTTTTAACTCAACTCAAACACCTTATAAACACAAAGTAATTAGCTACCATCATGTCTAGTCCCCATCAAGAGCCATTAGTAAGCTCAGTGTATTCATCTTGTTTACATGAATATATAGAAATTTGTATCATTTGCATGAATACATGAATATGCACGTTGAAGGACTTCCAAATGAGATCCGCACATCACTAAATCAGGCAGGAAAGAACGCTTTTCCTCATCAATAGACTGATGATTTACTAATATTGCTGTTAAGCACAAAGGCCCTTGTTGAAAAATTCCAGTGGCTCCAGCATGAGAGAGAGTTTGCTAAAATTAGGACTGGTAATAAAAGCTATGATGCTGCTGCCATCTGAGGTTTTCCCCTGGAAATACAACCACAGTGCGGAAGGGTTGTATGAAAATTGGGGTGTATTTAGCTAAGAGAGCCCTAGCCCGTTTTTAGCTGCTTCTACCTTAATTTAAATTTAAGAATAGCAAAACACCCAGCCAAAGTGAAGGTATTGCATAGTGTCGGCAGTTTTAAAGCCAAGGTATTCGACAGCTCTTGCAGAGCAGAGTCCACATGCAGGCTCTGCTGTAGGTACAGCAAGGCAGGGAGCACCCACAGACCTCTGTGGTGAGTTGCATTCGAGTCGTGCTGGTGTCTGAGAGAGCACGTGGCAGAGAGGCCGATGGGGAACATGAATGAGGGTGCTGAAAAGGTGAGTAAATACCAATGCTGGTATTTAATTATATATATTTGATCTTATCCCCATCTTCTGCTGTTGGTAACTGATTGCAATATCTTCACGGCAGAGGTCATGCTGGCATTTGTACTCAGCTTCTGCTCCCGTTGTTGTCTTTCTCTCCCTGCTGTAAGATAATATATTTATCATTAAATTTACCCTCTGATACAAACTTCTCCCACTGTGGGCATCAGTTTACATACAAGATACACTGAGATGTTAAACTAATCAGTTGCTGCTCTTCTCCATTAAGTCTACCGTCACATCTCCATTTCTAGAAAAAGTATTAGTTACTTCAAAAAAAAAGGGAAAGAATTAGAAACAAAATTTAGCCACTTATTTACAATAGACCATGTGTAAGTGCATTAGTACTTCTACTCACAGACTCACTGAGCTCCACAAAGATTCATGTAGGATCAATGTTTCACCTAACGAAGGAAGGGCTGAGCACCCACACTGACAGTGCTTACTGAAGAATCACAAGGGATCTGAAGAGGACACATCTGCCAAGTGAAGTGAGGCCCTGAAGAGTGGCAGGCTGGTTAGGAAGGCCGTAGGCAGGCAGTGCTGGGCTGGAGACGGGGCCAGCGCCGGTTCGGGAGCCCGGGGAGGGCACGGATGGGGAAGGTGCTCAGTGTCCTCAGGACCAGGACATGCCAAGCGAAGCCCCGTGTCACCTGAGTGTCTCACAAAACCAGGCAACGCTACGTCAGATGGTTTTTAGCCGTATGCTTGAAAGCTAAAACTATTCAACATTATTAAACCGTAATGCTCTTCTCAGTAGTTGTTTTCCAAAGGCATTTCATGACATGGTGGTTCCTACCACTCCATGTCCATGTATACATTACTGTACAGCATGTACGAAAATGTCTTGTCTGTGACTTAGCTTGTTACACTGTCCCAGATGACAGGGCATGGCTTGGGAGCACGCAAATACCCAGTAGCTTCTTCCTAATTACTCAGCTATTCAGATATCCAGACAAGTCTGTCAGGATAGTTGGAGACTGTCAGTCTAAAAACGGATGCTCTAACTATACCCTTTGTATAATACAAAAATTCTGCCTCAAAAAGTGCAACTGTAAATCACTCCTAAAAAAAAGATAATTACTAGCCTACTTTTTACATATAGAATGGACACTCACCAGAAGACTTTGATATATAGTCTCCTCTGCATTCCCTCCTCCTAAATAATCTATTTTGTTTTTCTTCACTGAGTGTCAAACAATTGAATTTTGGGGTTAAAATTAAGAATTAACCTTGTAACATATTCAAAGGTCTTAAGTACCTATCACTCTTTCTTTGTACAAGATAATCTCAATGTTATTCAGGAGATACAAATTTATTTGAAATACCAAGACTTTCAATACATTCTTTTTCTTACCTTTGCAGAAAAGAAATGCTTAAAAACAGGCACTGAAGAGAATGGTGGCTTTAAAGACGAAAGTATAATGGAAGGTATTTTGCACTGAGTTATCCTGAAGGCTCTCAAAGCCCATTTAGTCTTAGAAAAAGCAGTGATGTCCCTATTCCAGGTTTCAATTATTGGCAACATGGGTTTCTCAACTAATGTTGACAGAGCAAATCCATTTGCAGTGCAGTTACAGAAAGATTGACAGAGACCTGGGAGGTTAAGCGCGATCACACATTTGAAAGGGTGCTGAAAATGCTTTTGTTCTGCACACATCAAGATTAAAGAATTTTTGCCTCCCTGCTCCTCCTCTTACATCATTGTAATTAGGATAAATGCTTTTCTATCTGACCCTCTTCAACGGCTATGGTATTACAGATGTTACATTTAATCCCCAGTTCAGCAAAGCACTTAAATATATATTTTGAAACCTGATTTAAAGGTGTATTTAGAAAGTAACAGTTCTTAAAGGTGCTGGTGAGTTGAGGCCTTAACACATTTCCACGGTCATTGCTCAAGGAAATCATGAGTTAATGCAAATCTTCTGAGAGTAGCACTTCCTCCGTCCTGTGCTTCAGCAATACAACTGTATTACTGAACGTGTCCTGTCCACTTTGATTTTCCTAACACCTAAGTATTGTTCCACAGAGGCTCTTATTCAAGAGCACACAACTGTTCTTCTTTTCTTTATGTCTCAGGTTTCTTTGGGAGTGTAACTGCAAAGGATTAATGGAGACCCAGCTTCCATAGGCTCCATTGTCCAGGATGGAAGTAATATAACTCATATGCATGTATCCAGCACGAGGCACACCACTGGCGCCCCATGGCACGACAAGATCCGCACAGCACGACATAGCTTCAGATGGAAACAGAAAATCCTAGACACAAATTTAGATCATATGCTTGGATCAAAAGTATGTTGGTCAAATTTTACCAGAAAAATATTTTTTTCCTTTTACTTAGCTATAAGTAATTGCCTATAAGTAAGATTACCGACAAGCAAATATATTGGTTAAGTTTGACATAGTGGAATTGCCAGTATTTATTTGTAAGATACACACTTTTTAAAATATAATTATTCCTATCCTGATTCCTATCAGCATGGCATTCCCTTGTTGTGCAGCAGTATGACTTACTAAATACACTGCTCTAAATAAATTCCTGTAATTACTCAAAAAGAGCATATTGCAGAAAGATAGAACAAGCAGAAAAGCTCATTTTCTGAAAAATACCCATTCAGCTCAAGTTTCTTCTGAAAGAAAAAATCTAGGCATAAGAAAAATTGACTTTGTGTTTGTTCAGGAGAAAAAGTAGAAGAAAAAGTATTTTATGCTACTGCGCTCTCAAGAAAATCACTTTTACAGATAGTAGTAGCACAGACAGGAATTAAAAGAAGCAAGCAATCATCTTAGGTAAATTCTTTATGAATTTGTTATGAATTTGAATATAACATCAGCAATACAGAAAAAAACTTAACTTCAAATGTAATGACTTTGATCACTTTGTATAGTGTTCTGAGTACAAATTGCTTTTTTAGCATAAATAAACGCCTGGTGAATAAAGTCTGAAAGATTTTGCTGGCAAAGATGCAGAGCCATAGCTATAAATATGTGGGAAAATCTAATAGCTCAATTTTACTCCAAAGGTCATCTGGAGTATAAATGTATTCTCAGAAAAATTATTCAGAAATTTTATCATTCTCTTCTTCACATGGGCTAAGATTGCAGGAAATAAGTAAGTCCTCACAAAATATAATGACAGGAAGAGAAAAATGCCTGTGCTGTGACGGAATCCAGTTTCTTCTGACAAATTATTATGTGTTCAGTGACATAAATTCCAGCCATTAACCACTTCCATAGGCATGAAGCCAGAAGAATAGCACTGTTAAGACCGGTTTCAACTAACCCCTGGAATATTTTAGTCTTGAAAAAGTTACGTTTTCTAGACAAAGAAGGTTTACATGGAGCTTGGCAAGAAGGCAATGTGCAAGGGAAAAGCTAAAACATAAAATCTACTCACAATTGTAAAGCTTCAAGCTCTGAATGAAACAGTTTCCATTCTTTCATCACATGTTTTGCCTATATATTAGGCAGAAAACATATATAATCAATACTCAAGTTACAGTGCACATATGTTCTTAAGACTTGCTAATGTGGGATGCAGCTCCTCTTGCAGTAAGGAGAAAACACAAAGGCATCTACCTCGCCTCCATCAAACACCAGGACCACATGGTACGGCACAGAAATGGTGCTTTTGTCAGAGTAGAAAGTAAGAATAAACACGTGCCCGGGAAGATACCAAAGGATTTTTTTCTTTCCCCTACTTTTGGACAGGCACAAAGTCCCAGATGCGCTCTTGAATTCAGAGCATTTCCAGGACTGCTGTTAGAGATCCAGTTTATGCTCTATCCACAAGGAATGGGAATGGCATTTAAAAGAGGGGGCTGTGCTGTAATTTTCTCTATGCTAATAACTACACTTCGTGGGAAAGCATGTAAGTTAATTAATACCATCTCTTTTGCAAGCACATTTTAATTAGTACATAGTCTTTAGCAGAAATTGGATTGATGGCAAGTACTCCCCCAAAACAAGCATACAAAAAATCTGTGGTTCTCTAGCTTCAACGGCAGGGAGCTTGGTTTCCCAATCATGACCATAAAATGGCAACAGGCAACACTGCGTAAGAAAACCCAGGAAAACTATTACAATCTTTCCATATGTAATTTAAATAAAAACATGTGCAGATATCTTCCATCATCTCCGATGTCTCAACACCACCAGTCAATTCAGAAGTTTCTTAACGACCTAACGCAAGTTAATTATCCCTTCTTCTTTTCTTCTATTCCAAACATTTATCCTAGGGAGTGGAACTTCTAACTGAATGAACTGAATTTTCCTCCTGTTAAAATCACACAGCAGCCTTCAACAATCACACCAAAACAAACAGATAAAATTAACATTTACAAAACTAGGGTTACACGTGGTTCCACATGCCTCACCTGCTAACGTGCTAGCTACTCCATACTGTCTCCAAGGAGTATCCTCCTCATGCAAACAGAGCACAATATATCCACTTATTTCTACTTATTTTTATTTCCCCTGATTTCTGCATGGTTGTCTCAGCCCCCATCAGTACAGGTAGAGTAGGCTCAAAGTCCATTTCTTGATTTGTATTTATCATTAAAGATATCCATCCAAAAATTCAGAAATTCTGTGTTATTTAATGCTATTTAATACTGCACTGTGCATGATGTTGCCTTTCAACTAGACCTATAGGAAACCTAATGCTGTTTAAAATACACTCAAATCACACCTCAAATGACCGGGGAGTTTGAAACAGCATAGCTCAAAGAAGCAAGGCTTCCAAGATGTTCAAGCTGCTCCTTAAAGTACTTTGAATTACAAGCAAGGTAAATCTCTAGGCTTTTGTGCTCTTGAGTATGGGCAAATAAAGAAAACTTGGTAAAAATATCCTGAATGGAATTATACAGAAAATGATTTTTGGGACATCAAGGAGGAGAAACACTCTGTAGTGATATGCACATACCATTATTAAGCTATGTTTTTCTCATAGAAATATGAACATTATTTATCAATCACTTCTTAAAGAATTAAAAGTCTTTATGTTTGTCCAGTGTGGCCGGACACTGCTGTGTCCAGAGAAGTCAAAAACATAATTGAAAACAGAGTGAGACAAGGATGCTGAATAATATTGTAGGGTCTCTAGGTCTAAAAGGTAGAGGAAAAAAAAGAGCTTCTTTTGCAAGGGATTGTCCATCTCTCTGGAAAACACCATACTGAACGGTTGTAAGGGTGATAGGGTGTTCCCAAGACAGCAGGGCTGGCAGGGGATGGGAATTTGCCACCTCCTTCTGCGCTGAATGCACGAGCGGCATTGAAGACATATGGGAAACTTGAAGCCCCTCCTGCTTAGTTCATGTTTTGGAGCTCTCGAGCAATCCCCGGCGCCAACAAGGTCAGGTTCAAAGATGCTCCAGCTCTCCTCGGTTCTCATGGCCCTTGGCGGGCCCAAGCAAGCGGCGAGTAGCTGCTCCTGACACTCTGCCATCTCCGTGCACAGCCCAACCGTGAGAAAAGCCCCTGGCTGCGGCAGGGGGACAGCTTGGCACGGCTCCTGCCGCGACGCACGACGGGAAACGCGCGCTTCATCGGGGTGCGATGCCTGCGGTATCTGCTGGAGCCTAATTCCCAGGTTATTCCTCTTTAAAACCCCCCGGATACCTCCAGAGATGACGATGTCAGGCAATGGTCTGTCAAAAAGTGCTGAGGTCTAACAGTTAAAAAAAGGAAGAGAGAAACACACGCAGAAAAACAAAACACCATTTCTTCTTCTGATTGCATTTGTAATCTCCAAAACAAGATTTATGGCAAAAATAAAAAATAATAATGAAGTGGCAATGGGTTTTTAGAAAGAACCAAATGCTGACTTATAGGCTGATGTAGATGAAACAGCATTATTGCTTGCCGTGTAATTGTTATGTTGCCAGGGTGTAGTGGATGTTTTCTGTCCTTTGGGTGTGAACATCCATAATATGTGGACTGATGCTAACCCCTTTTCTTGCCTGTGCTACAAATGATGTTCATGGATCTATCAGAAAGTGAAAGTGTTTTGAGGGGGGGATATTTAAAAGTCACTTTTTAAAAATATTATTTTGGAAATATTTTCCGTTCAAATGTTATAAATATTTGGTATATATAAAGTCAGAAAACCAATCGGAGTCTCATGAACCAAGAGCTTTTATGTGAATGATTGCTCTGTGACAGAAAAACACATTCCCTGAGATTTTAAAATTACAATTAGAAACTTTATTTCTTGCTACTTCAGAATGGTGTTACCAGTGAGATAAAAGGCAGTGGTTCAGCAGCTGAAAGAATTTACTTTTTAGGCCTATATTCTTCCTTAAGAGGTGAAACCACAGCTCCACAACCAAAAGAGAGCTGTGATAAAGCTAGTCTTAATTTAGAAATGCCTTCTCCGATACCACAGATGGCATCTATGTGCTGTTAGTTTGCTGATGCATTAAAACATCCCCAAAATTACAACAGTGCAGCAGTGTTTTATATGTGTTTTCTGTTCTGTGTAGAAGTAACAAACCTCACAGATGCAAAATGACAGCAAGCTTCTGAAAGAAAAATCTACATTCGTATTCTGAGAACTAGAAGGCACTTAACATGAGTTTTGTGATTTATTGCCATCATGGGAAGCATAAATTTCAGGGAAGCATGTCAGCTGCTCAAACTAGATTCCCAGCAACAGTCTATTTACAGAAAGAATTTCAGTGAAAATTATAATTATATGTGGGGCTGAAAAAAAAAAATCCTTTCCCACATTTATGCTGCTAGTAACTGCCAATCATAGCATAAATATTTTTTACCTTGATGATGAGCCACGGGTGCATATTACCCTAATGCTCTTCTGAAAGAAAAAGACGAAGAAAAAAAAGAGCTGTATAAATTGGCCTCCGGGAAATTTTTGTCTACAATTAGTCAAATTATCATAATCATCACTAAAACAATATGGAACCAATATTTGCCCTAATCTCTGCTTCCACACACTCTCCTTGAAAAGAAAAAGTGATAGGATATTTGATGTGGTTTATCCAGGTACAACTTTTAGGTCACATAGTAGGCACAAAAATGTTCCCTAAAAGCTATTGACCTAAAATGCCACTAGTACAAAATTAAATTAGATGAACGATGCCCTTAATTTCCTGGAATATGGGATTCAAAGAATGGTTAGGTAACATTTTCCAGGCTAATGCAACATCACCTGCTATTTTTATCAATTATAAAGACAAAAGTAACTAAAAGTAAGTATGCTATAAGTGTACTTAAGTAACATACATAAGTTACCATAACTACATTAATATTTTATTTGTTGCTCCTGTCCTTGTGGCTTTTCGAAGCCACACAGGGGTGATTAAGCAATATTCAGCCCTAACAGTGATTTTCAGTTAAAGGAAAAGTGGTATTATCTACAAAATCACTGCTAACGTATGACATAACCTAGTGCTTTAGAATAATTTCATCACAGTTGTGAGCTATTATTCATTTTGGACAGGAATCAAAAACACACCATGAAGAGTTCATTTATATGAACGATTTTGCTGGCAGGTACTAGTGAGTAAGTTTAGTATTTTACCAGGGCTATCAGATTTTTAATTAAATTAGATGTCTAAAACCAGAAGCATCAGATTTAATATATCAATCACTCCAATACAGATCCATTAATATACACGAATCACCAGCCTTTAAAAACATTTTCAAAGATAGTGTTCTCAGCAAGGATCTTCGAAAATCAAAAGCACTATTTGGATAAATACCTAAGAATATAATATATTCAGAGTGCTCCAAAGGATGCATTTTTACAAAGTGGTGAGTAAATTTCGCACAGATGATAACATGCCAAATTCAGGTATCTTTCATGTATTTACATCAGAAACATGCCTAAGTCACTGGGTTTCTTAGCATTACTAGCACTGCTACTGTGCCCTGGCTGCTTTCTACACGCCACCTGTTTCAAAAAAAAAAAGGCTTAAACCCAAGAATTGCTATCAAAAATAATTTCCTGTAAATTAAGTAAATGTTCCTGACCATCCATTCTGACGTGGATGTGCTCTCCCAAGGATGTGAAAAAGACACATAGGGTCTGTCTCAGCATGGACTTCCCCATCCACTCTGCTTACACAACTTAGATTCCTCATTTTCCAGAGGGAGAGAGCCCTGTTGAGGCCGACACCTCAGCACAGGTGACACCTTTTGCGCTGCCTGGGAAGATCTGGCCTGTACCAGACCTACCTGCTCCGGCCCATCTCCGGTCACTTCTCCTTTGCTGCACCAGTCCGGACCAAGCATTGGATTTGGGACATTGTCATATTGGGTTTGGATGGGATGTGGGGTTACTTTGCTGTATTTGGAGACAAGACTTTTGTCTTCTACTGTCCTCATGCAGTATGGGCAATAACGGTATGTTTTGCACCCGTATCTTGGATTTAAAGGTGAATAACTTCAAGCAGCAGGTTGCCAGTAGGTTTGTTTCACCAGCAACAGCACAAAATTCTTTCTCTGCATATTTTTAATGCTATGAGGGTCCAGCAAATTTCTGCCACTCGGCTGTAAAAAGAGAAAACGGGAAAAAATAAGGCTGTTCTTGGGGGAGGAATGGGGGAGTCATCCCTTAGATTTCAACAGCAGTAAAGGCAAGTAAACCCTGCATGGCTGAATGCTTAACTTTTACTGCGAGGTGCTCTTGCAGATGGAATTTTTTTCTACTGTCGAGGTATTAAAAGCGTAGTTATTTCTTTATAAACCCATGGCGCTCCCAATATTCCAGCAGCCCTTACTGCTAAGCTGAAATAGAATGAAACAATATCAACTCAAACCACAGTATGTTTTGGTGTTTCATTGAGAGAAACAAATTCAAGAACGCTATCCCTTCTATTTTACAAGGAAGTCCAGCTTTAAAATTAGTTTGGCTGTAAAATTACCTCCATGTAAAAACATTAAAAGAAATGTCTATAATCTTGCTGTCAGTGTAGCATGTTCAGTTACCAAAGAATTTGGTTTTACACATAGAATCAAACAGTAATGGGTTTTTTTCAGCAGTTACTAGAATAACACAAATGGGATAATAGGTAAAAGGCAGCTCTCCTCATGTCAAAACATAGGTACCCAAGCTTGTCTAAATAAAACTGTATCCTTGGAACGTATGAAAGAGATTTACATAAATGGGAGAAGACTTGCAATGCTAGGGCTAGAATATTATCCTCTAGCACTTATCTATTAATTGCAGGTACGTTGATCTTGAAGTCATCTTACAGATGGAAACGCAGCTACCCTGATCCCGCTCAGAGTCTCACAAACACCCACCTATCAGTATAACTGACACATCTGAGAGCTGCTCACAGTCCTTGGCACAGACACAGAGTCAGGGCACCCTGTCTACCCCCACGCTGTGCTCTGGAGCAGGTGGGATCCTCACCCACACACTTACAGCCCAGCGCCACCCGCAAGCTCCCTTCCCAGCTGCAGCCCATACCCTAGTGCACCCGAGGCCGCCAGGGTGTTGCAATTCACACCTAACCTGGCACGTCCTATGAACAGCGTGCACACGTTTTTCTTAAAAAAGAAGGAGCTAACCAAGTGACAGTCCAGCCATGTGCAAAGAAATATTTTATAATGTAGACTTAATAGGAGGAAGAATACATGTGTCATTAGGCAAAGCTATGGGATATGGGAAACTGAAAGAGCATACAGAGAACTAATTCACCCTGAAATACTGCAAGGTCAGCCTGGCCGCTAAAGGATAGAACCTTTCTCATGAAATGGGTGCGTATGAATGAAGATAAACTCTCTTTCCCTGATTTCTGGATTTCAAAAAATGACCATTAGGGATTTTAGAGCATCAGATGGCACATCTGTCCCTGAGCTTGTTCTCCTGCCCTGTAAGAACAGTGTTACACTTGGGCAGCAACTCTGTCCCCTACATGTAAGGAGAATTCAGAAGAACTTTGCAGCAGTGAGGTTGTTTCCACTTCTCACAGAGAATTTCTTGACTGAGAAAGTAATTCCACAGTACCTCTTGTTTCTTCAGACGGAGATTTCTCACAATCACGAAACACAATTACCTTCTAACTTAACTAGCCAGCTATCCCGTAAACTTCACAGTCTACAAAGCTCACTGTGGGGTAAATCAGTGACTAATGGCTAGGTGGATGTGCCTGTATAAATGAGCGCCTCTCCCCTGCTATCTCACTCCGCTTCATGCCTGAACTGCACTGCTGTGGACACAAATTGACCGAATGTCACCTCCTTGCAGCATGGGGACCTGCACAATATTGCGATATTGCAGCGCTCGTGTCTCACAGAGCCATGCAGGACTCACAGACTTAGCGATCGGGGAAGGGAGGCCAGCTTAGCCCTGCCCTAACTGCAGATTTTACAGCTGTATATATCAAAGCGATGCTGTGAGGGGTCACCCTGGGAGCACTGCTCAAAGCTGCAGCAAACAAAGGCACTCCGGCACAACTGTTCAGAAACAAACCTCAGGATAGGAGCAGAATCGTGGCAGTGCTCCAAGCACGTTTCCCCAGCACCTCCGAGTGTCAGGTGGAATATTTCCAGCAAGGCTACCAGTTGTGTGTGTTGTAGACAACAGGCACGGAGGAGTCCACGGACCTTACGCAGGGCTCTGGTGAGATAGAGCCTCTCCTGCAGGAGCCCAAGGCAGAGCCTGGAGAACAGAAAGCTCTTTCACCCCGGGGTGCTCGGAGCGGCAGTGTCTGCCCAGCTCTAATCCCGGACCTGTACGGCTGCAGCGCTTTCAAATGAAAACAAGGTGATGGAGGTATGTTTATGGAAACATCAAATACAGAAAAGAAAGGCAATGTAAAACATGCTTTGTTTTTTATAAGGTATAGTTAGCATTTTACAAGGTATACTTTCCAGAGTGAGGAGTGGAAAATTGCATAGACGTTGAAAGCGCTCAGCCAGGCGGAGGGACTCAGTGTTGTTAAACTTCGGCTTGGTACAGTTGCTCCAAAGCAGTGCACACTGCTCAGATCATTCTCTGTGCGCCTGCAAGTGAAGGAAAAAAATCTGAAGATGAGGATGATACTCTCCTTTGGCATGAGAACAGCAGAGTTTATCAGTAGCGCAGCTGTAAATAAATTTTCCTACCCCATTCTGCAGCAGCCCTGGCAGACTATACTACTGAGTAACCTCACTGAATCTTTTGCTGCTCTGGCTTTTGCCTTTCTGAATAAGCTCTTTGATTTCCTCCAGGTCACTCACCACACATCCAACCTCTCTGTTGCTACGCCAAGAGAATGAAGAAAACTCAGGGACAAACTTGGGGACTCTGCTTTTGGTTGAAGCAGTAGCTTTGTTCCTTGCCATCCTAAACCCGAGACAAATCTTGTAGGCAGAAATTCCACAGTGATATTCTTAAATCACAAATACATTCAATGCACATTTGTAGACATGTGTTCCACATATACAATGTGATTCTGTGGAAAGTTTGTACTGTTTGCACTGCTTTAGGTAGTGGCAAATATCCCTATGGGTAAAAATTAGCACATCTTTGTTAAGCAAATATTTTTATTATTTGTAGTGTTTGATGTTCACTAAGGATGCATTTGAAAAGAATGCTAACATTTCTTGAAATTACTTCCTCCTCTTAACTAAAATACTGCCTTTAAGTAGACGCGCTCAGCAAAACTTATTCTACATCCAGACTATTTGCAACATTTTGCAGGAGTCTACTCTTTGCTAATGTTCTGCAATCGCCAGTATGTCACCCAGAAGTGACGTGGTCTGCTGCTTTCATGGACTCTGCCAAATAGCTATCAATTATCACATGAGATAAAGAGTGCACACCACTTTTCATCTTCACTATAGAGGGCCATTTTTTTGTTTTTCAGCCTTCCACAAGCAGCCTACCATGTCATGTAGCAGGTACTCAGGACACCCCTGAGCAAGTATTCTTTGCCATACAAATATGTCGAAAGGCCCTTTTAAATCACAGAGACAGAGCATAAACAACCTCTCAGGCTAAAAGGGAGAAGTGTAACTTCAATGAATTTCATCATAATCCTGATAGCAAAAGATCTGGGTTTTAATAAAGAAAAAGATAGTAATTTTACAACAGATTACTGCAGTTATTTTCAGCTCACATCATTACTGCTCCTCAGTCAGGCTTCAGAGCCCAGTGAAAATCATTCTTTTCTTCTAAGAAAAAAATGGGGTACCTAACTGGGAACACAGAGTTCAAGACTCAGTCACAGGGGCCTGTGAGCCTGAGTGCTAATTCAGTGTCCCCCTGTCCACACGAAGCTGAGAGATCCTGCTCTGCAGCTGCTAAAATGCAAAAATGACATTAGGAGAGCCATAAACACCTCCTGGAATATAAAATAATGCTCTAACACTGCAACTAAAACCCTAAAACTTTTGTCTCTCAGTCTTCCAGTGGCATGACAAGTGCCCTCCTTTCCTAGGGTTAGAGCAGTGATAAACTGCAGTCCCACGTGTCTTCCAACGGCATGATGAGTGCGGGTCCATGTCACCTGCTTTCCTAGGATTAGAGCAGTGATGAAGGGTATTGCCCCATGTGGAGTACGGCTGCAAAGCACGCGCAAAAGGATATATGGTGCAACGCCAAGTCTGACAGAATACCATGTGGAGTGTGGCTGTAAAGGACATCTAAATGGACATGCAGGGCAAGACGAAGCGTGGCCCGACAACCACTTTTGTCTCTAAGCCGCCCATTGGCTTGATGAGTGTGGGTCCATGTCACCCCCTTTCCTAGGGGTAGGGCTAGGGTTACTGCGGTGACAAAGCGCAGAGCCCCATGTGGAGGGTGGATGTAAACGGCATCTAAATGCACTTGCGAGACAACACCAAGTCTGCCTGTACGGCAACTTTCGTCTCTCAGTTCAAAGTGCACATGCTCACATGACCCGATGATCCTGAGTGTTTTAGAGGCCACAATTTTTCATTTTTCAAAACCACTCTATTTGAGTCCAATCTATTACACACATTTCTGAAGTGTCTTGGTATGCTTTGGAGAACATTCCCCCATTAAGTAGTAACATTGTATACTCCCTCACATGACTCAGAATTGTATGTATAGGGGATTTGTAAATGGGAAATCACAATTTCAAGTAATTTTGCTGAGGCAATTCCACAACTGTAAGAAATCAGCTCTTACTGCAGTGTCAAGCAGTTTCTGATAAATGTTGAACATCTTTGTGCTCCAGTCAATGCAGTCGAGTTTTCTTTGAGGGATGTGGCACAAAACTAGGAGAAAGCCTGAAAAAAAAATCTACTTTGCATCAAGCACTAAAAGAGGTCCAACTCCCTTTCTATCATTCACTGCTGAACCCAACTGCATGCCCATATGTCCCTAGGCCTGAGCTGCCCTTACCTGCCGGAGAACCTTTTCTGCACAATGGTTAGAGGTGAATCATTTTAGAGACATGTTTGGGTTTTCCCGTTTTTGTTTTGTTTGTTTTGGGTTTGTTTGTTTGTTTGCCAGCAGAGCTACTTCCTCTTCCACATTTCGGCTTTCTGAAGCGAAACGGGAAAAACGAGCTTAGGATAAGCAGGACTCTTCCTTACGCCATCACGAACAACACCCAGGCAGGCCTGGGTCAATACAGCCCAAGTTAATGATGCGATTTGCGCAGGAAAAGGGAAAAAAAAAAAAGAAAAAGAGAGAGAGAGAAAGAAATCCCACTCTATGCCAGCAAAATATGTATTAAAAATCTTTTATTAAAATTACACACCGCCATTCCCTCCAGCCTACCAGGCTCATTGCGCACCAGCTGTAACCGGGCGGCCGTAACCGGGCGGCCGTTCCGCGCGAGGCCGTTACCGGCGCGGCCGTTACCGGGGCGGCCGTTCCAGGCGCGGCCGTTACCAGCGGCCGGTGGCGCACGGCGGCCCCGCAGCGCCTCTCTCCCCGGCCCAGCCGCCAGAGCGCCCCCTGCGCCGGGCGGGC
>JAWLRI010000039.1:2142489-2197934 GCA_034781795.1 Crypturellus tataupa
TAGGCAAAATATTACATATATATTTTAAACTGTATGTTTGGTGCAGATATATTTACTCTTCAGGCATTTACATTTATCTTTACCTGTAGCTGTACTGTTTTTAGCTGGGTTTGTAATGTGATATGTTCTAGGGTGGTTTTACTCCAAAACTTGCTTTATATTTAGGTTGGATATATAAAGCAGTATCTTTATCCAGATGATCATTTAACAATTTAGTTTGATGTGACGTTTTCCTTAGTTTTCCATTTTTTTTTTAATTGATTTTTGTTGTATGAAACCTCATAGGCCTGCCTTGCTGTTGATATGTGCATTTGGATCTTTGGCTACAATGTTGGCCTTGGCATTCTACAGACATCAGCATCCCATTAATTTATATCTCCTTTTTGGATTTGTAAGTATCTATCTATATTTTTAATAGCTCTTAGCACATCTTTCACTTTGATCAACTTTGTGAATCAAAATAGTGGAGGTTAATTTGTTTTTCATGTATTTCTTGGATGACCCTCCTGTATACTTATAAAAATTTTAATTACAGCTCTGTTTCAAAAGAAGGGCAGATGAAAGAGTTGATACAAGTGCTTAACTATCTAATAAGAGTTTAAAAGTGTTGAATGACAATGTTTCAAACATCAAAAAGTATAGAGAATATAGTTTGTTTCTAATAACAGTAACACTGAGGAAATTTTATAGCCCCTGGAATTGTTTGTAGGTGTGATAAGCACATTACTTAATGCAGTGCTGAGTAGCAGACCATAATAACAGTGTACTATAGGGAATGTATCTTATTCATTTCCAGTTTGTGTCCTATTCTTCTTCTATACCAAAACTACTTCCAGCATAATAAGATAGTGGCTGCCATTATTTAAATGCAAATGTAACCTTCTTGTTAAATTTTTGTGTGTAATAACATGTAATGCCTGCTTGGATTATGTAGCAAAATAGGACAGGGAATGTTGTATGTGAAGGTCACATGCTACTTTTTAATCCTTTCAATTTTTTGCTTCTCTTTTCTAGACCCTTTTGGAAGCACTGTCAGTTGCTGTTACAGGTAAATATTTGTCATCCTTCTATTGTCTGAATTCCTACAGGAATTGGAAAAATAACTCAGGACATTGTATTCATTATTGCCTGAGATTCCCAAATGTAACAAAGGTGATGTAAAGCTTGTGTTTGAAATCTGTAATGATAGTGATGTGAGTTTACCAAACACCTGGAACTCAAGGGAAGAAACTGGATTTTGAATGCTCTTTACTATTAAATGTAAATGATATTTTCTGTGAAGTGATTGGAGTAGCAGTAATAGGAGAAACGATTCTCGATTTTTTTGTACTGTAGAAATGTGGGTTTTTTTTCTCCTTGCTTTCTCTGTGCTAGTGCTAAATAGCTTTGTGCTTTTGCTATAATGATACCATGTCAATATTAGGATTCTGACCGTATGCGATAGGCAGGTTGCTGATTGAGGATGGGAACACTACTCTTTTTGGCCTTCCCTGGCTTCATTCTGTTTCACTTCCATCTCCTGCCTTTTTCCAGATCTGGAGAGCTTCTGTGATCCAGAACTGAAACTGCACAAACCTGAAGTGAGCTGTGCTCTCCTTTTATTTCAGTACAGCCAGTAGTGTCCTTTCTTGTAAGGCATTTCCCACTAATGTGCTGCAATTGAGCAGAGCTCATCTGCAAGTGAAATGCTTTCATATCCCCCTTTTCTCATTCCCCAAGAGGACTACACTGAGTTGCAGAGTTTGTTGTCTCTGTTGAAGAAAGCAACAGTGCAAGGGCCTTCAGCATCAGGAGAAACTTCCTTTTGGTATCACTTTGTGCTGTATTTTCCAGCATAAAATGAAACCTCTTCATTGTGGTTTCTGACCTCCTGCAAAAAGAGTTATCTGGGGAAAGGGAAGGTTAAGGAGGCAGGAACTTGGGGAAAAAGGCTCTACCTACTTAACTTTTGCTTTCCTACCTCCTAGTCCAAGTTCTTTTGAGCTTTCTCAGGGCATTGTTTGTGTTGGTGTTTTTGTCCTGTGTCAGTACCTGTATCAGTACTTGTATCAGTCCTGTATCAGAAAAAACAAATTTACATGTAGCCTTAAAAGTCAAAGATTGAAATGCTGTTTTTATTATGAGTACCAAGGATCTGCAATCTCATTTTAAGAGAGCTACAGTACACTGTAAATCTCTCTCAGCTAGGGCAAGAGCCAGTGGATCTTATGTATTCATCCTAAAGTGCAAACACAGGTTCCGGCATAATTTTCGAGGTTTTTTTTGTTAACAATTAAGATTGTTTCCGATCTGTGAAAATCTAAACTTCAATTTCATGGAAAGAGAGCAACTACAGAGCATGTTTTATTTAAATAAACATTTCTCTTTTTTTGTTTATAGTCAGTTTCTATGATGTATCCGTTGTCCTCCAAGCCTTTATTCTTACTACTGCTGTATTCCTTGGACTGACTGCATATACTTTGCAATCCAAAAGAGACTTCAGCAAATTTGGAGCAGGGTATGATGCTGTGTTTTATCTGTGTTTTCTTTTTTTTTTTTTTTGGAAATCTGGTAGGTAAGTGCAGGTCAGTAGAAACTACCTGCTTCATGTAAATTTTGGGAAAGTTATCTATCTAAAATTACTAATTTTATTTAGTGCTTCTCTCTTGATAAGTTATTTTTATCATACCATTCCTTAGCATGATAATTATTCTTAAAACTATACTATTAGAGTACTAGTTTATCTGGGTTCATTGCCAAAACAGAAGGGAGTTGATGAAAATAAAAAGTAAATTTCAGCCCTCAATTCTGAGTGCTCTCTGCAATAAAGTTTTACTGCTAAAGCCAGTGAATGGCTGACATCTAAGATCTGTGGACATTTACTTAAAAAATATTAAGTGTTTTAGTAGGAAGGGAAGAGGTTTTAAGCAAAATTAATATTGTTGCTCACAGTTGTTTTCTTTATTCTAGCCTCTTTGCTTGTTTATGGATTTTAATCATCTCAGGATTCTTGAGGGTAAGATACCTTCTGTTCAATTTTTAAAAATATTTATCAAATGAATTTTTTTTAAAGTTTTGAACTATTGAATATATTTTCATGAAAAAAAATATTCCTAGCCAGGTTTATTACTGTCAGATTAATTTCAAATTCAAATTTGTTGGATGCTGTTCTTGCTAATATAAAAACGGTGTTTCGGTTGTTTGGCAGAGTTTTGGCACCTGACTGGGAGAATAGGAAAGAGTTGGTTTTTTAACTGCTTTTTAACTTTTTTAATTTTAAGGGTTGTTTTTAATCTTCTGTTCTGGAAAGCAGAACTTCTCTCCTACAAGGATGTACTTTACCTGGTAAATGTGCCTGTATGACTGGGGGTAGATGAAGTAATGTAGATGTCATTGTAATGTTTTACATAAAAAGATGCTATATTTTGACCATCTTGTAGTAGCACAAGACCTGTTTAACATCTGACCTGTGTATAGATTTTTATATTAAAAAGGAAGTTTACAAATGACTTGTTTTCATTTTTCGTTTGCTTCCAGCTCTTTTTTCATAGTGAGTCGGTGGAGCTGGTGTTTGCTGCTGCTGGAGCACTTCTGTTCTCTGGATTTATTATTTATGACACTCATTTGCTGATGCAAAGATTATCCCCTGAGGAGTATATACTGGCTTCAATCAATCTCTACCTGGACATCATCAATCTGTTCTTAAACCTGCTGCGAGTGCTAGATTCAATTAATAAAAAATAATCAAATGTGGCATGTTTTGAAAATAGTGTATGTAAAGCTAAGTACCTAAATAGTTTTGGGTTGGGTGATCTACAAACTGTCTAGTTTTGTCTTCTAGAGACTATTACTCTTTCATTCTGTGAATATGGATCCCTCCCTAGAAATAAATGGCTTTTTGTGTAGCTGAAAATTCTTCTCCAGAATATCTCTAAAACAAGCTTTTAGCCATTTCACTTTAATTACCTAATTTGCACTTGTCATAATTCATGATCAAAACATTTGCCAGCTTCTGATTTCTCTAGAATAAGCTCTCAGAAAGCCTGTATCTGCTATTCTGTAGCTGCTCTTGGGATTGTATCTGTATAGCATAAAGGTACTATCAATTTATCATTGTGCATTGGTTTACTAAGCTAAACATTTCTCTTTTGGCCTTTTTTTGTTTGGTAAAATAGCAAAAAAAAAAAAAAAAAAAAAAAACCCCGAACGCTAAAAGAGAGGTTCTGTTCCTGTTATGGGCTTTCAGGTTATTAGGTAACCAGGGAGAGTACTAAAACACTTGAAGCATGAATGTTCTTCATTTATTAAGAGTAATTTATTTGCCTATCTTTCAGTATTCCGAAAAAAAATCATTTAAAGATGGAATCTGGCCTCTTACCCACTTGCATATATTATCTGCCAATAAAAAATGGAAAACCTTTGGTCTTTTCTTGCAGCTCTGTGGAGGGGAGAACTTCAGGGGGGCTGAGAATGAAAAATGTAAAGCATCCATTGGCAGGCAAAAGTGTCTGCTAATTGGGCAGAAACGTGGTGTTTGTTGTCTGCTTTCCTGCCTGTGGAAATCCTGGAATGGCAGGCAGGGTAAAAAAATATTTTTTGCTTAGTGTTAAATTGTGAATTCTGATTTGTCTTTCCCTGTCACACAAGCGATACATGTTTTTGCTGCTGGAGAAAAGCAGGATGGTCCATGGCTGCATGTACTTTCCGTGCTAGAATTTTTACTGGGGGTTGTTGACAAAAGAGGTCTGCAAACGATGTGAAGATTCCTCTTTTATGTCCGAAGGTGTCGTGGACAAATGCGTGGAAGGAGCCGCCGATAAAGCCGCCCTTTCTCCCTCGCAGGGAAGGCGCCCGTTTATCGGCCGTCCACGCCGGCAGGCCGCGCCGCGAAGAAATACGGCACCCAGCGCGTGCCGTCTCACTCGGGGATTTACGGTACCTGCCCCGGGGCGGCGCGGGGGCAGCTCCGCGGCCTCCCCGTCACGTAACTGCCGCTGACGTCGGGCGCGCGCCGGCTGGCGCATGCGCAGATAGCGGCGGCGCCTGGCGTGTGGCGGGTGTCGTGCGCGGCTGAGGTGAGTTGGGGGCCGCATGCAGCGGCCGTTGGGACCGTTGGGACCGTTGGGACCGTTGGGGAGGGGCGGCCTTAACGGCATCTCCGGGGGCGGGGGCGCGGCGGGTCTCGGCCCTGCTCGGACCTGTGCCCTCACCCTTCCCCTTCCCCTTCCCCCCACCCGCTCCACCTCAGGGCATGGCGAAGAGCCTGAGGAGCAAATGGAAGAGGAAGATGCGGGCGGAGAAGAGGAAAAAGAACGCGCCCAAGGAGCTGGAGCGGCTCAAAAGCATCCTGCGCACCAACACGGACGTGGTCATGGAGGAGGTCAAGGAGGTGGCCACCGTCCTGCCCCCGCAGAAGGTCCTCGAGCAGGCGGGTGAGTCACGGTGTCGCTCGGCGAGGCCTCGCCCGGGAAGCAGCGGAGGCCCGGGGATCAGCATCACTTTCTCAGGACATTTCATGACTGAGAATGCGCCACTTTCCCAAGCAAAAAATGGTTGCTCTTAAGCCAGAAATAGGACAACTCCCTTAACAGTCCAAGGGGGAAACTAAAAAGTTAAAAGTTGAGTTTAAAGCTGAGATCTCTGTGTAGAGATCTTAAAGAAGATGGAGTGATTCTTCATTTTTAAAAGTAATATCATACTATCAGGGCAGCAGGGACCATGTTTTTGCATGCTAGTTAAGGCAGCATTGCACATGGGATCAGAGAGGATGACTTTATCCATTGATGGCCATCTTTCTCTCCCTTGTATGGGCCGTTGTCTATAAAGAAGCGATCCAGGTTAAGTGGAAACAAAGGTTTTAAATTGCTACCTACCATCCAAGAACCAGAAAAGACGTCTTCCCTTGTTGAAACTGCTATTCAAACTAAATCAGTCCTCCCCTTTTCTCCTCCAATTTACGCCCCTTAAGCTGTTGTGGTGTTGCGTGTGTATTTTTTGTGGGATGATTTTTATGTGGGGTGCAGAGGTGTGTTGAGATGTAGTTGAATCGTCTCAGCAAGGATTTGGAATAATGCTAGCAAGTACTGTCAGTCTTGCAGACAATTTTGTCAGTGCTTCAGGGCCTGGGAAAGATGGGGGAACGTTGCGACTTTGAGTAGAAGAGCCTATAGATTATATTGGATGTTGACATAGAAGATTATGGTACTGGTATGTCTTGTAAACTAGTTGCAAAAGTTGTAATTTACAGGAATGTTTCAAATGGAGTTCCAGAATAATGGAGCATTATCAGCTGGAAGAAATACCTGCATCTTTAAACCCAGTTTCTGAAGGAAATACTTGTCAATTTATCATTCCTACACCCCTTCCATGTCTGCTCGTAACTTTTGTACACAGTGGCCACTTTCACGCAAACTTTGTAGAGGGTTAGCAAACTCAAAAATAGCATCCTACAAGAGCTGTGTCCTCTTTTAGAGATATCTCAGGAAATATACCTGGTTGCAAAATGTTTTGAAGCATCCAAAGAAGGAGAAGCCTTATAGGTGAATATCTTGACACCCTAAAAAAAATAAAAAGGTGCATTAGGGTTTTTTTCTTATGTTACTTTGGATATTAAAGGGTATTTTTCACGACTTTTTTTTTTTCAATTTAGATTATTAAAAAAAAAGATGGAAGATCTAGCCTTCAATCAAAAACAGTTTTGCAGTTGTTTTTAAAATTTTGTGGGCATGAAGATATCTTTCAAGATAATCATACTTGAATCCATTGCTAGTAGCTGCTTCTGCTTTTTTTTCCTCCCTTTTGGTCCCTTTCTCTCACCCATTTGATAGATTTCCCTAATACCCTTGGACCTCTTTTGTGTTCAATAGTTTTTTTTTCCTACTTCTGATTTCCAAAGTATTCTTGAGATTGCAAAGTATGGTGAAAAAGTTGCACTATGTAAACAGTGATACTGTTTATTCAAGAGCATTTCTTGGTCTAGCTAATGTTGCAACTGCCATTTATTGTGGAAATACATTTTTCAGTCAAAAAACTCTTTCCCATGCAATTTAATGTGCTCAGAATAGGACAGGAATCCAGAGAAGAAGCTTTTTTAGAATATGTGAGTTTTTTTGTTTTGTTTTTTTATCTCTCATATTTAGGAATGGTCTGATTTTGACAGAAATCCTTGACTAACATGCTAACTGTACGTAAGGTTATGAATTAATTGATTTAAGGCAAAGGAATCTCAAACCAGTATTTATACAACCTGGTTCAGTACTATAGACTGTTTTTGTTGTTGTTGATCATTGCTTTCTTTGGGAAGATGGCTACTGCTTTTAGAAGACAACTGCTTCTTTTACATTCAACAGATTTTTGCATGGTATAGCCCATGCTGATGCTTTTTATTCACACGTGCTTGGTATCATGGATCCTTCCTTTAGCTACTCTTACTAGAGAAAGAAGTGTGATAGTTTAGCTCTGAACTGCCAATTAATTGCACTTTATATGAGCAGTAGAAGTAGAAGGTATTCTCCATATTTATTATCAACTGTTGAAGTTCCTGGTTGCAGTTGTGCTGTTTTGGAAAGCACTTTTGATATATAAAGCCTTCAGCTCTTTTATACAAGTAGTGCTATGTATAGAGGTATTTTTATCATGTTTGTGAATCTAGTAATAAATAGCTTCTATTAAGCTGATTTTACTGACTATAAATTCCTTTCTTTTTCAGATGACTGCAAAATGGACACAGATAATAAAAGAAACAAAAAAACTCTTCTAGACCAGCATGGACAGTACCCAATATGGATGAATTCCAGGCAGAAAAAGAAGTTCAAGGCACAACGTGTTAAAGGGAAAAAGAAAGCAAAGTTGGCAAAAGGCTTAGCCTGGTAGCCTGGTTTAATTATAAAATAAAGATCCAGATAAGTACATGATTTGGAGGGGGAGGAGGATGTAATTTGTCATCATCTTGCATGAACTTTTGAAGAGACTATTAGGCCAACACATGATGAAAGCAAATATCAACTCGATATCTGACTAATTCAAAAAAGAAAAAACAAAGTGCCTTTGAATAGACTAAGGATCTGTGGTTATCTGCTCTCTGGAATGGGGGAAGTCTGCATCCTTTGTAAAGTGGAAACTAAAAATGCTGAGGAAATCATTAAAAAAAATGAAGCTGTAAATGGTCTTTGTACTGTAGCCTTTGTTAATGTAACTTATGCTTTAGTTATTTTAACACAAAGTTCTATAAACTGGCTGCATCCCCTAGTCTTGTGTAAAATTGCTTTTGTTGTGCTGACCTATGTTACTTCTAACATCTGTTAATTAATGAAAACAAACTCTTAATATGTAACTTAAAAGTGATCATTCATGAAGCTCTGGTTTTGAAGTCAGTGTAATTTTCTTTCTGTAAAACTAAAGGCGAAGTGTCGGTACCATTTTTGCTTTTTTTTTCAGTGCTCAGAGAAGGTTGTTTAAACAAAGATAGTTTTGCTACTATTGGAAACTCAAATAGGTTCTAAACAGTTGAAAGTAAAAATTGGTCCGATCTTTGTATATCCATCTGAGAGACTGCAAGTGTAAAAGGTGATTTTTGAATAAAACCTTTTCTGAGTAAAATAAATGAGAATTTGTTTTCAGTAGCCTTATATTCCTCTTAAGCTGGTACTTGCCTGTCATATTTTACCATGTGGCCATGGGATTAAAAAAACTACCTGATTACATAACAGATACCATTTATATGTGATTAGCTACACTTGGTTGCAAATTACTTGTCCATAACACATGAGGACAGATCCAAGAATCAGTTACATCAAAAGACAGTGTTCTTAAAATGTCTATCACTCCAAGGATGGAAATAATTACAGTACCAGTCCTGCCGAGTGTTGCTTGTTCAGGATCCCTCAGCCGATACCTGTTGTGCATTACCTGTCTACAGCCTTGTCCAAAAGAGGGGCTGCTGCTGTCTGTAGCTGCCCAGAGATAACTTGCACATAAGAAATAGGATTTAGCCTTCCAAAAACAACTATGCTGTCATATACTGTGCTAAAAAAAGAGAAAAAAACCCACCAAAAATAAGTCAAACTGACAGTTTACTCTTTCTGGGGAAAAAAAATATTTCCTTGTTTTTTTAATTTTGAGTGGTGGGGAAAGGATACTTCTGTGTTCACATACGTAGCTGGTTGGTAAGATTTGGTAAAATATGTAAACTAAAACTTAAGAAATTGTGTGCCTTTAACAACTTTTGTACCTGAAATATTTCCATACCATATAAACATGACGGGTTCAATATGAAATGTTAGCATTTAGATTAGTACTGCTTTAAAATTAACATGAAATAAACTTCATGTGTTTTTATCTGGAATTGAAGGGAGTAAGTCAGTTTGTATTTCTTTACTTGTTTAGTGCAACAGGCTCTTCTGCTGAGCATATGTGTGGTACTTTTGGGAGCTGGGAGGCGAATGCTTGGGAATGAGGACTAACATTTTGTTTTCTTCCTGTGGAGCGAGGACAGAGCTATTTCGACATCTTATTTGTGGATCACGTTGCCTTGAAGCAGCAGCCTGTGGGTAAACCAACTGCTTTTCCTGAGGAGATAAACTAACAAAATGACTTTTTTTTTTCTCCTTAAGGAAGAAGAAACTGCCTAGAGCAAGCAGAAAACTAATCCTCTGAATTGCCAGAGAACCGTAATCCTCTCTAAGCAGTCAGCTTTCTCAGGTGCGCGGCCGTACCCTGTGTCTCATCTTAAGCCCTGCACTGCCGGCCTTGCCTTAATCTCCCCTCTCTGGAGTTGTTCCAGTTCTGACTCTGCTCTTCCACTAAGACAGAAAATGATGTGGGCAGCTGAATATTTCCTACATTGCTGCTTTTATGGTCTGCTGCTGGGCTCTTGCACAGATTTCCCCATCTGCCCCTCTGTGTGCAGAATCTCGCAGGCGGCAGAACCCGGCACTCTCCTTTTGTCCGGCAGTTGCTTCCCATCGGCTGAAACAATATTAAACTGTGTGAGGTATTTCCTTCATGCTGTCCAGGATAAAGTCAAACAGGTTCCCTTAAACCATAGATATTTTAAGACATCCTGTTTGTTTTTGAAATGGAGCAGAAAATAAGAAAATGATAACCCAGCCTTTACTGGGAGACAGCTACTAGTCTAGTGCCCACGTCCTTCTCAGAGGCTCAGATCAGAGCTGGCCTCGAGAGACTGATGTCTCTGCAGCCGGTTGGGTGGGATCCGTAATCCAGGCCCAAATCTTGCTGTGGATGGACAGCAGGAACCTGGCTCCAGGTGCAGCACGGATGGCCCTTCAGAGGCTGCCTGAGATGCAGCAGGGGAATTTTCCCTTCTGAGATTTCAGCATATACATGAATATTGTAAGGTTTTTGGAGTTTGCTTTGAGATCCTCTCTAGGCAGTTCTATTTTTGAATGTAAATACCAAATAATTAGTTGTTAAATCTGCTTTTTATAGCGTCAAGTCTGTTCTTTTTGATTAATTAATGGGAAAGGCTAATCCGTATTTCATTATAATAGGAGCCAAATTTAGATATGTGAGGTTTCAGCTGGTTTAAACACGTTTCAAAAGTGTTTTTTTTTTTCTCCCCTGACACTGGGCATCATTCTAATTATATCGTAATTTGTTGCTTTCAAGAAATCTCTTACAGATCATGTTACTGGAGGAAAAAAAGATGGCAAGCAATTAAACAGACTGGATAAAGTCAAGACATGCATAACTAAACTGGCGTTGGCAAAGGGCTTTTTACAGACCCTCTCCGCACTGCTACGGAGCTGCTTTGTGAAGGCTTCCTGCTGCTGCCGCTGGCAGCTCCCTGCTGTGTGTAACTGTCCTTCACGGAGCTGGGAAAGGCAGGAGAAATATTGCAGGTCGTTCTGAGCGGCGCGTGCAAATGCCACAACTAAAAGAGTTAAAAAGAGTTAAATATTGACGTTTTTCTTGAAATGTTTATATGAATAAAATGTGTATGCACTATAAGAACTGCATTAGCAAATTGATGAACGTTCCCGGGTTGCTGACGGTTTCCTGAGAGGATGTCGCATGCGCTTTCTGACACAGCGCGCGGGGCTGCAGTTACCCTGGATGCCTCGCACGGGGTTAGTAGTCGTGTCATGAGTGCAATTCCTGCCCTTCCTGTTAACTGCTGCTCTGTGACATCTCCTGTCCCGCACTGCGTAGCCACAGGGATTGAGGAACCCCTCTAGCTGAAATACACTAAAAATACCACTCTTTAACCCCCATTTTTTTTAGCTGCAGTGTGAAACTGGGAATAAATATCCAGAGAGGGTGGGAGTGTGGAGAGAGCTGCATGTTGAGCTGCCTCCTCATGTGCCTTTTCTGCTGTTACAGCAATGTCCCTTTGGGCGGCCACCAGACCACGATGTACTTTGAAGACACGGAGTGTTTCTGGAGACCAGGTGCAGAACGAATGTGTCACGTAGTGGTTTTGGAGCCTCGCTACATATTGAAACGGAGACTATAACTTAGAATGCATGCGTGAGGTCTGTGCTCTTCCTGCAGCCCCTTCTTGCCTGATGTACAACGCCGACTGCAGTCTTGAATGTATTCTTTCCCTTCACGTCATCTGAAGGTTTACCTGTGGCTGAAGCTTACGTCTTGTAGTAGAATAATAGGATAGAATATAGAATAGAATAGAATAGAATAGAATAGAATAGAATAGAATAGAATAGAATAGAATAGAATAGAATAGAATAGAATAGAACAGAATGGAATGGAATGGAATGGAATAGAATAGAATCTGGTTTTGGGGTGCCTAGTGTTGGAAGAAAAGTGTAATGGTCACATGATGCAAAATGATGCTTCTCAGATAAATGTTCACTTTTTCTGGGCTTTAGTCCAGATATTGTAGTGCCTGTTAACTTTTTTTTTTTCCTGCAGCCTAAACTGTCTCATGGATTCCACTGAATTTGATGGAATTTAGGTGTCTGACCTGTGCAAGGTATGCAGTTTGAATTGACCTGGTGTTAAAGATTATGGAACCACAGCCCCAGTGTCGCAGAGCTCTGGGAGGGACAAAGCGGTCTGCTCTTCCAAGAGCCAGCTCTCAGCTCAGTGACAGCAGTGGTGGGGATGATTACGGCAATCCAACCACAGCTATAAACTGCCCTCCCCAGCTGTGGGCACGCTGTTGCCACCAACTCACATCAGTGTAAAGGTCAGGTCCCTGGGGCAGACGGAGCCACCAGATAGTGCCACAGAGAAAGGCTCTTCAAGAACAAACCTTAATCTCAGTGAATCCTGCAGCTATGACAATTCCCATCCTTCTATGCTCTTCTTTCTTCCTGGTGCTCTTGCCTGTTTGCATTTCCATTTGCCCATGCCAACAGTATCCAAAGAAAAGAAAGAGACTGAGTGGGAAGAGAAGGAGTTTTGCACAGCTCTGATTCCCTCACTGTCGGAATTTTGACGGCCATATATATAGATAAAGGTTTGACATGTTGGGAATGTCACACAGGATGGAGGAGGACGAGGGCTGCGTACGGAGGGCCTTGTGCTAGGGTGCAAGGATGGTTTATCCAGCGGTTGTATATTGAGAGCGCACAGCCTGTGACTCCTTGCCCTCTGACTGCATCTGCACAACTGTTCAGGACATGGTGAGGGTTCTGAGTTACAGCTGGGTTTGCTGAACGTAATTTTCAGCTTTTATTTCTAATTGCGGTTGATTTTCTTTCTACACTGCTAAAGAATATATGTAGATATGTATAAAAAAAAATATGTAGATATTTTTACAGCATTTAAAACTACCTCCTTGAAGAAGAAATACTGCTTTTGGGACAGTGCTTCAGCAAGCAAAAGGACATTTCTTGTCTCAGCACTGCTCAGTCAACCTGTCCAAGTAACCCCTCCACCACCTGTCAGTATATTGAACATGGACAAGGAGTTTTTTTCTGAAGCTGCTAAATTCATAATATATATGTGCAACAGATATTCTGTGCTACCTCGAGTCTTGAAATTACTTTTGTAATTTGAATTGTTATTATTATTTTTCCTGTCCTAGATGTTCTTGGGCTCATGTGCATTCTTGTGAAAATGAACTAGACAAGCTCATTCGGGAGCGACTGCAAAACCCTGTCCATGTGCGAGCAGCTGCTGCCTGCCTCATCGTAGCCTTGAAGGCCTCCACGCTGAACAGTAAAGTTTAGAAATTCCTCGAGTATAAGACTAGGGTGTAAGGTGATCCCCAAGGAAGCTTATGGGTTGTTCTGGTGATCCAAGGACTTTAGGAACCATTTCTCCAGTATATGGTGTGTGTACATATATACACACACCCCCATGCGAATGAACCTATATTTTTGTCCATCCCTTTAAAGGACATCTTTGATCATTTTACTTGATGTTTAAAATTAATACTAATCTGATAAGCCCTTAAGGCATCCTGTATTGTAGATGGATTGCTATGAAGATGTTCTCCTGTCCTCTTCCCTGACCTAATCAGCATGATGGTAGCTGGCACTCGTGTTTCTTAACCCATGGGGTCAGGGCTGCCCTCCAGCCTTTCATCCTCTGCTGGGCGAGAGGGGGAAATGATATTTTATTCCTCTCTCTTTCTCCTTTTTTAATCTCTCCCTCCCTTTTTTCTCTCTCCTTTTTCTCTCCCTCCCTCCCTCCTTCCCTCCATTTTCTTGCTCCCCTTTTTCCTCCTTTTTTCCTCTCCCTTTCTTTCTCTATCTCTCTCCTTTCTCTCTCCTTTTTTTCTCTTTTTCTTCCTCTCTCCTTTTGCTCTTTCATTTTTTCTTTCTCTATCTCTCTCCTTTTCTCCTCTCTTTTCTCTCTGTCCTTTTTTCTCTGTATCTCTCCTTTTTCTCTCTCCTTTTTGTCTCTCCTTTCTTTCTCTCTCCCTCTCTCGCTCTCTCCCTTCTCACTCATTTTTCTCTCTCCTTCTTTCTTTGTATCTTTCCTTTTTCTCTCTCCTTTCTCTCTTTTTCTGTTTCTCTCTTCCCCTTCTCTCTCCTCCCTCTCTTTCTCACTCATTCTTATCTCTCTCCCTCCTTTTTCCTTTCTACCTTTCCTTTCTTTCCCTCTCCTTTCTGCATTTTCTCTCTCCCTGTCCCCCCACGCCGCAGGGAGGGGGGTCCCTCTCGCCGCCAGGGGGCGCCGTGGGCAGCGGCGGCGGCGCGCGCGGCAGTCGCAGTAACAGCGCCCGTGACGGGGGCTATTGTTGTTGCTATTGTTGTTGCTATTGTTTGTTGTTGCTATTGTTTGTTGTTGCTGTTGTTGTTGTGCGGGTCCGGCTCCGCTCGCATTAAATGCACCTACTTGTCCACCCTGCTCCGTATCTCAGCGTCCCGGCGGCGCGTTCCTTATTGCGGGGAACGCAGCGCGATGGGGGAAGTGGCTCCGTGTCCCGCGCCGGGTTTGCGCTTGGAGGCTCCTGCACTTTTAGGTCACCGTTTTCCCAAATGCAAGGAGAAAAAAAAATTAAAAAAAGAAAGAAAAAAAAAGGAAAAAAAAAAAGCTAGAATTGCTTTAAGATGTTTGTGCCAGTAAGGAGTGTCATTGTAAAGGGTAAAACCACTTAATCTTCGGTTTAAGTGTAAAAATACACTTAAAACTGCTACTATATGGGAAAACTTCCCAAATAAAACTCTTTTTTTTCCTCTTCCTAAACACATCTCTTTCTCAGAGAAGGGCATAAAGAGACCCAAGGCTCTTTCTTGTTTTGCAATGTTTTCTTTTTTAAGTGAAGATTTGTGGTCTCCCCAATCAGCTGAAAGTTTTAATGAAGATTTCAGGAGCCTAGGGGAAACAGAGCACTTCTATGTTATTTTCTGGGTCTATCTGAATTTTTAAATCTCCACATGGTGATTTCAAGTCAGGTCCCGTGTCAAGGAAACCAAAAAGTGAAGTTGAGCAGACACAAGTAAAAATGCCTGTGTTGTTTTCATTGTCCAAATGTAATGATGTGCAATAATTTAAGCCAGCAGGTTTACATGGTAAAAGAAGAAAAAAAAAGAAAACAAAAAAGAATCAGATTTCTCTTTTTTCCTTTTTTTTTTTTAATTCCAAGAGCACCCAAAGTTATAATATTTTTGTTAGATTAGAATTTGTTCAGAACTCCAAATCTGTTTTCTGTGCATTCTCAAAAAAAGTATGCGTCTATTTTTATTAGTGCATCGAAAGCACTTTTGTTATTCCCATACCAAAAAGGCACTCTTGCACCAAAAGCCTGCATTTGTGCAACTGTTGTGGAGGCTGAGAACTTTTTTTTTAAGTTTAAAAAGTAACATGCAAACAAGATAATGTAAAATTATAGATGATCATTGTACAAGGTTCAGTCTTTAATAAAGATATGGAAAACAAGATTTGAATATCTAAATATTAATAGTTAAAAAAAGAAACAATCATGTGATTCAACTAATTTATGGACTAATGTTTAAAAGTGAAAAATATGAAATTAAATGTAAGAAAATAAATGTTAGAGAAACAGATTCATGCTTGGAAATAATTATAAGATGAATATAATTAATTTGCATGAATCTATAGAAGCAAATTTATGTTGTATCTACATTTATAGCATTTCAATTAAAGGGAATTGATTTACCTGGAAAGAGAGATTAGAGCTCAAAATCAAACTAGCTAAACTCTCCAGACTCGTTTTTGTTTGTTGTTCTTTGATGAAAAGTTTTTGTTTTCTTCTTTTGTAAAAAAGTTCTTTTTTTACAAGTCTTTTTTTTTTTTCTTTAATGAAGATTACATTTCTAGGTATGTTTGAAACAAAAGGATTTGAGATTATGTCCTCTTTCACTTACATTCTGTACATTTTGGGACTTGGTTATTTCTGTGAAAAACCTCGCAAGCACAAGACTGCAAACCAACGAATACAGCCTGTGGTCTGCCCTGATATCTTTAGAAATTGCTGCATGAGAAACAGAGGACCTGCAGCTTTCATTCATTTTTTAAATGCAATGCGAATTTGCCAAGGGAAGGAAATTAAATAATTTCCAAAGTGCTCTTTCCCAAGTATCTTTTTGTGTTAGACAAGGTTTGGATTCAGTGGCTCCTAATGAATTTGAATATGTTAACAGTGACTGGACCGTATCCAAATATGACTCGATGGGAAAGCCATTAGTTCCCTTCCCTGAGGTTACGCTGGGATCCCATCTGGTGATTGCTAATAAATCTGGATACGTTCTGAAAAAAAGAGTTTGCATTGGATTCAAGTATGACTTAGTGGGAGTGCGAGTCCTACGAGTTCATTCATGTACTTCAGAGAAGCTGAACTTGCAGCATCTTAAAACTCGATGAAAAGGAACACACTGCTTACATGACATTTTTTCAGTTAATTTTTCTATTGCTTTTGCAACATAATTGTGTTTGTTTCTAATCAGAAAAAAAAAGTATTACTGTGTAAAAATTCCTATGAGAAGATTAAAAGCAAACCAAAACAATAAAAACAATGTTATATTTAATTGTAGTTACTAAGAGCTCACCTTGAAGTAACAGCTTTAATTACCAAGTAAATGCCTGAAAAGTCTTTGTCTTAGTAGGGCAAAATCTAAATCCTATTTATCTTTCCTCTGAGTCACTCAGAGCACTTAGGCAAGTAGATTTATTTTCATATGCATTTATAAGGAGAAAATTATAACAGGAATAGAAACTTATCTTTGCCTTAGCAGAGAGGAAATGCTGATCTTCTCTTTCTGAAGTCCTATAAATTCTTGGAAAATAAGAGTCGTGCTTTTAAAATGGTAACGCTATTCATTGCACGCAGCCTATGCAGTTTGTGAACACTGAGCATATTAATTACACATCGGGCAAGATTGCATTTTTTTATAAACAAAAATTTCTGTTCTTCAAATTCTTTGCTTGACAAAATGATTATTAGCTGTTGGAAATTATTTTTGATCAAAGAGGCAATTCATCTAGAGCTTACAAGTGCTGTAGGCTGCAAGCTATCCATCATTTTAGGATTTTTGGTTCTTCTTTAGCTGCCTGCCCCAGCCAGCCATGAGAAAAGGGAGTGAGCAGAAACCTTTAAAGTCCAAAATAAAACTGCAGATTCCTCTGGTTCATGTCAGTTTGGGTTACAGTTGGGCTGGAAGAGCAGTAAATTCACTGCAGCTCTATCAGATCAAAACAACTCTGTTATAAATATCATTCATACAAACCATGTGGATGAAAGAGAGGCTGTCAGTGAAAGGGAAGGGAAAATAGGTCTTCTGCACTTCAATAAAATGCACAATGTTTTTATAGATTATAACATATAAAAATTAAAACTTAACATATGTATGCCTACACCTATGTGAAGGCTGCATGCATAAAGATACATACATAGTAGTAATAATACCTAAATTCAAATGTTATAAATCCAAATATCTAATTTTAATAAGGTACAGGCATTTCACTGACTAGCCAAGATTAGAGTGCAATATAAATCTAGGAGAACAAGAGCATTGGAAAACTTTCCCTTTTTCCTTCGGAGCTGGCTGAGTGGCTGCAACGGCACCTGATGGGGTGAGTTTGCAGTCCCCTGGCTTTGCAATGGGAGGGAATCTTGCAGAGTTTTTGATCATTAAAGCAGTCGGATGGGGAGAAGTGATCCCAAACCCACACAATTCATCTCCGTGGTTGCTAGAAGAAGGTGGTTTCCCAGGTTTTCCAGCTGTAAGTAGAACAATCAGTAAGAATATTAGTGACAAAAGCTTTCTACATACTTGATGGTAATTTCACGTTTTTGTATTTTGAGGCAACTTGACACTAGCGCTGGAGTAGGAGGAGCATTTTGTTTGCACAAAATAGCTAGAAATTGCCATATAGTAACACATTTGAGCTCATTTCCAACCTCAACCAGAACTGGAGCAGAGACTTAGCAATCAGAAAGGGTTAATATGTGCGTGTCAGTTCAGTAAACCATAAATGAGAGTGCATGCTAGCAAAAGCACTAAGCTTGTAATGATTACTGCTATGCAATAAGAAAACAGGGATATAGTAAAGCGGTGAGAATATACTCTAGCCTTTTAACAAGGAATTAGCCCAGTTTCACAATGATCATGTAAAGTAAAGCAACTGAAACAAGTAAGAATGTTTCATTCTTTCAAGTTCTCATACTTACGGGTACATCACTAACTTAGACCTTCACATTTTTTAAAGTAATTTTCAACTAATTTCTTTGCCATTGCCCATCAATTTATTGCCCACGGGAACTGAGGCTGTTCCTCTTCTAGGTCCCAAGCCAGCTAAACCCACAGGTATTTGTTGATTTCAAAGGAGTTCAGAAACTGATATTCAAGTGTGATTGATAGCACCTCCTTAAGCCCAGTCGGGTACCCAGTTGCATTCATTTACTACAACTTTAGGGTTTTTTTTTGTTGAAAACCTTCAAGTCGCTCATGCATTGTTTCCTCTACAATGAGTGGAAGAAACAGGTGATTGTTCAAGGGAACATTTTGCCCAATTTCACTTATCTTTGTGTCTACTACTGTGTTACCACCTCACGATTTCTGTCTGTTAGCCACTGTGAGAGCCTGAGGTGAACGACACAGATTAGACCTCTCATAATGACCCTCTCCCAATGTCCCTTCTTCCTCCATCTGTCCCTCTCCAGCCTCTCCAGCCCACAACATGGTAGTGGAGGCAGTAGGTGGATGGCACAGAAGGTCTTGGCTCCCTCTAAGCCCAGTTTGTGCCTTGCTTTCTGCAGGTCAATGCATTAACCTCTGAACTCCTCCATTAACAGTGCTGCTCCTCTGGCTGTATCCGAAGAGACAGGAATGTTTAGTTTTTCTGCAGGAAGCATATGTGGAACAGCCAGCCTTATAGACAGCTTCTGCGGCTGTGGATGCTGAGTTGCATCCCATTCAGCGCTACTTATTTTATTCCCCCCCATATATCACGCCCCACTTCTTACTGCAAAGAGTCACCAAGCTTACGGATTCCTGTTGAAGTCTGGAGCCCTGAAACTCAACACTGAACGCTTCTCTTTTGGGGACCTTGTCTTTGGTTGAGCATCACCTCAAGGACCCGCGTCGGCAACTTGTGCACATGCAGCCGTGTATCAGCTCTCTGGAGCTTGAGAGTTTCCAGCTCGGAGGAGGAGAGCAGCACTTGGGTCTGAAGTTCGTGTTTCAGTGCACAGGCTTCTTGCCCCCTTTGCCAAGTAAGTTTCTGTGTCTCCTCCTGACTAAACATAATGAATGATCTTTTTTTCTATACTTTTTTTTCTGCTGCAGCTGCCCGTCCGTCTCTCTAAACTAAAAAAATTCATTAAAAAATACTACTATAAGTCACTAGGTGGAAGCATCTACCTTAATACTAGTAGCCCAGCTCCTTATTAGAGAGGTAAGCTTTTCAAGTCCTTCCTCCTCTTTAATTTCTGCATAACACTGTTCAATGTCTTGTTCCAACGCTATGACATAAATACTGCAATCGTTCCGGTCCAGCAGATCACAAGCGCAGGTCCATCCTAGGCCCTGACCCTTGGGAAGGCACTTCCTTTCGTATAATGAATGACTAACCCCAGAAGTGCTCGCAGGACTGTGACTTCATTCAGGGAGACATGAAAGAGTGTGTTTAAATTAAACTCACAGGAGCAAATCCTTGAGAGGCTGAGCCGGGGCAAATGTGAGGTGTTTTGTCTTGCGGACGACTTTAGCAAAAATCCAAGTTGACGTCCTCAGAGAAGGGTTTCTCTGGGCCCCCTTTTTTCTATACTCACCCCCTCCATTTTCTCCGTGCTGTCAGTTCGGCTCTCCCTTTCTTCTTTGGGCCTGGAATAATTGTCTCGGAGAAGAGTCAGGATGGGCAGAGCTGAGTGCTAGTGCCACGATGGGACATATCACTAGTTTGACCCACAGGTGTCGGACCCATAGCAGAGCAGCTCTATCCAAGGGGTGGCCGCAGAGCAGGCGTCACGCTTTCCCCAGGATCTGCCTACCTGATTCCTCTCCTAAGCTGTTCCTGTCATTGAAGCCTAGAATATCACCTCAAGTTCTTGAACTGGTCGGGCACGGGTAAGGTTGTATTATGTAAAAAGAAAACAGAAAAACGGAGAAGGGCCATTGCTCAGTAAGGCAGTTCCAGACCGGGAGGGCGGAGAATGGTGACTTCTAGATGTAGCTGTGCCTGTCGGAAAGGCTGCTCTTCCCCAGCTGCTCGCTCGTTCTGGCTGGAGGAATGATCTAAGCATCACCTAATCTACTTCAGGCAGCAGCAGCAGGACTAATTCAATTTAAACTGCCTAAGCTAACCCGGCTGTTTTTGCATGAAAGTGGATTAGAGAGTGCCAAAACGAGCACGTTGCCAGCAGAGCTCCATAGGTGACCGCCTCGTTGAAAGGGGCCGTCAGAGAAGCCGGGCCCTGGCTCTCTCCAACCTTTATGCAGACGGATCCTGATCTAGCGCTTCCTCCATCAGGGAATTCCCGTTGAGCCCCATGCCGGCTCTTCATGCGGCAGCCCAGGTCCTCCAGGAATAAACAGAGCGAAACCTGCCTGCTACTTGCTAAAAGTGCCCCATTTTGATTTGAAAATCACTGACAGACGCAAAAGGCGGAACCCCACACTGAAATGTTTACAGTGAGGGACCACACTTTGAAAGGGAGGGAAAGTATGTGGGAAGTTTGCAAAAGAGGGTATATGTAGGGGTAGGAAATTAAAGCATGATGGAGCCATTTGCATCAAGGGTTTAGGGAGAAACTGGTATTCATATTCCTCATCTTTCTTCTCAATTGACAGGATGATCCCTGCCATTTGTGGTTATTGGTCTGACTTTTGTCTTGATTTCCCTGTATTTTCAGTTTGCCAGCTTTCACTTTGTATTCCTTTCCTTTATAAACAGCACCAGGGAGCTGTGGAGCTCCAAGTAATTTGTTGCGATATAAGTAAAGAAATCATTTCTTTAGGTAGGTATTTCTCCTGTTTGTTTTTATTATACTAACAAGTGCAATGTGTTTCATGCAAATCGACTGGGTTTTTAGCAATGGCTCAGTAATTGTATTTTAATTTTATGCTGAAATGCTTAACTTTCCAACCACTCTTATTTCTATTTCATTTTCATCTAGAACTGCTTTCCACGATGTAAATGAAGAATTTTGGCTTCTCAAATCTGACACTCAGAATGACTTTTTTACTGGAATCTGTCTTACTAGTTTACTGTTGGCAAAACTCAAATACAGCAAAAAAGGAAATTACTTTGTTAGACTTGTCATTATGTTTATATAGTCATACTTCTTGTTTTATCTAAGGTTCATTCACTTCTCAGCTAGCTGTTTTTTACTGAGAAGAAAGAAAACAAATAAAAGATGGCTCGTTTTTTTTTTATTATTTTTTAAATTTAAACATTATAAGCCACAGTGAGTTGGAAAAAACAAGAAACTATATGTGGGCAGAAATAATCTGAAGCACATTCAACAGGCTGTAGAAATACAGAAAACAGGAACATCAAGAGACACTTTGCGGAGACAGTTGGCAGTAAAGGAGATGTGAATCTATTGTGTGTTACGACGGCAAAACTCCCCTTGCGATTTTGGTTTGTGTTTAATGATGCCACATACCGGAGGAGAAAAGAATTTGTTCCTTGTAGGATCACACCTGCAATACCATTTTTGTATTCCTGGCAAGCCATTAAAAGCAAGTTACGTACCAACCGGAGAACTGTTTGGAGGAGAGAGCATCGAAATGCCGAAAGGCAGTGGGGGAGGAAGGACGTTCATCCGTGCACCCACCCCGTACGTATGGGGCGGTTTAGGGGTTGCAGTCACAGTTCACGCAATCGAGAGCCTTGAGCCTTGAGCACCATGGAGGGTGCTTGTGGAGGCAGCGCTAAGGAAAAACTCTCGTCAGATGATAGATATTAGGTTGTAGCATGTAAAGAAACAGACGAAGAGGGAAAAAGCAGGGGCTGAAGGAAGTCAGGAAAAAGCTTCCTGCAAGTAAGTGCTCTTAGCTTGTGGACTGCTCTCGCCCTTGGGAAGCGGCAGAAACCTCATTGTTTGGAGCATGAGAAACCAGTCTAAACAAGCCCATAATAAATGTTCGATAGAGAACAATCCTGGGCTGACCGGGAGCACTGGGTGACCTAACAGGTCGTTTCCATCTGTGGAGTCTATATATAACAACAGAAGAAGGTGTGAAACTTAAGCACACTTTATTTTTTTCCCCCTAGAAAGTAAACCTTTTTCATAAAACACAGAAAAGGCCCTCTGAAATCATCCAAGGATATTTACTGGACCTCTTCTGCACCCGCCCTGCAGTGGCCGATTCCATTATTTTCCCCTGGGAAATAATAGCTTGTTCTCCTTATTGCCCCCTACGTTTCAGTGAGGGCAGATATTTTCTCCTCGAGCAGATGCTTCCTGCACAGACCTTGCTCCTGTGGGATGCTCAGCCTCAGGGGAGGTTCCAGCTCTACCTGCCTTCCCTGGGTCACTGGTGGTTCTGGGCTCTGGGCACATGAGGAGGAGGGTGAAAAGGGGAAGGCCAGTTCTGTGCTGTGTCACCTGCAGGACACCTAGAACATCTAGAGAACATCTGAAGCACGTCATTTTGTGTCAAGAGAAAAGCCCCGTGGCCTGCCAAACGCAGGCCCTGTTGCTGCCACTAGCTCTCAGCTCAACCAGTTGCCCACATTTGACCCTGTCAGATAACACCACCATCTCCGGGCACCATTTCCCACATATTTTCTCCTGCCTGCTTTCCTGGGCAGATGGCCTCTCTGGCTGGCAGCCTGGCCTCATGCTCTTCCTCAGATTCTGCTTTCTAGGTTTTTTCTCTGTGGCGGCCTCGCCTCGGTCCCTGCAGGGCTGGTTGCCTCCTGCTAGGGTTGTGCAAGCCTGGGACGGTCTAGAAAATGCCATAAAAAACAGGGCAGTGCTGAGCCACAACCATCTTTGATTCAGGCTCAGTAACCACATGAGAGGATCCCCTGCTTATAAAACTAAACTGCTCAGCATTAAGAGAAATATTTATGAAGATGCTTCCAGCACGGCTGACCTGCTGGTCTTCTGCAAACAGACTGAATGCCTGATGTCTCCTCCCTCCTGCGACGATCCCGTTCCTGCCAGGCTGTTTCATCTTGCTTTTATCCATGCATGTGGCTTTGTACCTTTGGGTCAGTGCACGCCGCACACTGTGATGGAAAGCGCTTGTCCCTGCAGCCCGTGGGTCGCTGCTTCTCCTGCCATACGTTTTTAGCATGGTTGCACCCAAACTACTTGCTGGTGTGTAGTGATCTCAGTGCTTCTTTGCTATATCCAAATGCCCAGTCTGGCGCCTAATTGCTTCCATGAGCTGCATGGGGGATTGGGGCTGCCACTGTCCACTTCAAGGGAAATGGACAGTGGCCCTTCAGGGCTGAAAGGACCACTAGGTCTTCTATGACCATGGAGTGCTCTTCTAGCCTTTCCCAGCGATAACACAGGATTGTCTCCCTTAATTTTGCAGTGAGAGCATGGAAACGGTATTTAGCGTCACAGTAAAGGAGACATCTAAAAACATTTTTGAAGAATGAATACGGGAAGTGTCCCGCTCACAACAGTCACACAAGTGGGCATCTCTGGAGGAGAAACCCTGGTGAAGAAGGTTCCCATCGCCTTGCGGGTGGCAGCGAGCACTCCATGCTCAGCATCTTGCAGTTCCCGTAGTGCTTTGCAGTCTACCACCACAGAGATCTCAGCATGCTTGGTGTTAAAGTCTGCTCTTCTCTCTCCTGTTCTGTGAGTGGGGGCCCCTCACTGCTTTGGGGCATGGAGCATGACAAGGAGGGCTCTGGGATGCTCTTGGCTCTGCTGGGACCCCCAGGCAGGTTTCAGAGGCAGGTTCCCTACCGGGATGTGTGCAGAAGCTTGAGGAAAGGTGCCTGGCTCCCCGTGGTGGATTTAGGTACTGCAAAACTAAGGATGGCGCTGAAAAAGCCACCAAAGCCAAGACAGGTGCTGAAAGTGACATGGTTGGGACCAGCTCTTCGCACTTTACCTTTAGCCCCAGGATCCTGCCATTGGTAACAAAGCATAGGCCAAAAGTACAGACCCTCTTTTTTTTTTTTTTTTTTTTTCCCTGCAAAATAATATTATGGCCTTTTCACACGAGGCCCCAGAAGCCCGGAGAAATCGGTTTCCACAGCATTGTGTGGGCTTCTCCGCGATGGAAGCCACACATCTCTTTTGCTGACTTGTGTCCCAAGAGATTCTGGTTTGGAATGTAAAATCGTTGACAGTAATACACACTGAACAATCATTTTTTATTAGGAGGCTGAATGGTGGTGGTTAACAAATTAATCAGGGAACCGGGATACAAACATGTGCCTTTATAGCTTATGGCACGGGCAGAACCCTTATTTTCTCCACTTAGTTAGTCTGGATGTTTTAACAGGAATAAATTATATGCTCATCATTTTTCTTGTTGTCCAAGATCCCGGCAACAAAACAGTAGGGAACTCCCATTACACACTGCAGCTCCGAAAGTATTCTTTTCTGCTCTCTGTAAAACGCACAGGTCTCGTGATCCAAGTTAAACATTACTGGAATTTCACCATAAGTCAAAAACAATATTAATTTTGAGCCCGCATATTTTTTTTTCTGGTAGGGTATAAGAGTTTAAAATAAGTGCACGCTTCCAGACACCCTGCACATGGCAGAGCGCACCGGATAAGGCAAGGGAAGGAAGGGGAAACGGGACGGCAGCAGCGCCGGGTGCTGCGAGTGCCTGGGTGCAGCCAGGGAGACGTCCCTTGCCATTCCCTGCAGCTGGCCCCGACGCTCTTCAAGTTAAATGGGCAATGAGAAGTTTCGTAAATGTTAGTGGCCTGGATAATTAAAATAAAATCACTAATATTTTCTCTTGTTTTCTTTTTTTTTTTTTATCACTGAAGTTCGTTTTTTCAGTAACTCAGACAAGGTCTTCATTTTTATGAAGACCCATGCTGACCTCTAAATATCTGATTTTTTTCAGTGAGTGTTTATGCCCATCTGGTTTGAATTTAGCATTCTTATGAGTCATTTCACTTTGATAGGAATACTATGCTACAGAAAACTTCTTTTAATATTTTAACATTTTAAATCAAACACTGTATAGTGCATTACCTAAGCCTTGCTACAATTACGGAGTCCTGTGGGTCACTTTTCCTCATCGGACTTTATGTTTGCTCTTTTCTTTCAATAAATGGTGCTCGGTGCACATATGTTCTAGGGTTTTACCATCTTTCGTTGCCACATCCTTTCTCAGACTTAATAACAGCCTTTTTGGAAACAGCCTCAGCAGAGGAAGGATGAGTGGTTCTGTAGGAAATAAGGATGCTCGGCACTTCCTTACATCTGACATTTAACTCAGGCAAAAGTGCTATATTTATTTTTCTATCAACACTGATTTTATTACTTATTATGTCCTTACTACATGCATTTCCTGATGTTAAGGATATAACCAGTTCTTTTTGGTTTTCTTCCTTGTAGCGGGGAAGCTTTTCAAGAGTTATTTTAAGAAATTGTAAGTGATTTGCAAAAAGAAAGGGAAGGAAAAAAGTCATAAGCAAGACATTAAAAGTGCCATGTTTTAGAGACCATTCTATTTATTTCAAAACAAAATCTGAGCCTGCTGGTGTGTTTTGTGAGTTATAACTGAATCATCACACAAAACAGAATGAAACAGCTCCAACTGGAAAACAAATGGAATATTTTGAAGTATTATTTGTTTGCATTAAGTGGAAAAATGGTCTAGCAAGTTCAGACTCCACTTCCTTTACTGAGCATTTAAATACATTTAAACTCTTGAGAAAATACAAAATAAAGCAAAAAAAAAATCTCATGTTTTCTCTGAGAACACCAGCTAATTTACGAGTAGCTATGAATAACTTGCTTTAAGCTAGATGAAAATCACTATACATGTGATACGGGAAAACCTAAGGAGGTTGTTTTTCCATTAACTCAAGATGTTTAAGCACTCACTTATTTTAGACAAATGCTTACAGATTTAAAAAGTTATGTGTTTTGCGCATAGGAATAAGCTAGTCTCCTACTTAAGGCTTTTCCCAGTTCAGGCCCCTTCAGTTTCCTTCTCCTACAGGTCTGATTCTCCTCTTTGATATCAGGGTAAGGCAGGATTCATTTTTGTAAATATTTAAGTTTCAGCAATTCACCAAATAGTTATAAACACTGAAGACATTTTCTAATCCATCTGGAATACTATAATATTCTTATCTTTTTCAGGGTAGATAAGTTTAGCTTAGTTAAGAAACACAGGGATAGCATAATACTTTATTTTGCCAATATTGAGTAATTTTTCACAGGTTGCTGAACTTTACTTACTCCGTTTGCGAAGATTAAAAGAGCAAAATGCTTCGGCTTGTTCACTCACTACGTATATTTTCCGCGATTTTTTTCAGATTTGTAGGAAGAGCTGTAACAAAGAGGAGGCTTCAGTGATATCTGTCAAGAGAGCATTCCTGCTCTCTGCTATTTTACCTGTGAAAATTAGGGAGATGTTGTGGAGATACTGCACTGTTAGGGGCACAAAGTATTCGAGCCACTAAACAAAATGAGCTTTGAAGGGCTGACATTATTTCAAAATGTTTGCATGAATGCTAGTCCGCTTCTTTTAGACCTCCCATGTATATAACAGCACCTGAGTGTCATTCACAAATCACGAAGCATAGAAAGGTGTCACTACAGCAAATCATTCTAGTGTGGTCCTTTTATTTATTTTCCAGCGTGTAAAAATAAAAATAGTAGATGGGTTTGCAGTTTCCCCCACGGGGAGAAAGGTCAAGCCCTCACAATTCCTTGGCGCTGCTCCATGCATGCATCAAGCTGCAAGTGGAGCTGGGTGGACATATTGCGTCCACCAGCCCTTTCCAAAAGCGTCCCATGTGCAAAGGTGGGATGGGACAAGCAGGGGAAGACAACAAATATTTTTTTTTAATTAAAAAAATGAAAGGCATTTATGTGGAGGACTGAGGGGCAGATGGGCCGTGTGGTTGCATAAATCTAGTTTGCTAAGGAAATGGGGTTAAAAAAAGAGGATAATAGCACTTCCTGACCATGTGAGGATGTTACAAGAATAAAGACTTTTATGACTGTGAGGTGCCTTGCTGCAGTGCTGATGGGGACAATGCAAAAATACCTAGGCTGCAAGATTAATTTTAGCATCTTTCCTTCCTCTTCAAAGCTGTGACCTGCGAACAGCTACCTAGGGACATTTCTTTGGAGCCGGTGGCTCTGCTAATGCAGACTCTGCATGTGCAAAAAGTAGCAGCAATGAATGAGGAAGAAAGATTTATATTTTGTCTGCTAAGTTGCCAAAAGTGTGTGCAAAGTGTGTGCAAAACACAAGAATTCCTATGCAGCTTTCCACAAAAGGAGTATGCTTAGCACGGCATTAGTTCATTTATCCAGCAAGTGCATCAACTGAAAGCAATCAAATGTAAGCATTATATTTTTAATTGTAATGTCCTTGGAAGCAGAAAAAAAAGAAAAAAAATGAAGAAGAGGAAGAAAAGGAGGAAGAAGAACTATACAGTAGCTTGTATTGCTTTACTGTGTGAAGCAGAAGCAGGATCAAACTTCTGCCGTACAGACCAGGCTGCTCCTTACCCTCTTTGGACGGGTCAATACAACTGTCTCTGACCCAGGAGCAGGAAATCACTAGAGTCCTGGATCGGAAAGGAGCTTTAGTCCTTTCAAGGGTGGACAGAAAGAATTTGGGAGCCCATCCCAGAGCCACTCAAACTGCTGCTCCTCTGCAGCAGGCTGCCTCTATGATGAAACCCTGGAAGGACATCAGCTTCAAAGCCCTGGGTGCTGGTAGCTCCATTCCTGTGCATGGAAAAGGAGACCTCTGAGAAGGTCCAGGTACTTGGTCTTGGTCTGCAGGGCTGGTGGGACTCCAAGTTAGGTGTTCCTCTTATGTTCCTCCCTTACCTGCAGGCTCCTGCTGCTGAGTGCTTTCATTTTGTGCCTGTCAGAAAGGTCCCTTGCAAACACTGGTGCAGGTGCTGGGCTCTTTGAAGGCAGGATGTGGAGAGAAATGTCCTGTGCTGAAAGAGCTGCACAAAATGGCCTTAACTCCCCAATTTCTTGGACAGGTTGGCCCAGTTGTCAGTGCACAGGGGAGAAACTCCATTCTGCCCTTGCTGGGGAGCTATACACAACCTCTTCACCTGAAGTTTTCTATTTTGCATCAAAAAAAAAAAAGTCAAAATGACTTGTCCACAGGGCATGGGCATATCTTTGCACTCCTCAAGGGGGAGTACAGGCCCTTCTGCTCCACCACTCTTTTGCACATCCCACTCAAGACATCTCCAACACGTACAGAGAGGGAGTAGCTGAATCCCTCCACGCACACAGGAAAATCAAATCGGGGTCTTCCATATGCGGGGGGAATGTTCCTACCATTGTGCTACAGTAAAAAAGAGACATCAGGAAAAAAAAAGCATAAAACATCCCCGCTGTTTTGAAGGAGGAGAGGTTGGTCTCTGAGGAAAGGAGAGGCGCCTGCAGGGCAGGGTGTCCTGGCACGCTTCTCTGCAAACCTCTTTCTCCTCAGTGCGCCGTCCTGGGTGCTCCGGAGGGTCTCCGTAGCGAGGTAACCCTCCCTCAGCCCCCAGGCAGGGGGTCAACCTCCCCTGGCAATAACAGGCAGTGCAAATCGGGCAGTGAAAAGCTCCGGCACGCGGGGATTTGGCCCTGAGATGCCTCTGTTTGTTTAAAGAGCGATGTGCTGAGCCAGGTCAGTGCCTCACGCGTGAGTCACAGGCAGCTCTCAGGGTTATAAATGGGGAAAGTGCTGAGTAACTTGTGATTCAGCCGTATTATAATTTCTCAGGACATATTAGTAATGCGCTCCCTGCTATTACCCGGCTTCCGCCCTGACTCTGCGCCTACACCCAGGCGCTGCGCAAAGCCAGAGCTGAGAAAGCTGCCCTTATTTTCAGTAGGAAACGTGGAGCTTGCTCATCCTTCACTCAGAACCTCAATCAACATCAAAAGCTCCTCTATCCTGAAATGTTTACTCTGTGTTTCAACGGTTTTTTTTTTTTTCCTTCTTTAGAAAACAGTAATGAGAGAAACCAGAGCTGCAGGTTCTATATCCTCTACATGTAGCAATCAGCATTTTTTTTTTTACCTTTGTATTTGCCATGAGTTATCCTCGGAATTTTTAGGGAAGAGTGAAAATTGAGCCATCAGGTGGTTTCTGTGGTAGAAGCTCGAATACTTTATATAAAAAAAAAAAAGACATTTTTGTTTCTTTTGGCATTATCTTAGATGAAGTTAATGGTGGGTGGAGGCTTGCCGGGAAGGAAATGTGTAGGGGTAAAAAATGAAATTGTGGTGGGACACCACCCTGTAGGGTCTTGGTGGAAACCCAGGATACTTGTCTGGATGTTTTGGGCTGGGGAAGCTCGGGTCCTCCTCAGCTGGAGCTCTGCAGCGAAGCAGAGCACTGCAGAAAGGTCTATTTGTGCACCTTTCAGCTTGGTGTTCTCCCAAATGTAATCAGCCTTACCTAGAGTAAGACATTTTTTATTCCAGGCTGAGAAACCTTTCCTTTTGAAGAAGAAAACGCTATATGCCAGTGACAGCCTTTGGGCCTGAAATGTTGGGGGCATTTGGGAGAAGAGATCACAGGCTCACAGGGGTCCCTAGCTTCACGTTCCCACATTTAATCTTAAACAGAGCTATGGTGGCTCTTAAAAGTGAAACACGGAGATTTCAGTCTCCCTTGAGAGAAGTACCTACAAAAGTCGAACTCATGGTGTAGCACCATATTGGTGCCCAACTCATTTGGGCACCTTAGTGAATCATAGAATCATAGAATGCCTAAGGTGAAGCACCCGAATGATGAAGATTAGGTCCATGAGCTCAAACTAAGAGTTTCTTCTCCCTCCTCCCTGTCCCATTAAGCCCCTAGGATCACAAATTCTTCTGCCACGGTCCCAGTCTGGAAATCTTGCATGTGACCAGAGGCACCAGCACAGGCATCACCTTCAGCATCCCATGCAGAAGCCAGCGCAGTGCCGGAGGGGCAGGCCTGGGGGTTCAGAGTGGAGGGGCACAGGGTTGCTCTTGGCAAGGAGCAGAGGGCTCTCGGTGCTGCAGCTGCAGACCTGCTGTCTGTGGTCATGGGAAATGGTCAAAAACGGAGAAGAGCTCCAAAGTCTTTTGCAGACTCTCTCAGGGCTGTCCACCTACATCTGCAGAAGTGAGATTTGGCAGTCAAGGTCAGTTTGGGGTAAAGCATCACGGATTCCTCTGGAAATGCTGCTGCTGTTTGTCCCCTTTGGTGGAGCAGTGAGGAGGCTTGTGCAGGAAGGAAGGAGTCTTGTCCTCTGGGTGCTCCTTCACTTCATGGACTGAGGATTTCAGCTTCTGTATGTGGGTGGGTGTTTTGAGCTGTTCTAGAGCAACATGCTCAGAAATGCAAAATTCATGAGCCCAGAAGAAGACTCTGCTAAAACAAGCCTAAGTCACTATTCTTATGATTAAGGTCCATGGCTGGTATTGGGGCATCCTGCTGCCTTGGTCCATATTTGCAAGATTCTGTGTTAATTTATTTCAATCACTGAATAAAGAAATGTAGGGAACGGGGCTTGGGATATCCTGCTCTGTCATTCTCCTCTGCGTCCCGTGTCCTTGGCCAAACTCAGCACAGGCCCAAGAGCGTTCAAACCAGCCCTTCAGGCACTGGGGCACCCCTTCTTGTCCCTAAGTCCAAACAGGAGAGATACCTACACATCCGGCTCAGCCTCTCCTGGGACACTTTAGGAACATTTTTCTCAGCTGCAGCCTCCAGGAAAGTGGGGCAGGTGCTTGTCCCTTTCTTGGTGGCCAAGCTTGTGTGACAGGCCAAGATGGCAGCCAGGGCCAGGCCCAAAGCACCTCACAGAGACCCATCAGCCTGAGCCTTCCCTTTAGAAGGGACAGATGGAGCTCCTGTGCACAAGGCCGTCATCTACATACCAGTGTCCTCCCAGTGACTGTGCCAAAAGGATCATCCTCAGGCATCTTGCATCCACAATTCAGAGCTAAACCTAGCAAAGGCAGATCACCTGTGTGAATCTGAAGGTGTAGGTGATGATGGCTTCAAATAGAGACCAATTTCATGCCTCTACTTGTGATTAGCAACCCCAAGTGCAAAGTGCTACCACCTCCATTGCATATGGCCAATAAACCTTACAAAAACGTGATCTGCTGGAGAAGACCTGCCCAGCGTTTGTTAAAGGTAGGTTAAAGAAGACCTAAAGCAAAATTGAAAAATAAAGAAGATCTAGGGCCAGGGACTCGTTAGAAGTAAATCTATGGAGCCTTGTAGGCTCGAGTGTGTTGGGTTATCCTGGCTGAGGTCTTTGACTTGGGGTAGGAGTGTGTGGCTCGGCCAGGATAAGCAAAGCAAAGGTACCTGAGCCCTGTGTAGCAACAGGCACCTCCTTTACATGATACCGTGACTTCTGTCTTTCAGTAGGACTGAAATAGTCAAAATTTCCATCAAAGAAGGAAACAAGGAGTTTCCATTTCATAATTTTCATTTCATTTTCTTTGAATGTCTGGATATTTTCCAGTGTTTCCTGGTAGCTGCCACTATAATGCTGTTTTGAACAGAGACTTGTCTGAGTCACAGTGTTGCCAGATTTAGAATTCATCTAATAACTGACCAAGCTCTTCTTTTTTCTTTAATTTTTCTTCGAGTCATTCAAGCACTTTGCAAGCTTTCTCCAGATTTTATCCTGAGGTGCTCACTATACAACCTGGCTCTCCTTGCAGCAAAATCCAGTTGTTATAAAACATCTTAACCTCTAAGAGGTTAAGCAGGCAAGCTTACACTAAATCCAGATATACTCAGGTAGGCACTTTTTGACAGAAACAGTTTTACATATTTGCTGTTCAGGGTCTGGTTGGACATGCGGCTCATAGAAAACACAATAGCAAGAAATTCACCTTTGGAAGTGAAAGATAAGGATTAATTAAGGATACAGGAAGGAAATGATGGTAGCAGGGCTAAGCGTTGTTGTTCAGATCATGTTCTCTCTCATAACCAGTGAACTCTGCACCTGTGCGGTGCAACTCAGCAGTTTAAAAACTGCACCTATAGCCCAGGATGAGTTTGGTTTGTCCATTATGGGAATTATCACCCGCTTTCTCGGGAGAGTAAAGTTAAGCACGTGTGCGTATGCTTTTCCAGGATTGTGGCCAGAGTAGCTGCAGGAGCAGGGTATTGCAGGTCTTCAGAAAAGCTGTGTCTGTATCTTGCTTCCTTCCCTCCTTGGCTACCTGGAGGTGATACCACAGCGCTCACGGTGCAGAATAGACACATAAAGTCACCTTCGGTAAATGCAGCTGTGCAAGGTCTTGATACACTTAGCTGCAAAATAATAAAAACCAGTGACGGCTCTCAGGCTGTGTCCTCAGCTGAGCATGGAGAGCTCATCCTGAAGACAAACCATCAAATCCACCAAATAGATTTGGGGCTCAGTCCTGCCAATTGCATTGCTCTCTGTCTTACAACTTCACTTTCTCTAGCTTTTCTTCTCTATAGCTAATTTAAAAAGTGTGTTTTTTTGGACCTATGCAGAGGTCACAGGACTCTCTTGTTCCCACTGCAGTGTTATACCTATAGCATAATAGGCACCGCAGTCTTGTTTGAATTACCTTTGTGTTGCATTTGGATGCTGTTGTGTCTCGTGGTCAAAGCACTGGGAAAAGTAGCTCATAATCTGTGAAACACATGAACTGCATTCCTGCAACATTTAGAAATACTTGGCAGAGGGAAAGTGTTGACTGAAAGGTAGCAAGGCACGGTTACCTTTCCTTGTAGGGTGCTTAGTACTGTGGTGGTTAGGGAGCCATGGCATAACAATATCTAATTGTATTTCTTGTTGCCTAAGGGGTCTATTGCTTTATCGTAATATCCCTTTTTGTGCGGGAAGAATGTATTCACCACCAGAACGACACTGCTAATGCCCCAGTACATAATGGACAGCTCAAATGGAGGGAGCAGCATGACACTAATGGCAGGGAAAGAAGACAGATCCTCTCCTAGTAAGATCATGACTGCTCTCTTAAATTTTATTACCTACTACAGGATTTATCCTCCAGGGAACCAAATTCTTGAATGGAAAAATGCAACAATAAAATAACTGATACTTCAGCTGTAAACATCACTTTTCTTTCCTGCGGAAGGAAGGGAGAACCTTACGTGCCATACTAACGCCTACTGAAACAGCTTTAAATATGAGAAGGAGTCCACTACTTACATGTGATAGATAACAGATACCACATAAATAGCCATATATAATAGATAACAAGTAAATATTAATATACCACAGACACATTAAAGGCAAAGTCAGAAGAGCCTCAGCACCATGCTTATTTGTTTCTATGGGCGACACTCTCTTCTAAATGGCTTTTCACGTTACCAGTTTTCTTATAAATGTTTAAACTGGTTCCTCCGTAACACAACAGCTCGCCCAGGGCACAGCTGGGCACCAGCTATCCGCAGCGCTCGGGGAATCAGCTGTCAATGTGGACCCTATATATAAATATATATATATATATGTATGTGCGCGTATATACGTCTGGAAAACGGCCCTTGCGAGCAGGGGTGCTGGAGCTGTCTGGCAGGTTTATTACCGGGGGTGAGATAAAGGCTTGATCAGCAGGATGTGGTTACGTCAGCGCGCGTGATGAGGTGCCTGCGCGTCGAGCCGCGGTGCGGAGCAGGAGGGACGCGACAGGGCTGTGGACCCCGCGCCTCTCCCCCGCTTGCCAGGCATGGAAATTATCCATGCTGCGTTTGCGCTTTCAAACAAAGGGAAAAAACTAAGTGTCCTTCAGAAGGATAGCAGGAATGGCCACCTTTGAGCTTAAAAATGAAAGGGAAGAGTCTCATAATCTCGCGGTGCACCTTATCGCACGTATCCAGAAGCACCTTTACGTGACAAGCTCCTCACTGCTGTGATTACCCACACACAGCAGACGAAGCCTCTGCATCGCAGAGCACCAGGGGCAGCGCGAGCGCATCCCTCGCCGCCGCGGTCCGGAGCGATGGGTGCCGGTGCGAGCGGCTGCGACGCGGTGCCTGGGTGGCAGAGCAGGACCCCTTGCGCTCGGAGCCGCGCCGCCGTCCCCACAGCGTTACCGCTGGATCACAAGAAAAGCAAAGAGGAAGCACGGGGGAGGAAGGTTTGTGTTGGCTGCAAACCAACACATGCACAGTTTAATAACATACATCTATGTTCAGCGATTCCAGCTCTTATCTTTTGATTAGAAGCTGTAGGACCCTAACCCGTTTTTAAACAGCTTACAAGTGCAGATTTTACAGTCTTACCTTCTATTTTCTTTTGAACTGGGGTGAAGCAGTGGGGAAGAAAAAAAACTGTTAAAGGAAAAGCTCTTGCAGTCACTATTATTCCTCAACAGACCTCAAGTCTTTCTCTCAAATTCAACGTTGCCATTTCCAGATGTCCCTTAATTAATCCTGGGAAAACCAAATTGTTTGACAAACGTGTTCTTCCAGCTCGAGAAGCCCTATCCTCATGAGGTCTTCAATTACATTAATTAATTAGTCTTATATAATTCGATTCACGGAGCTGAATAGAGCTAATTAAAAATAAGTACGTTCGCAAGCTATCTTGTTACAGCAGCATTAAGGGTAATGAGTTCATTACTGTCTCGATGAGGCCGTTATCAGGCTCCGTGCGCTGGCTGCAACATGTTGAGGACACTCAGGGCCGCGGAGAGGAGGCTCTGCCAGCCGAGATAGCGTATCGGCACCCGGAGTATTTACTTCAAAGATCACAGATAGCGCTGCATGCCGTCATTACGGGGTACGTTCCAGAAATGTAAATACAAGCATCTAGCTGGCACTTGAGTTACATAGCACTCCTATCACACCCGCTTTGCTGGCTGATAGAGGGAACGGATGAGAGCAGAATGGAGCAGGTTGTGGTGCTCCCTCCATTTCAAAGGAGTTTGCTGCTTCTCCGTCAAGTGCTGCTAGCATGGGAGCATGCGGCACATAGAGCTTGCACATAGAGCTCGCACCACGATTTGGAAATAGCACCTACTCACACTGACCATTTGTGCGAGTACTTGTATTTGCAAGGTTAGTCCCCAAATGTTTCACTAATAACTTAAGAAAAAAAGGGGCTTGCAATCATCAGGCTGCTTTCCTTCGAAAATAGTGAACTTTCGGAGCAGCTCTTTCAGATCAAAATAACATAAAAAGCTTTATGGCAATACTGAAAACGGGATTTGTTTTATGATATGCAGGACTGATAATTGATTCTTTAAAAGTTTGCTGTGTTTTCACATGAAACTTTAAAATGTTATGTGCTGAACTGGCAGACACAGGAAATTTTTAATATGCTGAAATAAAACGTGCTTAAATAGCCCTCCACAATACTCCTGCATTCTTTGCTTGCTTATATTGAGAACCAGACGTCACTTTTAAGTTTTAATAAGTTTCATATGTTTTGTAGTGGAGCTGTGTTTGGTTAATTCTAACCTTTAATTAGTAGCCTCTGGATTGGTGTATACCCCAGGCACGGGGATGTTATTAGTGTGAACTGAAAGCTATGTGTGTTTCTCCATAACAGATCAAAACAAACCTTGTATGCTCTGACAGCATTAAACCCCACTGAGACCTGGTGCAGGATATGGTTTTCCACTTGCAAAAGAAAATTGTAATTCACAAGCCTGTGCCAGATGTTGTCCCCCCAATACTTCAGCTTCATTACATACCTACTGAGTAGGTGGTCACCTAAGGTAAAGCTAAGTCCTGTGGAGCTGTTACTAAACTGAATAATTTAGTTTTCTCCCTTTAAAAGAACAAAAACAACAACAAAACACAGTAACAACAACAGCAAATATTTAAATATGCTTGGAAATGGTTGCATCTAATATGCAAGAGACACTGTTCTTTCCTGAAGGGAAAGCAGACCCAGAGAGACAGTTCAGAGGATTAAAGGAATCTGGTGAGGTCTTTTCTTCTGCTAAAAATGTCATTATAGAAATGTAGTACTAAGTAGTGTAGCAGCACAAAATTATGGTAGGGAATACATTTAATATTGATCTGGAAGGGCATTTTTTATTGTTGCTGTTGTTAAAAATAGAGGTATTGCTATGTTTCACCTAAGAGAGAGGATAAAGCAGATTCACGTCTGCTCATCTCTGGAATTTCACTATCACACTGATATGTGCTATAACCCTGTACTACGATCAACTTGCTATGATTTTATCCCCTCTGCTTTACTATCTGTGCAAAACGAAGAAATATTTTTGAGGGGGGAGGGAGAAGTTGAAGCCTTCCATTGAAAGGAAAATTTCACCAAATATTGTGCTTAGCCTCTTCCCAGATGTACGCTGGTAACAGCTTGGGTGCCTCTGCTGTGATATCTTTACACAGTCCACTGTAAACACATCATGGGAAAACATTATGGGAAAAGTGGAAAAACCTTTTGATATAGCTTTCCTCTGTATTTTGGGGGGGAGGGTAAATTTATGTAAGCAAAAGAGGATGTTTCTGCTATAGCACGTAGCATGTGTAGAGTGCTTTTACCTCATCCATTAGATTCTACAAACGTGGAAAGTAACAACTACATTTCATGTGGTAAAGAGCATTAAGACAATTTTTCAAAAGGAAATGCAATTTTTCACAGCTTCTGGAGTTTTGGAAAGAATTGGGTGAACACTTGACTCTTAGCAGCCAAAAGGTCCTTATTACATGATGGCTGAAAGTGCCCGAAATCTTACCCGTTACCATGCCAGGAACCAGTTTGGCATTCAGTGCCCTCCTTGCACCACCTATTTTTGCCCTGGCCTGTTGTACACTTAGTAATAGAGACGCAGCTCCTGCAGATGTACAGGATGTCACCAGTGCAGGTGCCCACGGTGAGCAAAGATGCTGAACTCTGCGGGATCGGTTCTGCCCAGGTGCAAACCGGATTGCGTTATGGCTTGCTCAGATCCCTGCTGGATCCCTGCTGGAGCCGCTCCTCATGGAACAGGTTGTGGCGGATTGTTATTTCTTTGCCCAGGAATAGCATAAGAGTGTCCCAATTTGCGGAACGGTACTCTATCTATCTGCCTTCTCGCACGCTTGGAATTTAGAGGAAACACAGCTTATACCCATGTAATCTTAGCAATTTCTCTCATCAGCAGCAAGAGCAAATGACTGTGCTGAACTCGGCTTTTAAGGGCTTTCAGTGCCCAGTCCGGTGTGCAAACACAGCAATAAAATCCACAGACCAGCCTGCGCTCAGCTCTGAGAACAAGCCTGAAAACTCAGAATAGTTTTCCCCAATGTTTCCTCTCCTTTCTCTTCCTCTTCCCTTTAATATCCGGACAGCAGAAAACCTACTGACTCCTACCCAAACAGCCTGCAAACCGGGTGCCTTTCCATGCTGGTGAAATCCTGTGAGCCATTTCCCTCATGCCCATTTATCTGCCTGAGATTAGACCCACATTAATCTCTTCTATAGGCGGGAAAAATCCTGGGAAAACTCTGAGCAGCGCAGGGACCGCACTGCTCGAGATTGCAGCTCCCTGCTCCACGTTCCCATCCAATTGCACAGGATTTCCTTTGGAGGAAGGAATGAATGAGAGTCATTTTGTTTGTCGATTACATTGTTTGCCTCCGGAGAGTAATCGTTGAGCAAATTCATTAGGGAAGAATAAGCCACAAAACCATCAAAACATTCGGGCAAAGCTTCACTCAAGTGAGCCCCTTCAATGAAACAGAAACGGGACTGGCAGCTCAGGGCTTTTACACTATTTGTTGATTCTACTGACAGCTTTAATCATTGCAGGGCTGACACTCCGGTGGTACAAATGAGTAAATAAAACGTCAGCTTTGCTTACAGTGACACTGAACACAACCGTTCAACCTTGACAGGTCTGTATTTGTGCGTGACGGAGTCCCTTCTTTGGAGTCAAAGATTTTCCTGCAAGAATAACACAGCCAAGATCTGCACGGAAAGTGGCTACCACATCCCTGGGCAGGCAGTTAGTTTTATTTTCAATTCTTTGATTAACACTAATTCTTTTTTCTGTATATATATGTGTGTGTATACATATATATATATGGAGTTTTTTCCCCTAGTCAGAATGACAGAGCAGCTGCAACTCGCATCCAGCCCCGGTGCTGGGAGCAAGAGAGCAACGGGCGACTTGCTATCAGCTTCTGTGGGATAAGGGCTGCCTCCAGCCTCGCCGCGCCGGATTACGCGAAACTGGATGTTTTTCTTTGAAAACTCCATGTAAAAGAGGTTCTTTGTTTAAAGCACAACCTGAGTTGTCTGTCAAATTTGGGCCCGGATCCAGCAAAGCACTTAAGCACATGTGTAACGCCGCTGAAACCGAGGGGACTACCGCTCGCATGCTTAAAGTCACGCGTGTGTTTAAGTGCTTTGCTGGGCTGAAGCCTTGCAGAAGTCCTTTATATCATGTTGATTTCAAAGTGCGTTTCGCTATTACATCACCGTGCTGTTCTTGGCAAGGAATGAATTAATAAAGGAGACAGGAGAAGTCGAGCGGGAGCTGCTGGCGGAGCGGGACACCGCGTTCCTTCCCAGAGGAGCTGCGGCCCTCGCTTTTGGGGAGAGCAGAAGCAGCCGCGGAGGCGCTTGTAAATAGCAGGGAGCCGCGGTGCTGGGTGGCACGGTGAGGGCACGCCGAGGCCATGGTTTTGGTCCGCCTGCAGACGCGGTCGTGCTACCTTTCCATGCGGGATTTTAGGCTGTATCCCTAACGTAAACCCGGCATCACATGCCTGGTTCCGTGGGCAGAGGGATGCTCCGTCGGGAAAGGTGGGAAGGGACCGGGTGCTGCGGAGAATCTGGCCGCTTGCTATAGACACAGCATGTCAGTGCCCCTGTCATTCGGCTGCAGTTTAGTTAAGTGAAACTTGTACTGATCACACGAATGGGAGGGGAGAACAAAAGCTACGCGGCTTTCAAAGTCATCTTCACACGCAATAAAGTGCAGATAAGTAGCACAGCTCTAATTTTTTTTTCTTTATCCCTTGGATAGTTTCTCTTGAGGAAGCCGCTGTACTGCAGACACCATGGAGCAGCTGCAGGGGAAGCCTCCCAGTGCAGAGGGGGCCAGCGGGAACAGACCGGGCTCGCTGTCCCGGCACAGGCTCAGGCTCCATGTGCCTTTCCCGCTGGAATCTGCAAAACCCTGATAGGCAGAACAAGAGATTTCCTACAATTGCACTTCATCTTGGAGTTGTAGTCACTTGGTTCAAGTTTTTTTTTTTCATTTTCTCACACTTTTTGGTGGTTGGCTTTCTTGCTACTGATGGATTATTTTTACTGTCAGTTATGATCTGAATGCAAAGACTGACAAATCGTGCGATTAAAGTAACATGAAACAAAACCACCTCTGGTTTTCCAGTCTGAAGGAGGACATGATTTAGAATATTCCCTTGAACTAGGAGTCAACTTCCCAATGGCTGGAAGTGACAGGAAAGCTCACAGCAGCAGCTTAAACACATACTGCCAGGCTGGCAAAAGAGCAGGAGCACTTGCACACTTTCAGGAGAATGTTTTGTATCCTGTTATTCCAGCAGCACCCATCACTGCTGCTAACATGTAGGTTGCATTGCTACTTTTTATGGCAAATTTCATCTGGAGATGTTACAGCCATTCATCTTTCTCTTCTTGTGTGCTTTGCACGGGGCTGGAACCTGACACAAACTGAGGATCAAATCCAAAGCCCATCATATCCATAATGATATGGATATGATGCTCATCATAACTTTCTTTGATCTCTCTGGGATTTGGATGAATTTCTTTGGCTGTTATTGCTGATTTAAGGGGGATTTTTACTTTTTTTTTGTTGTTGTTGTTGTTGCGATGCTTGCACAAAGAGTCAGAGCCATCACTTGCCCCAACTTGTTGCAACGTTTGCTAGCAACGGATTTAATAACTACCTTGGCTATAAATCTGCTAAATCATCTGGAAAAGCAAAGGTAGCGCAAAAGGTAATTGTGATTTATGCAAATGCAACACAAGAGACAATGCAAAGTGTAATCTGAAATTCTTGAAATCCTTAGGAGTGACGTGCTCTGGCTTTTGCATCTCACGTCATAGAGCAACCACTCCAAATCAAATCACGCAGAGCCGCGTGTCCAGCTCGCCCCTAACCTGGACCTCAGTTTGAGGGCTCGATGAGAGGAAGGAAGCACCAACAACAGAGGCAGGTGATGTCCGTGCACGGATAAAAAGGAGAGCACTTCCCAGGAAGGAGCATCTGCTTCATCGCATTAGAAGCTGGGGAGGGCAGCAGTCTCCCGTGGGGCCGACATGGAGGTTTCTGCAGCCCACGAGCCTGGTCGCTGCCTATCGCCTGCCTGGCCTCCAACTCGGACGGTTGCGAGCGGCAGCATTTCTCCCTTCCGCAGGACCTTGTTTCTTCCCTGCTCCTTCTGTTTGCTTGGAGCATGTGAGCTGTGTCCCACTGCTTATCCTAGTGGGCCAAAGGAGCAGAAAGTCAAGTTTCGAGCTATTGCTATGACTTAAGAAACATGCAAGGCTTTTGCCTCTGGACATAATCAAGTCAACGTGTTCAGTATTGGTTTATGCTTAAAAAGCAAAGTAAAAGCAGATGAAGTGTATTTATAGGCTCATCAGCCAATGAATGGATGAAAGGGAAAAAGAAATTAATGGGAAAATGTCAGCTAGGAGAGAGGAGAGACTCACTGCGAAGTTCATGTCCAGAGCAACAATTTGGAGTTAATGCCAAAGACTGGGGGATCTCTATTGACAGTAGAAGAGAAATTGACACTTTATCAACTCTGAATTTAAAAACAAACCAGTAAAAATAGCCTTGTGTAAATGAGATGCTTCTACCAGGCTACCTCAGGATGGGAAAGGCTGGGGGGCATGTAGAGCTGGCCACTTGGAAATGTGTGGTTTTGATTTGGAGTTCAAAACCTTAAATAAAAACGGGAACCTAGCAAGCAGTGTTACAACAGTGAACTGGAGGTCCCTTCCCTCTTCCTATCCCCAGCTAAACCTGAGAGCGATGGAGGAGAGAAAAAACCTAGAGGAGTAAAATATTGCCTCCCTCTGCCTTTGTGCTTTCTGCTCTGTTAAAACCGCTGCTTTCGTGTAGGCAAAATCTCATTTAAAAAAAATATTTTCCGCAACATGAAGTACATGAAGGAGCAGAAAGAGACAGCAGCGCTGTTCATTGAAAAGTGAGGGCAGGCGAGTAACACGAGATGCCATCGCTGAGCCGGCCTGCCTCTAGAAATGATTTAGGGAGCTGAGAAGATTTACATTTCATAAAAAGCGCCTTGCCTGATCTAGCTGCCCATATACGAGGAGGGGATATGAGGAAAGCGGCGTAATGAAACCCAGCCCGAGGAGGCCAGGCTCAAGGGAGGAGCTGCTGCTGGTGCCATGTCAGCCTTGGCTGCAGCACGTCTGTCCATCCCTCCCGCCACCCAAGGTGCGATCACAGCTCGTATAACCGTGCCCTCCGGCACATTCTGGCATCGCTTCGGCCATCTGTATCGGAGCCATCATACTGCTTTAGCTCTTTCAAGGCTTGTAGAGCAGCTGACATAATCACCATTTGCAAACGCTTTGCGGCCCTCTGACGGAAAGCACGTAAATGCAAGTTATTGTAATATTTCTGTTCTATCAAGAGAGAAGCATGTGCCTTGTCCCTAGAGGGATCCTCAAAAAAAAAAAAAAAAAAACAAAAAAAACCTGCATGCTCATCCACTTTCTTCTGGCTGCAAAAGTATTACTATGAATTGACACGGGCTTAAAAATGTAGGCCAGAGCACAGAATGGAGCAATAATGCACATATATATGTTCTTGGCAATGCCTTGATGCAGATCATGACCACAATCTGTTTAACGAATGTATATTATTTAATGGTCGCATCCGGTGTTGATTTAAAAAAGAACAAATTGGAATATTTGTGCTCAAATGGCAACTAGGGGAAGATGACTCAAAACCAAACCATTCCCTTAATTCTGGTAGAACTCAGAGCTAGAAACAGCCCATTGAAATGGCTTTAAATGAGCCCAAGTGGAGTTAACACACTGGTGTTCATAACACAATTCATGTTCCAGAAAAGCAATAACGGAGAACACACGCACAAAAGAGGCTCAGTGCACAAAGCTTATAATGTATTATTTGTGAGGAATATTTCTTTAAAAATGTAGAGCAGGAGTATCACTTATCGTTCCCACATGGAACAAGTGGTGAAAAGGTTGTGGAAATCATTTTTATTGTTATCATATGTTTTCCCTAAATGTTGCTTTAAGAGTAAACCTTTTTTTGGTATTACTTACAATATGCTATTGTTTGACATCCAACATTACCCTTATGTTTGAATAGCTTATCCTTGTAGCATCCTTCTTTTTCTTTGTTGATTAAATCTGAGATAAATCTGAGATAAATATACCATTGTTTTCATGAAGACTCAAAAACTATTCAGTCTCCTGCAGGGTGACTGGATATTAAAGAAATGGCAGGAGCTCTCTTGGCAGAATAACCCGCTTAGCCGGTTGTTCTTAGGGTGAGGGCCCTGCGTTTGATGCTCCGATTGAGTTCCTTGCCCTTCCTCTGCTGCAGGATGGTGCACCCAGCCCCTGCTGGGTGACACTGGCTGGCAGTGTGACTTTCTGATGGCCACTGCCAAGTGGGAATCCACAGCCCAAAAGCAGGGCTGCAGGGCTTTGGGATGGGTGACACTTCTTGAAGTTGGGATCACTTGGCTTGTCTGGTCTGAATGAGACATCATGGACCTACCTGAAAGCAGCTCGAGAAGCTCTGGCTGAAAGATATGTCTATAACTTTCTTGCAGGATATATTACAGATTTTTGTAAAAAGGCAACTTAAAGGTGTAGGGTGAAGCGGACATCCTTTGCTATACCTTAGCTGCTGGGAAATAGTCCAGTTCCCCTGAACTCAATGGAAGCATGATACCCAAGTGTATCCTACTTAACTGGTTTTAGATATATTCACCTTTGTCAAAAGGTAGGAGGGCTGGGACCGCCTGGCGCAGTCTCCCTTCACATTTCCTAAGACGTATGCCAAAATTTGTTCCTGGTGCTCACAGACCCGAGACAGAGCGCGTGCCTGGGACACCACAAGTACATTTGCAAGCTATGCCAGAGGCAACGCAGAGCACAGAACAGGGACTGGGATGCAGATCGGTCTGGGTTGAGCACCCACAGCAAGCTTTTGTAAAAGCCCCTGTTTTTGCCTTTATCCCTTTGTCTCCACATCTTGCAGCACGTCTGGATGAAGGCCTTGATGACTATGTGTGCTGATGCGATGCAGAGTTTCACAGGATGGAGCTATTATTTGCTATTCCGCAGTCTTTCTTCAGAGACTGGCCTTGGCACCACACAACTGTTTGCAGAAGAGCAGGAAATTTTCCCCAGACTTTGCCCTGCTTCTACCCAGAGCCCCCAGATACCTTTCTAGGAGCATGAAGTGCCTTGGTTTCAGATCCAGATTCAGATCTGTAGAAATCTGGATCTCTGCAGAAAGAGTTTGCTGTTTGCAGTGAACTGCATGCTGTCCTCCATTATGTGGGCATTATGAGTACACAAAATTAAAAATAATTAAAAAAGCAGCAAACCTGCTTGAGCCCACAGCGCATCACCACAGATATCACTCAGACTCACATCATGCTCTTGGAAGTGCATGATGAATATTTTATCAGAAAAGCAGCCCATTCAATTTTAGGGCTTTGATTCGATACACTTACACCAGTCCTTAAAGGCCACTTGTTCTTAAATAATGACGCATAATGTCAGAAATATATGCTGTGCAGCTTACATAAAGTTTTCATCTCATTTTCAGTAACTGTTTAAACAGGAATGTTTCATTTTAGGTAAATGTTAACATTATGTTAAACTGTATTCTACTGCTGTGTACTAACAAAGGTCATGAATAGAGTAATAAGTGTTTGAGGTTTGCAGGATTGCTTTGATGTAAATTCTATTTGCCACTGGTATTCTCCATTTACCACATATATCCCTGGAGAATGGCTTGCCTGCATAGCTCAAAAATTTGTTATAAATCATAATGTTTCTATTACATCATTTCCAACCTATCCAGGCTAAAGGCACAATGTGATTTTTTTTCCTATGTGAAATTTCCAGTTTGGTGGCATATCTGCTGCATAATAAATTCCAGACAGTCATTCCTTCATGGTATATATAATGTCTGCATTTTGGACCCAAACTAGTTGATTATTGAAAACTGTGGGAGTTTTCCAGCAGTTAGAGCAGGACCAGAATTGGATGCTCTGGGTATCCAACTTGCCTTTGTTGGAACAACATGCTGTTTTGGAAATAGCTTCTAATGAACATATACATGGATTTGCAAACATCAGCTATGCTAATTATCTGCTGTAATGCTGGTTTCAGTGCCAGCAGGATGCACTGGGTTTCTAATTCAGTGCTTTTCAGTTTGTTTTCCCTTCCCTTGTTTTAGTGCCACAGAATTCATCTGTTACGCTGGGTTCCAATTGCAAAGGAAGAAGATGTTGGCTTGTAATGGACAATCTGCAATATGGTAAGGTAATAATGACGATGCACCGTATTTTAGTTGTATTTCTACTATGTGTGCTTTCACAGCAAAATAAGGAAGGGAATAAAACTGTGTAATTTTATGTCCCAATATTAGCAACACTAGGTATGAAATCTTGTTGAAAGGTGAGTCTGATCAGCCAGGTAGACTGAAATGTGTGAACATCCACTTGCAAACATTTGTATGCATGAGTTGCTGTCCAGACATACGTATTCCATTGAGGTAGGTGGAATTACCATGCATATATATTTATTCAAATATGTGCTTGTCATATGGGGACTTTGTTTGAAAGAAGCAGAAAATCTGAGATAAAACTTCTATTTTCTACATATTCATAATCACTTTAGCCTAAGAATAAAAAAAATATACATCGAAGCCATAGTAAATTATATGCTCTATTTTTGCTGCTATATTATGCTGATAAATAAATGTGGGTCTACCTGTCTTCCTGTTTATCTCCAATAACAAAGAATAAAATTGAATAAAACTAATGAACCAGTCCGAATGATGAAATAGTTAATAAGATTCTCTCTAAAACTGCATAAATTTAGAAAACTTGCATCTTCCATCAGGATTTTTAATTATCTCAACAAGAAACAAAACTGATTTTCTTTGGTTGATTGCAGAGTAAAATGGCAGAATTCTTTTCACGTGTATTTATGAATAAGTGTCCTCTTTGTGAATGAAAAGATGAAATATGCATTTTCCAAAAAAATCCATTGCTGCTTTTACACTGCTTTGTAGATGTTTGTTTTGAATGTTGAGCCAGGTTCCTGCTCCCATTGAAATAACAGTGAGCTCCAACATAGTCTCTAGAGCAACCACCACCTATAACCATCCTTGACACGAGGGTGGCATTGGCAGCTGTATTGGTTAGTTACTGGTGGCATTTCTGCTCCCCTTGCCCTCCTCTCCTAGGGACAACTGCTGTGGCAGACCATGCACTGCCAAGTCCTGTCCTAATATCTGATGGACATCCAAGGTCTTCAGAGAAGACGCAGCAGCTTTCAAAACAGCTGCTCAATCAAAAAGTGGGACAAGCTGCCTCAGGGAGTGAAGCTGGAGGAAAACAAACTCTGACTGAGGAACTGAAAGAGTGCAAAAAGCAAGGTTTTCTGATGGGTATTTTTCCTGTGTGAGACAGCCAGGAGTTTACAAGGCCTTTTGGGTTTCAGGTTGAGCAAGGGTGAGCTTGCAGAGGACTCTCCAGAGATGACCTGGAAGCAGCCAAATGCTGCCTACAGGCAAGAGGTTTCTGGTGGACCTCAAGCAGCAGGGCCATAACTCAAGGGCAATGCTTGGCTCTGTGTGCTGAGGAAACCCAGTGCAGCCTGTTTGCAGTGCCTCCTCCACAAATACCATCTCCCTGCAAAGCTGATATTAGAGTCAAAAACATACACAGCAATGGGTTAATTAGGTGCATTTTTGCCAGAAATTTCCCACATCTACCCGAAGTCTCCTATCAAGCAATCCTTTGAAATTATTTACTCTTTTATGGTTGCAAACTATGGCAAGATAATACCTTTAATGGAAACCCTAATAAACGGCATATGCTGCAAAGTGTTTATGAATGAGCTTTATAGGCTGGAATTTTTACGTCACACACTGTTTACAATTATGATTCCAGTGAATGCCTTGGGGACACAGAAGAGCATATATAGAGTTTTAATGAAGGTATAAATTGATAATGTTTATTTTAAAAGTATATTATCATGCTGAGAGAGAAGGCGGGGGAAATGTCATAAATAACGAAAAGATTTGTTGTTGCAAAGTGCTTTACAAGTGCTGCAATATATTAAAAAACTAGTGGTCCTCCATAAAGGTGTTGGCAACACCGAGCAATCCCACCAGCTCAGTAGGAAACACTATGGAGATGGTTGCGAGTGGCGTGGGGTTACGTACTGAGGCACCAGCCTTCGCGTTGCTGTTTCTGGGATTGAGCATCTGCCCTTGCGTGCTCTGCTCCAAAAGGCCGGGACAGAAATTTGGGGGTTTGCAACGTTTGTGGCTTATCACCACGCTTTATTGGGAGAAACTATTTTTATCTGCTTTTATCCAGACCTTGACATCCTCTCAAGTAGGCTCGGGTGCCAGACCATAGCACTCCTTCAGTCTTCGGTAAAAGCCATTTTCTGCAGATATTGCCAAGTTAAAGCAGCAATATGTGACTGTTTCAGCTGGAAATGTTTTAAAACCAACTCTGGCATGGCTCAGTGTTCTCATCCTTTTCCTACCCCATACTAGGCTGATCTCCTTTTTTGTTTTAAAATGTTATTTTCACAGTACCAGAGACATGGTTTATTTCTCTTACTAACTGTTGAGATGAAGTGCCTTTACAACATTATAACCATTCTATGCACAATCTTCCCAAAACCTTCAGATTCCACAGTTATGAGACTTTTCCACAACTGACGTATTTATGATCGAGCATTTCTTAGCTATATTTGGTGTCTCTTTAGATAGTTCAATATGCGTTCAGTCTGGATCTCTTCAGCAATCAAACTGCTGTTGGATGTGAAGAACAACCACTTCTTCTGAACAAAGCTTCACAAACTGAAACATAGGAAAGTCCGTCTATCCGTGGGGAAAAATTTTGCTGTGAGAGTAGTTCCTGAGTGCAGGCCCAGGTTGCCCGGAGAAGTTACGGTGTCCCCATCCTTGGAGATGCCTATAAGTCGTCTAGACAAGGTCCTGTGCAACATGCTCTAGGTGACCCTGCTTGAGCAGGAGGTTGAACTAGATGATCTCCAGAGGTGCCTTCCAACCTCAGCCCCTCTGTGATGATGTGACTTAGTGGAGGTTTTCCGACAATATGCAAGAGTTGGACCTTCTGCGACTGAAGCCATTCTGCTTCACATCAGTAATGATTTAAGATCATAAAGATCAGTGGCTTTGCCTGTACTCTGGGCTGCTAAGTCACCCAGGGAAGGCACCTGGCAGCTTTACCCTAACCCACCACATGTGGGGTACTGTGCATGGTTCCCCAACTAATATTTTATAGGAAACACAAACCAGAAAAAGTTGACCCAATTCCGCTTTGTGCTTCCCCCGCTGACCCCTTGGGAGTAGCGCTGCTGTCCTGAGCGCTAATACCAGCTTTGCACACTGATCTAGCAGCCTTGCTTTCCCGCTAGCCCTCCTGCCTAACACTGGAAATCCCAGACAGCCCCTGCTAAAGACGCGTCTCATCACGCGGAGGGCTGCAGTGAGCCTGTCGGCCCCCCAGCCTGTGGGCCCTGTGCTTGCACCCCTATAAATATCCTTCTATATTGTAGTGACAGAGGAAATCCTGGCTCCAAAAAACTTAGCAGCAAAACTCTGAGGCATTTACTTTATCCCAGCAGGTCTCAGCAGATGGGTATTGCTGTAGCCACTAAAGAGCTGTAGTACCTCCCTCCAGTCTACTCTACGCTGTGGCTGCTAAAATATTACAAGATCAGCATTGCTTATAAAGTCAAAAAGTTAATATTTATACGGTGTGTCTATTGGGGTGGAGTAATTCATTTGTTATTAAAAAGCTATTAAAGCATTTTCCTAAATTGCTCTAAATATGTTTCCCACCTAAAAGACACTGTTTGTTTTCTTTTTTCTTTTCAGTGCATGGCTTTTTTTTTTTTTTTTTTTTTTTTGACTTGTGCCTCATAGAGAAATGCTCATAAACCTTCACAGAAAGGTTTTCTTTTCTGTTTTCTTTTCTTCTAGCTTTATTCAAGAAATATGACGGGTCTGTAGCAAAAATATTTTAAGAGCACTTAAGAAGAGAATTCTGCTTTATTTGCTCAGCACCAGAATAAAAGGTTTGTTTCCCCAGCAGTTTAGAAACGTAGTTATAGAGAAGGGTATTATGCAGAGAAGGGTATTCTGATTTTGCTTGCAGATTATACTATGCTTTACAAAGGTTGACCTTTTAAAGTATAAATGAAATTATGTGTATTTTAATTCCTAAAAAGCTTTCAAGAATGCCATGGCAAGCACACACAAGCCTTTCCAAAGGATTTCCTGCTTCAGAAAAACACAATTTCTGTATCTTTAAGCAAGTTCCTGCCTGCTGTGACTGCATGGTAGGGACAGCCATGGAGCGTGAGGGTGCAAGCCAACAATTTGCCATAATTGAAGATTACTAGAGTTTTAGTGCAGTTCTCCACAAATTACAGATGCACCAATTCTCCAAGCACTGATTCATACTCTGCTCACAGACATGGAATGAAAGGCAGAGAGATTGTTTCTCAACATTAAGCATTTAAGGTATTACTGCAGCTTACTAATAAATCCAAGAAGAAAAGTTCTCTGTATTGAAATTATTCTGTTCTGTGCTTAACCCTTTTGAATAATTTCACTTTCTTCTGTTAAAAGCAAACAGGATGAAGGCAGCAACATAAACCTTGCATGACACGATGAGAAGACTGCTTGCAGACACAAGAGAAAGGGAGAAAGACTACCCTGCGAGGCTGGGAAAGTTTTATTCCACAGGCTGCCCAGAGAGGTTGTGGAGTCTCCTTCTCTGGAGATCTTCAAAACTCACTTGGATGCAGCCCTGTGTCACACGCTCTAGAAGACCCTGCATGTGCAGGGAGGGTTGGACTAGAGGATCTCTGGAGGTCCCTTCCAACCTTAAGCATTCTATGATTTATCCTATCCCAATGTCTTTGAGACACAATTTGACCTGGTCTATGAAAGCTGAGGGCCTTGCAGTGCCCCTCGCAGCCCTCTTCTGTTGCGGCTTTGACGGCGTGTGGTAGTAGTCGAAGCTGGGTGCAAGGCTCGCGGCTAGGTTGTAACACTTCACATGGAATACGGGCATTGATGTGCCTGCCCTTGGCCTGGGGCAGCCACTCGTGCCTGGAGATGTGCCTCAAAAAGCGGCTGAGGAAAGAAAGGAAACACAGTTTGAAATAGGAGTTTCTCTTTCATGTGTGACAGCTTGAAACAGCGAAGTAGAGAAGAGTGGTCTTTGTGGAGCTCATCAAGAGGTTTATGTGCCCTCCCTTACAGCAGCTGAGCCAGAAGGGAACGCTCTGGAGACCTAAAATGGTTTTAAAAGTACTTCCTTTTTTACATGCTGGAATTTTTAGCTGCAGAAGATTGCTCAGTAGGATAAAAATATTAAACTCATGGACGCTGGAAGTATCCACATCCATGTTAGCTGAATTGCTGGTTATTTCCATAAAGTAACAGAATCTTTAGCTGGACTCAGATGAAGTACTCTCAGTATCTTGAATATGAATGATGACCCTTTTCCCTCCTCCCCAGATAGCTGCAGCTGTGATCCTATAAAATGAACAAAATATATTTGAGATTTGTCCCGTTGCGTTATCTTAACGTTCAGATGAAAAGTTGTGTTTATTTAATACAAGAACATTAGCAGCCAAGGCAGGACATCATGATCCGTGGAGATCTGCACTTTTAAACTCAGGAAGTACAAATCAACCTATTTCTCATTAATCTTATCTCAGAAATCTATTTGGTGGGACATGCTCCTAAGTTGACTCCTTGTTCAGCCGGAGTTTCCCTCCTCCGGGATGAGTGGTGTTTGCTGCTTAGAGCGAGTGGCTAAAGCTGGTGCTTGGGCTGTCCGCTCACGCCTCCTTGGACCGAGACATTCCTCTCCAGTTGTTTATGGACTTCCCCTTATCCCCTTTTCTGTTCAAGTCCAGACCTCTGTTTTTTAAATTAATACTGTGTTAGGCATCTTACCCCATCAATCTGTGAGATCTCTTCTCTGCTCCCCTGGTTTCCTTTTGGTCTAAAATAGGTGGGTGCCACATGACTAATCTCTCTACGCCATTCATTCCTCGTGAGCCTGTATCATTTTAGCGATCATCTGCCGCACCTTTCCAATCTCAGCGCTATCCCCGCTCTGACGGCAGCATTAGCTTCTCGCACACTGCGTGCAGAAAGTGCTCTCATCGCCGTGTCTGACACTGCTGGAATGGCTTCAGCGCATGGAAACGTCAGCCCTCTCTACCCAAAGAACTTGCTTGGCTCCCTGACAGCTGCCTAGCATGGTGCAGATGGTTTCAGTTTATTCCCCATTTACCACCAAATGATTTCCCCCTTAAAATTAATAGAAGAAAAATATTTGGAAAGTGATAGCTGGTTGTTAGATATTACTTTTAGTGTTCCTGTTCATATTTTTCTTTTCTTTCTTTTCTTTCCCATATGCGCTTGTTCCTGTGATCTTGCAGGGCTGTAAAGCTATGATTCAGCAACGCGCCGAAGGTGAAAGCGCGGCCGCGCTGACACCGCCAGCGTCGCCGGAGACAGGATATCCATCCGGATGCTCCCTCGCTGGGCAGGGCTGGCAGCGCTGGCGCTTCGGAGACCCCCGTGAGGGGACCCTGGCCCTTGGCCTTGGGAAGAGGAGGTTTCTGGCTCCCTAGCATCCCCTCGGCACAGTCCAGAGGAGGATGCAGCAGCTTGTGGCACCTTGCGGCATGTGTTCCCACCATGGACAGGCCTAGGGGAGCATGAGGAGCACGCGGAGAAGCCGTTGGGGTTGCACCTGAGTGGGGGAGCAGCAGCCAAAGCAGAGAGAGACCCCCAGTGTCCAAGGTTTGTTGCTCCTGGGGACATCCAGGGCATCTCAAGGCTGGGGAGAAGAGGGGCTTTGGATTCATTTTGAACCAATAGCGCCCATTGAAATCAATCCCACATGGAAAAGCGAGCGTTTTCTCTGCCTAGTAAAACGGAGCGTGGAGTGCACTGCAGAGTCCAGCCCCCGACTGTTAAGATGCTTGGAGGCAGAACATATGTTTTGGGGGGTTTTGAAGATACCACAACCCAAGAGATATCTATAGCAGCAGGAACGTGTTTCGTATAACGCATGAATGTGAAAAAAAAATCTCAAAACTTTTCTCATATACATTGCACTCAAGTGAATACAACTCTGTGGTTTCTGTAGGGATATCCCCAATTCATAGCAGAAAAATGAGAGTATGCCTTTGCTTTTGGACTGGATTTCACTGGGACGTAGCTCAGGTGCTGAGCTGGACACGTCGGGCACCTGCCCTGTGCTCCTGTGCTCACGGTCCTGCTCCGCCTCCTGTTCACTCCCTTTCAATCCAGGAGGCTCTGAAAGTGTTTTGGCCTCGGTTTGATGGGCCGACTTCTTCAGTGGCACACGGCAGAGGAGTTTCATCGATTTCCCAGCGCTACACAGATTCGCACCATCTGGGAATCTGACACAAAGGATTTACAGTGCAAAAGGTACATCATATTTTTATTATTTCCCGATGTTGTTTTATTGTCATGACATCACGTTCTGGACAATGATAATTCAGATGCCTCCCTTTATAGCCTTTTTACTGGGCTGCATGTATGCAGGATTAGACTCATTCAGATGCCGGAGTATCACCTCGAGGTGAGCTCAGCGAGGGCCATCAGTGGAGACAAAGATGGTGCCGGGGGATGGAGGCCGAAGGCTGAGCTGGAGGTGGAAATGAGCATTGGCTTCAATGAAGCAATAAGAGCTGCAGGAAGTGTCTGGCATGTTTTGATGTGCTTAAGTGAGATATTATTTGCAGCTAAGGGAATCTGATCGGGCTTGGGCTTGCAGTTTGCCATGTGGTGATGGCATCACCCTCTCTGCCCCCGGAAGAGCCACGTGGGACAACTTCCAAAGTCTTGGAGAAGCTCTTGGTTCCTGTTTGTTTGATGTGTTGTCCCTGATATCTGTACTCTCTCTGAGCAGCAGATCTCAGCTGAGATGCTTCTTTTCTATCAAAAGCACCAAAATTGATCATTTTTTTCTGTCTCTCACACTCATCCCCTAACGCAGTAGCCAGAAGGAGCCTGAGCGAAAGCCATGGGGGAGCAAATAGATATGCTTGCTGCGGTGAGTCCCCAGGCTTTTTAGGGAAGATAAGGAAGTGGGTCTTGTATAGACATGTAGGTTGGCAGAATCACTGGTGTCTGAGTGAGAGAGAGGCTTTTTTCAGCCTCTCTAATCAGCCGTCCCCATCTAATTCTAGGTGACTTTAAGTGGAAAATATTTGGAAAAAATAACAACAACAAAAAACTAGCTGAAGACAGACAAGAGCAAGACGACCCTTTTTTTATACCACGCAAGATCCAGCCTGCCTGTCCCACCAACCCCCAGAGAGAGGCCAGAGGGTTTAGATATTAGCTCTGTTTCCTGCTACTTGCTAACCAAGTACCCAGCGCTGGCCAGAGAGATGTCTGAATTGTCCCTAAAACAGCAATGCCAGCAAAGTGTAACAAGGATCACTACATGAAACCTTGCATTTTTACTTTTTATTGAATTGCTGTATAGCTAGCTAAATAAAGCAATTGCTCCTCTTCTTTCTCCTTAAGTATTGCTCTTTTAAGTCAGTAATAAGTAGATGTAAATCTGAAATACCAGTATCTAAATCTGAATTCAGACCTAAATCTGAAATAAGTGCCTTGTGTCTTTTTTTTTTTTTCCAGAACAATTTTAACAACAGAACAATTTTAAACAACAGACCCATCTGACAACCCTGATTGAACAAGATAGATAACGTGGAGGCAGGATCATCTTCCCCCAGAGACACAAATAGTTAAAGCAATTGCTCCTGAGTTAGAGTTCTCAACTCAGTTAAAACAACACAGAATAGCCATTTTTTGGAGCTAGTCTAACATCAGTGTCTCAGCTTCCTGAACAGTCAGCAGGGAGGGATCAGTGATTCATCCCACCCATCCCACCAAGACCCATATTTTAGGAAGGAAGGAAGGAGTTGCCTGGCTGATGCGATGCCTAACTTTTAAATGACTAAAGCTTGGTGACACAGATCTGCTTATAAATACAGAAAAGCACAGTTTGACCTTAACCCGGGGAAAAAAATAAAAAAAAAAACACATTTATTTTTCATCACCACCTAACATATAGCCTTACTTTGTATTCACTGCTACCCCACTGCCTTTCTGGGCTCAGCCCTCCATCACATGCAGGAGTTCCCCTCTCTTGTAAGTGCAATTTGGCCATATTAGTGCAATCCCCTACATCTCAGAGCATCTCGAAATTTTCCTGCAATTGCCAGGCAGTGGTTTCCTGCCATCCTTTGTGTGCTCGGGGAGAGGAGCCCACCTGCAGGTTTGTGCTCCTGGGCCTCATGGACCCCCTGGGCAATCGTGGGGCTGCCACAGGTGAGCTGAACTTTCAGAAAGGAGAAGCATTGAGAATGGGCTCCTTTCCTTGCTATTCACCTCCAGGCAGATTTATTGAAAATCATGACGGGAGAAAGGGAAGCCTTGCATAAACCAATTTAACGCTCTATATACATTCCAGCAGCCTTGGTGGGGGAACTGCAGGGAGGCCAAATTCAACTCCAGGTTCTGCACTAAGCGCTAAGTCCCGCAAATCCCAGGGCCAGGATGATCAGCATCATCTAGAAGGAGGCCTGTAGACCATACTCCCCTTGGCAAGCTTTCAAGTGCGCTTTAGTGGCTGTCCTCATCTTGCCGGCAGGGGCATTTCAAAGCAAGCACATTGCAGAGTGTAATGGCATTAGTGCACTAGGTCTACTGATGTGAACCAGGCGGGGATTGGGTACTCCTCAGTGCTTTATTGATGTGTCCCCCTTATATTTTTTTCTAGAGTAATTTGCATTTATGCTTAGGCAAATAATGGAGGATAAGTCTATTGGGTCCCATGCAGGAGTCTCTGAATTTTCATAGAGCACTCGAGAAGAAGAGAGGCAAGATGTGTAAAAGGCATTGTAGCAATGGACTTCATCCTCAGGTCCAGGCCTGAGAGTGGTGCCAGCCCGCTGGTATCCTCTGCGATGCTGGCTGCTCCCCTTGGCATATGTGCACGTGACTGATTTCGAATACTTTCCCCTTTGGGAGCCAAGCAATCAGCCAAAATCTCGGGACCTGGATGTCATTTCATTCGGCAAGAAAAATCAACAGTGGAGTCAAGTGTTGCTTGACACAAGCCTGTCTCTTTGGGAGGAACTCCCTGGATCTGTTCCCTGATCTCAGTAGATCCTGGCCAAGCAGATGTGCTCTCCGTGCTCACCGTTTTCATCTTCCTAGTCAGCACCTGGGCCACAAGTGTTCTCTTAAACTTGCCTTGAGCCACTGACCCGGCGCTGCTTGTGGCACGCTGCTGCTTCTTGCTCTCCTTCTGTTTCCTCTCCCGATTTTTTTTCTCATGTAATTTATTGTAACAGTCCCAAAATATCTTTCCCTAGCTTTTGTCTCTCTCACACACTATCTGCTGGGTTGCAACTTTAGCAGGTGTCCGCTCCCATAAAAGAGCTCAGTTTATCGCTAACACACACGCAGTCATAAGTGATTTCAGTAAGATTTAACCCAGCTCCCTGGTATTGTTTTCTTCTCTGCCTCTGTCATTTGTGTGCACCACATCTGTGTCTCTTCAGCCTAATGACTTTATATGTAATGCATAAAAATACCTAATGCATGTTTTGGTGTTACCAAGAAGACCTTCCTTTTCCAGCAGGGTTTACTTCCGTGCATATCCAGGGCTGTATTGAAGACCTTGACATTCTCCCTAACATAGAGTCCACAAAAGTACAAAAGTAAATTTGTGCATTACGGGTTGGTATAAGTCAAAACTCTGTGAGGAAAAAAAAAAAGGCACTAGAGGAGGTCATCTTTTCCAGGTCAAGGCTAATTGCTGAAAAGAAGGGAAACAGCCTTGAAGTTGTTCAGGGAAAGGGGAAAGACAAAAGATTAAGAAAGCTTCTTGTGTTCCATAGGAAATGAAAACTTCCTATTTTCCTTTCTTAGACCTATTTCCTATGGAAATCAAGACTTACACCATATGATTGTGCTTCTTGGCTAGGAAAGATGGGAACTGTTTTTATGTGAATTTTATAATCACACACACACACACACACAACCAAGCAGAGGTGTTTAGTGATAGTCTGACAGACACAGCCAGCTTCCAATCCAAGCAAAGACAACTAAGTGCTAGTAGAGCAATTTTATTCTGAAGATAGAGTCAGATAAAATGATA
>JAWLRI010000039.1:2198034-2212778 GCA_034781795.1 Crypturellus tataupa
AGCTTCCAATCCAAGCAAAGACAACTAAGTGCTAGTAGAGCAATTTTATTCTGAAGATAGAGTCAGATAAAATGATAGATAGATAGATAAACAATAGATAGATAAAATGTAGCTTCCCTCCTATAAGACTGGGAATAATGATGTACTAGGACAATTTTGAGTGCACAGATGTCCCTTACATTCAGTAGTTTGGATAGTACAAGGCTGCTGATGTTAATTCTGATCTGATCTGATTAATTCTGCTCATTGCTGTATTGTTGTTTATTTGCAATTAGAATATAATATTTTGCATTTTGAGTGCAAATGAAGACAGAGGCTCATGTGATGGGGACTCACCAGAAACCTTTGAAAATTTGAAAATATATTAAAAAAAAAGTTTTAAAAAAGCCATTCATAAGCACGGTCGTGCTGTACAAATTTGCACACATGCACATAGACAAGGACATGCAGAGGTGTGTCTCCAGAATTGAAAATTGAGAGGGTTTGAAAATTTGAGAGGTTGAGAGGGGCCACCATTGGCCTGGACACCAGAGCCAAGACCGCTTTCTCCCTGCCGAAAAGTGACGTATTTCATCGACCCACCGTGGTGGTTCCCCTAGGAACTCCGAGGAGTTTAACTGGGTGATGAGACACATCCCAAGAGCATCGCTTGTCGTAGCAAGGAGCAATGTACTTAGGCGGCCCTGCTGTTGTCTGGCAGACCGAAAGGCTGGTGCGTGGGCAGGGAGGCCAAGGATGTTCCCTCTGGCCTGGCTTTAACTGATGTTACTCTCTGTTTATTGGGACATAAGTGCCAAACTTAAGCAATCCCAAACCAAGCACATTATGAACCTTTGGCAAAAACAGTCTTATAACAGCGCTTCAGAAGGAGATGTGTTTATCTTGGCTCTAAGTGCAGTTGTAGTCTAGGAGTGGTAATTCACTGTACACACCTTGAGAACATATCAGGCCTCGTAAAACCCCTATCTTACACTGTGATGGTAGCTTTAAAGACAGTACTCTGCAATTGCACTGGGCCAAAGTAATTTCTTCTATGCATGTGCTGAGCTGATTTGTTTTCAAATGTTGATTTAAATTTTAGATTTTATTATGTGATATTGCTAAAACTATGGTTTTATGGCAAATGTGTTCCAGTGCAATAAAAATGTGCTTATTTTTCTGCCTACTCCCGGAACTAAGAATAAAATGCCTTAAGGGACTATATACATTTAATGGATTTTCTGAATTAAAAACTCTTATGATTAAAATCATAATCTTTGGTGGTCCGACATAACATTTTGTAGCTGACATGCATACATAATGTAATGTAATCTTGTTTTTTGATGGGACTTCTGCTTTCGCTAAGTTTCCTCTTTGGTTAATTAACGCTCTTGCTTGCCATTGATTTTTCAGATCCACCCAGTTTTCATTTGTTATTTTCTTCCACTGATAATATTTTAACAGCATGCCTTAGTGTGGTGTATGTTTGGATTCCTGCTCCGGTTTTGCCCTAACCATTGTTGACAATGTAAAGCTCCTCCTTTACGTGACAATGATAATGGTTTTAGCTGGGTGTAATTATTCCCATCTTAGCAGGGTCGCATTTCTGAAGGCTTCCATCTTATCTCCTAGTTCTTCAGTTTCCACTTATGTTCACAGAAAAAGGCTGATGCTACAGGTTTGGGGCACAACCATCTGCAGACTTATTTGGGGGTGCCAACTGATTTCTCCCTAATCAGATGGATCCCACCTCTTTTTCTTTAATCCTGGAACAAGCGAGCTGAAAGTCTAGAGCAGGAGTAGTCAGCCTCTGGCAAAGGGGAAAAAAAAAAAAGAGCTAAATCACAGGGGGGTAGGAAAGAAAAAGAGAAAAATATCCAATGGGTGAAAAGGCAGCTTGATTGGTGGAGGGTGCAATGCAGCAGATGGACTAGCTGGCAATTGGCAGGTCCAGGGATGTTTGATAGGGAGCTGGTGTGCATGCCCAGGGCCATCTGCTCCTTGCCTGTGTGCAAGCTGGACAACTGTGGGGTGGTAAAAGAAGTTATAAGGCTGTCATTAGTATTATTTCTGAATCAAGAAGACATAGAGCAACCAGGCCTTCATTCATACCAAGAACTATGTGCCTAAGTATTTCTTAGGTTTAAAAATTCATGTGATGAGGAAGATAGTGGGAGATTAAAAAAAAAAAAAAAAAAAAAAAAGCAAGTGAAATCTTTCAGATGCAGAAAAAAATCTAGACCAGTAAACTATTGTGCAAGACAATGGCAATGCCAGCTTTGAGGAATTCCCTGTCTTTTGTGGCATGATGGCAGTGGAAAGCTATGGTAGAGATTTAATATGGCCCTTGCCACAAGCATCTTGAATAAATAGTCTTGGGTTCAGGACCAGCATGGACCTCAATCCTACAGAAACTGGCTAGTTTTATACATGCAAATAGTCCCTCCGGGGCATTAAGCACACACGCTTTCGAACTACTATATTATATCTTATTGGGAGATGCCTGGGGAAGGCAAGTGGGAGGGAAGTGAGCGGGGGATGAGTAATAAGGAGGAGAGGGGAGTTCAGCAGAGAGCAGCAGGAATTCTGCAGCGAGTCGGCCGCTCTGTCAGGTGGGCGGCTACATCAGATAAAGTAACAGGAAGAGCCGAGTGATGGCAGCCACGGGGAGGAGGACCACCCGGAGAGCTGAGCCTCCAACGCCACCAAGCAGGGGGAGGCAGGAGAGGGTGCCCAACTCAGCCATTACTCACAGCTCTGACTCGGGACCGGACGTGTTATTGCTTAACGCTCTACGTTTTGGTCATTTTACAAGCAATCAAGAGCAATGTGAACATGCCATAAACCCTTTGGGAGACCAGGGGCCAGTAGGCCAAAACAGATTGGGTAGATAGTTTGCAAATGAGTTCATGTGGAGAATGTGTAAAACTATCTGAGAAAATGCTGCCTGAACCATTACTCTTTACCTCTTCTATCATGTAGAAGGTTCATGATGGCAAGTATGAACGAGTACATGGGTACCACAGTCTTCCATAGTCACTGTGAGAGGCCAGAGGGACCATGAGGGCCCTGACCAGAGAAGCCCTGCTCACCCTGCCCGTGACCCCTGTTGGACTCTAGCCTGGGCATGAGCTCCAGACCATCCCTGCCTCTGGGATCTCGGTACCACAGGCCTCTTTCCAACCTTGACTATGAGGGAAGTGGAAAATGGGCATGCAGCTCTGCAGGGAAGACCCGCTGCCCCGGCACAGCTCATGTTGTGGGTGACACGGTGTAGTGCGATGCCGAAGACTGACCATGTTTACTTCTCCTGGGGGCAGGCACTAACCAGGCATCTCATTGCTCCCCCCAGGGTGATTTCTGTTCTCAGCCTCGTGGTTGCACAACGTGACCTCCACACCACGTCCACAAGCTGTGATCAGGAGTGGGGAAGCTCGTGGATGCCTCCCGAGGGCCTGCTCAAGGCCAGGCACCAGTGACCGCTTCCAACACTGTGGTGCTCCCTGACCGGAGGACGATCACTGCCTTCAGCACATGGCTCTGCCTGGAAAACCACCAGACACGCGGCAAGTGGTGGCCTCGCCGCTTGCCCTTCGGGGCCCTACGTGCACTTTCTCTCAGGCACTTGCCTGCAGTATGGAACAACAAAAAAAGACTTCTTGCATGCAAAGCTTTTACAAATTTGGCCCGCTGTGACCAAACTTTATTACCCATTTTATGGAACTGTGACAAAAGTCTAGGAATCAAACAACATGGGGGTCACAGAGGCTATTATGTTTATTGTGCTGAACAGACTGTGATAATCCATTAAAGGAACATTTTCAACAAGCAAGCGATTCGAAGTACAATCATAGACAGCAACTCTACACGCAGAACGAAGCGAAAAGGTAGAAGACACTCAAAAGAAAAAGTAAACTGTAGTTAAACATCTTGAAGCGTTTTTTTTCTTTTCCTGCAAACACACCTCTCTTGCAGAAATGGTAAAAGAGTTAAATGTCCAGTCTTATTTAGCAGTGACCAATGACAGCAAAGAACAGTCGTATAAAATTTATCTCCCACAAAAATAAACTATATATATAAAAAATTTTATGATGTTCTCACTGATTCAATGGCCACATGCAATTTTTCAGTCTGAAAAAAAATGAGGTATAGTAGGCCCTAAGAGGTAGTAATGTGTTTTGATTGTACTACAATATATAGAAAATACAAGATTCAGTTCATCAGAGCAGTAAGTCTCTCGGAGGTTGACATGGGACACGCATCCAGCGATTACTTCCGTGTCACCCACTGAATACTGTGGTTTTACGATAAAAAATGCAAAGAAAACTCAACGCAATTGCTAAGGCTTGATGCGATGCCCTTTGGAGCCAGCAGAATCCCTTCTGCGGGCTTCAAGTGACACTGGATTTGGCCCGTAAGAGCTCCTGTGTAGCTGGGATCATTCCTCATCTACTTATAGTGTTAACGTGCCTGGTTGCACTGCTCCGATCGGCTCTTTCTTTCTCAGCGGTTCCCGCCAAGGAACCCCACTCTGCGGTCTTCCAAGGAGGTCCAGATTTCGTGACACTGCCTCTTTGAGGAAGCCAGTACGTAGTTACCTTTAACTGCATTTGGCTCAGTACTAAAGCCATGCTGATAGACGCCTTCCTGAGAAACTACCCCGGCCCAGTTAATAATACAATGTTAAAAAGTACTGACTAGGAAAGAGAGGAAGAAAGGAAATAAAACAGAGAGAAAGGAAAGGAAACAGAAAGAGAAAGGAAAACAAAAGTGAGTGAGAGGAGAATAAAAAACCTCTACAAAAGAAGCATTTAAAATAAATCTGGCTGAAACATATTACAAAATCACATTTGTGTAAAATACATGAAAATACTTGTCAAGTATTTTCTTACAATCTACTAATTATTTTTTTAAACACATATTTGTGATTGCATCATGCAAAAGCTGAGCTTGTTGCTTCCACCTACAAAGCTTCAAGTTTCTTTGAAGGTTTTTTTTTGTTCTTTTCTTTTTTAATACGAAAGTAATTTTAAATGTGTTCATTTTCCACAAGTTATTTTACAAAAATAGTTTTGAATTAGGGATTAGTTGCAGTCCTGTTTCAAACGTCTCAAAACTAATGCTGAAAGTAACAAGTTCATTCCATTTAAAGTCTGGAGGTAGGTCTTTGTCAATCAATTAGTCCATTTCTTTAAACAATTGATTTGAGGTACAAACTTGGACAGTAATATTTAAACATTACAGCTAAATTTTTTTTCTATGTCACGTAGTGTCATTGAGGAAAATTATCCTTACAAAGCTATCAGCAATTCAGTACAAAAATATATTCAAGTTAACAGTACATTACACAGAAGTCTAGCAGAGAATAGGATAAGTACATTAAAAACCAAACAAACAAAAGAAAGAAAAATACATAGTCATGCTGAAACACAATAAAGATATTGCTTCCTTAACTGCAATTAGGTGTTGAAACAAAAATTAGGGGAAAATGCAGATATTCATGATTATATCTACCCAGTAAAAATTTCCTGCATTGTATGTGTATAGCAGCATGTATTTATCAGTCTGTTGAGTTAATTGTAAAAATCAGAGGTAGCATTGAATAGTGGGGCAATATTGCATCTATTGCTAAAAGTGCTGCTTTGAATGAAAAGATGGAGAAATGCCACTGGCATGGAAGTGCTCAGTGAACCATCCTATGTCAAATATATTGCTTAAAGTAATACACAAGCTTAGTTGAGGTACACGGTGTTGGTTCTTTACATCATGACTGATGGGTAGTGAGATTTGTTTCTTTTGAAATACTGGTGCAGGGTGAGTGGAATTAGTTGAAACTAGTCAAACCATTTGGATTATTTTTGCTTTCTTTTCAGGTAAGTTTGTGATTAATTCTGAGGTACCTTTCTATATGTTTTAGAACGCTTTTCTCGGTAAAGATTTAGTCATTATGGCAGTCATTTCTACGTCCATAAGTAATGTCTGGCTCTACAGAAAGCCAACTCCATCTGACTTCCTAGCGTCCAGAAGGTGAAGGGTGTTCGTTTTGTTTATTACTATTTCTGCTGATATGTTTGTAACTATACAACGTATCTTTGTCTTTCTTCCCTTTTGCAAAATGAAAGTACCTTTTCTTTTCTTGTTGATGTCTTTCTTCTGATTACCAGCTGAATGAAGTGAGAGATCAGCTTTCGATTTTTTTTCCTGAAATAACAGTAAGTCTTAAAAAAAAAAAAAAAATCAAGTACAAGTCTAAAAGAAGGTTACCAAAAAAAAAAAAAAAAAAAAAAAAAATTAGTATCTATCCGTTATCTTTGGTGTTGTATAACAGGGAATTTACTAAGTAGGGAGTGGGTTGCTGGAAGTGTTGCAACGCTCTGTGTTACACACCGAGCCTTTTCTATCTCAATGCCCATTAAAATTAATATGTTACAAGTTTCTTGTTTCTATGCAGTGCAGTGAGTGACTTAAACCTGACTTGAAGCTCTTCTGACCCATTCACCCATACTTAGCAGCTCAAACAAACTATTAGTAGGTTAAGGAAAAAAGAAAACAGTAATTAAAAGTCGCATCGTTAATCTGTGTCCCCCGTTTTTTTACAGCAGTTTTTCACTAAACCTGGGACTGTGAAGGGATTACAAAAATGATGATTATTCAAATCCTTTTTAAGGTTATGTGATTTTTTTCCCCCCAGGCAAGTGGAAAGACCATGGCAATAGAAAATAAGTGGTCAAGGCAGTGTCTTCTCCCTTCAAAAGACCCAACTGCTGATGAGGTAGAAATTGCGTGGTGCGGTCTCCTAGTCTTCCTCTGCAGATTCTTGTGAGGACGTCTCTTCAGTCTCTTCCTGGAATAAACAAGGAGAAAACATAATTACTGTATATGACAGCAGGGAAGAAACTCCTGTAATGCTCTGGCATGGACTTTTCATCCCTAGCAGCACCAATTGCTTTGGGGAGGCCGATGTTTGATGAGCAGCTGGCCACACAAAATGCTGAACTTCTCCTTGGCGTCCTCCTGCACCCCAACGCCTGTCCCAGCCCCGCATCCTCGTTACATTTACTAACATGCAGCACCTTTAGGGATGCGGGGTAAGCAGGAGACAATAAACACAACTGACAGAAGGGGCTGCGAGGGAGAAGTTGTATTTTACCCCATCATTTCACTGCCTAAGCCAACACGTGAAAAAGCTCTGCGAAGAATAGGCATTCCCTCCCCCACCACAGCTAACGGAGACCTTTTAAGAATGACCAGCTTAAAACAGCTTATAACCGTCTTCATACTTTAATAGATTTGATTTTCCACATGGCTTCGTTTTGTCTGGGTGGCGAGCTGACACAATTTATAACCCTCTTCCTTTCCCAGGCCACTACAGTGCAGCATTCAGCAAGGCAGCCTTAAAGCTCGGCTGCGTTATATGGCCAGGCTCCCATTCATTAGTGTTTGAAACACCTCAGCTGTGAAGGGCTCCTAAATGCTACCATGTGTGACACTGCTGCAGAAGAGCGGCGTCGAGGCAAAAAAAAAAAAAAAAACCCAAAAACACGGGGCTTTAATCATAGGGCACTGTTCACTGCAACCCCTTTGCAAAGGCTTTGCCCCTCACCCCTCAGGAAAAAAAGGAAAAAAAAAAAAGAAAAGCTGTAAATCCAGGGAATAAACATAAGTATAAGTAAATGCATGACAGCTTAAAAAATATAACCATAGCAGCATCAAGCCATGAGATTTCACACTGGTTTTGTTTAGTCTGCTTTGGGTTATGTGGGAAATGTGAAAAGCATGAAGCAAACGCTCCCCCCTCTCCCGTCATCCCCCCCTTCCCCTGCTAAACCTCGGGCCTCAAATATTTAAGCCAGCAGGTTTATACCTCTCGAGTAGGAAATGGGCCATGACCTGGGGATACTCTCTCGAGTACCAGGCACCAAGAAAGATGTAGCACGATCAAAGCTGCGGACGGACGAAAGAGAGCAAAGTCAAGTGTCAGCTGCCCTCTGACCCCTTCTTTTCAATTAATATTTAAAAGCCAGGAGACACCAATCTATCACGCGGATGGACAATTTCTTCCCCACCGCAGCTCCTTTCTGCTTGCAACGCGGCTCTCCTTGGGGCGCAGCTGTGGAAATCATCCCGGGCCGCTGGAGGAGTAAGTGAACTTTGCTCCGTCCCTTGCAGTTTTGAGGGAAGCGCACTCAGAACTTGGGGTCATGGAAAAACAATTTCTCTGCCTCCAAGGTGCAATTTCCACTTAAAAAACATAACCGTGAGTTCTCTGCTCTTAGCACAATACAGGTAGGAGTGCTTTTGCTAGTGGTATTTGATGATGCTCACATGCTTAACTCCTCACAGCACAACATCAGCCCTGAACTCTAAAAATCTTCTTCAAACACCAGGTTCCGAGTTCCCTCTCGGCCTCAGCATACACCAAGGGGCTGAGGTGCACGGTGGTTCCCCTCATTTTGCGATGGGCCTGTCCAGAAAATACCGAAACCTTATTAAATCATTCTCCATGAAGGTGGACTGTGGATCACGGCATGGCAGGAATGGGACAAAGGAGAGGGTGGGGAAGGACACGCTTCCAAAGCCAATCGAGAGCCACAGAGAGCAGAGTTGAAGACCTGTGATTTTCACTCGACTTGACTCATACTCCAGTGATTTTACTGTGACTCTCACAGCCCTGCTGCTGTGTCTGAGAAAATGAATATTTAGCCTCCATTAAATTATATATATTATACATATGTTATATATATGCACATATATGTATATATATGTGTGCACTATATATACTATATATTCTATGCACATACATACAGATATGCATATGTATATATGTCTACATATGCATATGGATATGCATATATGCATATACATGTGTATGTCTGTAGTACCTAAAAAGATCTGAAAACAAAAATCAAGCTAAAAACCCTGTAATATTTAAATAATTAACTTATCACTAAAAATACTCTGCTTTTCAAATCCACGTCAATTTGAGGGAAAGACTTTTGTTTACACCAAGGCAAGCTGGCAAAGGGAGCAGACAGCTGTGCTGCAAAAAGGGAGTGCAAAAACTGTAAGATGGCCTCGTTACAACAGGGCACTTGTCATGTCATGTGCCTTGTCAAGACACAGATGGAGCTGCTCTTGCTCCTCTGAAATGCTTACAATTCAGACAGAGAGATACTACAAATCGGACAAGTATGGATCCAAAGGATCTTGGCAGAGGTTCTGAAAGAGACGATGCAGGTTGCAGGGCTGGGACACACAGCGGTTTGGGACGGGTGAAGGACTGGTGACAGGGACCAGCAGGTTGTGCAGCTGTGATTCTCAACACAGACTTTGCCAGTGTCTCTCACACACATCTCTTCAAAAAAGGAAGGGGTCAGGACTCTTACGCACGCCTTTTAAGTTGCAAACCTGCCCTGGACCCACTGGTTCAGGCACTGAAGCTCATGGCTCAGCCCACGAGGGCATTGGGCACCTCAGGAACAGGCTGCTCGACTCCTCTAGTGCCCTCCAGAGATCACAACACCTACCACGTCGGACTGGCTCAGGCCTGCGCAGACCCGGGCTCAGCCCCCACGCCAAAAGTCAAAGGAAGAACTTGGCCCAGAGGGAAACACTGTGCAAGTCCAGCTGTGCTTCTGATCAAGTTGAAGAGAAGGGCAAAAATCAAGAGGGAAAGACCCGTCATTAGCGTAGACATTAGAAACCCAAGTCGCTGGGTCACAGCGTGATACCCACGCAGAGCATAAATTCAGAAACACCACCGCAGGAAGCGCTCAGCTAAGCAGCCAAGGTTTCACGTTACACAGCAGCCTCAATTCAGGTTGTTCTCACTTTTGAGGTGCTTTCACTGTAGTTGTGAGACAGAATGGTGACATGTGTTAATTGAGCGTAAATGTGCATCGACCCAGTTTTGCTTTGAAAAGCTGCTCTCCTGGTTATTTGTTTCCGGCTGGACCAAGCTCGCGAGAGGCTGGGGTAGCAGACTGCAACGAGAAACCTGAGAAAGCTTCAAACTAACCAGGTCTGAGGCAGCTAACAGGGAAGCCGCTGCCATGCTAAGCTCAGGGAGAGAAGGACAAGGACCTGAAAGTCCAGGGAAACACTCAGATGCACAGTTTGGCTTAGCCCCCTGCTGCTAAAACAACATCCCAGCCAGCTTGTTGGGAGCGAGCTCCCTGCACGTCCCTGTGCCCAGCACGCGGGAATCCTCATGGGCTGACGGACAGGCATTGTGCCTGGCAGAGGCAGTTTTACTTGGTGCAACCCACCCCCAGCTGTCCCATGCACGGATATGGTTCTCTGGAGCTGCTGCTGGTCACAGCTTGGTATTTCAAGGCAAACCGTCAAGCAGCACCTGTGGTTATTCCCAGCCTTAGCTGCTTGAGCTGAATTACCAAGCGGGGAGTGATGGGGAGCTGCTGTCTCTCTCAGCAGTGAAGTGGCAAATGCATCTCCAAAAGCTCCTGGATGCACAAGGGCACCGCAGGGGCAGCACACGGCTGGCAGAGGTGCACTCCTCCTCTGCAGGATTTGGGTGCTGAATAGCAGGTGGGGCCATCTCAGATGGCCTTGGCATCGTTGTGGGCTTCCAGCAACCACCCCAGAAGGGTGCTGGTCTCTCATGTCTTGTCTGCTTGTCCTGTCCAGAACCTCATGGTTCCACAGGCCATCTAGAAGGGCCTGCACTGGGCCTCAAGACGACTTGGTCGCAAGTCATCTGCCCCATGGCAGAGCCCACTAACCCCCACCAGAGCACTAATGTTGTCTCTCTGCTTTTGTAGGTTCTCCACTGTGGACAACGCACAAACCTGTGTCAATTATAGGAATAAAGTGATCACCACTACCAAGTGCTTCTCATTTCTACAGCTCAGCTCTGGGACCAGCCAGAGTGCAGCTGTGCCACTAATGGCCATATTAAAACTACAGAGCCTTTTTAGGTCAGTCACTCCCTGTTCTCAAGAGACCTCCTTCCTGTGACAGCCAGTGCAGGCAAAAAAGGTTTATCACGCTCCTGAGGCCTGTATTTGGGATCCAGAGTGAACTGGTTCCTGCATGTTATTTTTCTGGCCACGTGTAACAGCAATCAGTAGCATTCTGGGGGTCCTCAAGAACATACAGGCTTAGTTTGGTCTTTACCTACCACCTGCATTCTTTTTTCTGGTCAACCTCCATAAGGTAAGGAGGGGCACAAGCATAACAAAAAAAAAAAAAGATGAGAAAATTCCTCATTCAAGATGAAATCAGTATTCCCTCCCTGCAGAGAGCATACCTGCAGAAGGCTAATTGTTTGCCATTTTTCTAAAAATGTTTATTTTCTTCAAATTCCTTGGGGTAAAGCTCCTTTATAGCTACTTCAAGGTTAATTGTCTTTGCCTCAAGAATCTCGCTAGCAATTCATTTGGCAATTCACTTTTTTTTCCCCCTCCTCCACACTGTTCATGCATGTGAAGATCAGCTTTACAAAATGAACCGCAGGATCATGGTAATGCTACATGTGGAACCTCCGGATTTGTCAGAGCTTTTATTTTATAACAAAGTATTTGCTATTGGCACGGATTCTGCTGTCTGCTTCCGAAGGCCTGAGAGGGCATGCTTGAATAGATATGTCAAAAAGAACTGCTGACAAGAGCAACTTGCAAACTGCGGACCATTGTCTGCAGTTAAGTTGTCTGAAATGCCCTGGCATGCAAGCTAATACTTTCAGAGGGCTCCCTGAAGTCAGTGACTCCTCTCGCCGTCGCAGCAGCTCAGGCTGCGCCCAGCTGAGATACAGTGCCACCTCGACCCAGGCAATACAGCAAAATTCTTTTACCAATTTTAATACCACTAGCAGATACTCTCATAGGGTTTGCTTCATATAAAGCCCTGGGTAGTATCTGCTGCTTCGATCTGCTTCACCTTCTTCAAAAAACACTGTTGGGACCTGGAGACTGGGCTCCGCAAGGACGTCAATCATCACGCAGCCCTGCTGAGCTCCCTGACATCACTCATCAGCAGTGAGCAAGGCAAAGTCAGGGATCAAATTTTTAAGGATATTTACTTCACCCATGACAATAAAAATATTTATTAGGTCAGAAAAGATCCCCATGACCATGTACAAAAAGGCCACAAGATTCCTCTTACTGCTGGATTAAAACATATTTTTCACAAGGGCATGATTTCAAAGAATACGAATGCAAGTTGGTCACCAGCCTACAAGCAAGCAGCTCCCATGTGCTGCTGCTGCTGGCAAGCACAGAGGAGCTCTCCCAGAATGGGGCAGTTAGGGAAAGTATTGCCCTCTTGCAGGGTCGTCACTGCACTTTACACTCAGTACTCACTGACCAAAGCATGAATTAGCTCTGGAGTTCTCCCAAATAATCACACCTCCTGCTGCGTAGATGTATTAAGGACAGAAATGCAACTGGTGGGCATCAGGGCAGCTTTGGATTTGGGGGCTTGAAACCAAGCTTGCTTTAAATATCTGTGTCCCATATTGAATGTAGCCTTCAAAGGGCCACCTTGTCACCTAAGGATCTGGGCCTTCAATGAGCCACCTTGACCATTGTGCCAGTCCAGCCTTTGGGCACCCACAAGAAGCCTCATTCAACTGCTAATTTTCTCAGTGCCTGTGTGCTTGTGGTGGGCATGCACAGACCAACACTCGTGGGAGCAGCTGCAGAGCTGGAGTGAGTCTTAAAGCTCACGTCAGCTTGGGTACGTCCTCAGAGCTGCCAGCCTGAGGTAATGCACAACAGCGAGCAAGGACAAAACTCTGCTGCTGTGTGTGCACGTGTAAGCAGCAGCACTGACCTGGAGACGCACCTGAGCACGGAGATGTAAGACACATCTATCTTCTGTTGAAGTCAGGCCACTTTTATACAAACTAGCAAATACTGCCTGACTAACCAAAAGGCTGCCCAAGGTTTACTAGGTTTACTAGATAGCCCAGGTCTTGCAGCAAGTGAGCCGCTGGGGCAGCAGGAGCCTGGGCACGCAGCAGGAGCATTTCTGTCTCTTAGCTTAGCTCCCTATGGGGCTACCCAGTGAAATGTTTGATATCATCGAGCGATAACAAATCTCCCCAGCTATTTTGAGACAAAGGGCTTAACTGTCAGGATTTTTAAATCCAGGAGAGCTCACAAGGAGAACTTACGGAGGCAGGGATCAAGGTGACCTAGGCTCAGATATCCTGGAAAGTAGCTATTTTAGACTCTGCCTCTTAATACTTTCTACAGATGGGCTTAACCGAGCCTCAGTTCGAGGTGCCCAGCGTTTCCATGCATTTTAGAGCAACCCTGAAGGTAACTTGGCATCGAGGCTGTGAGGCAGCAGGCCATGCACTGCTGAAGCCTTTTGAAATGGAGACTCAGCTGTCCAAGTCAGATCAGGTCGGATTTCTTAAAACGCCTTTTGGCACTTGAGTAGAGCAAGTGCCTTTTTGACCTAAGCGGGTCAAAATACTTTGAAAAATCTGTTCCTCATGTGATTAAAAGGAAAGTGAAAATCTCCAGCAAAATCTCTGCAGCAGACAGAAGAATTTTGCTGGGAGCACCGTGTAAAGCCAGTCAAGCATTGACCCAGAGGGAAAATATTGTCTGAAGCCACTGTGGGTGTTGTATCAGCACAGAGAAAAACACATTTTTGTCTTGGAAATCTTTAAGCCCACGAGGTGTAAACAAACTTGGTGGGAAGAAAGTGAAATACTGAAGGAAAGAAGGCAGCAAGGAGCTGGGCTAAGCCCAGCCTTGCAAAGCCGCCCTAACAAACCTCTCCTGGAGGCTGCGAGCCGGAGGAGCTGGGAGCTGCTCTGCCTCACGCAGGGCACCGTGCTCCAGGGCCAAGATCCTGATCGTCTCCAGAGCTCAAGGAAACAAGAGCCTACAGGTAAGAGCCTGTAATTAGTATGTAGCTTTATAACAAGCTGAAAGAGCAAAAAACGCCCGTGTTTTTTAGTCTCTCAAGTTCTGCAGGCTTACGCAGTCCACCGAATCTCTGCCAGTCACAGCGTTAAGTTCTCTCTCGTGGCCGTGCAAAGCCCAGGGGGATATCGCAGCCCACGCAGGTACAGCCGACAGAGCCCACCATCCTCCCCAGATCCTACACAGCGTTGATTTCTGTGCATTTTTATGTTCCATTTTATTAACAGTGACAGAGGACGGACTACGGTGCTGGTCTGGCTCCTAGAAGGGGAGGAGACATAAGGAAAACGTTGACGGGCTGAAAGGAAGGTCAAACCCACACCATCCACCTCTTCACCTTGCTCTTATTCTTGAACACGCGAAGGAAAATAAAGTAAAGCCTGTTACATTTCTATTTTACTTTCCTTTCCTCCCTCAGAAAACGACTGCTTGTTACAGACAGGAAGCAACTGCCAGAAGTTATTCACCTCCAATCCTTTATCACTTAAAAAAGCATTACGGGGCCGCCGGCAACCGCGGCTTCGGCGCTGCTATCTATCCGTACCGATAACTGCTCAAATAAAGCATCTTCCCCCGGAGTCCCAGCTGAGGGATTCTGCCAAGTGATCAAACTTGTCTGAGCCTCCGAGCGGCCGCTTTGAAGTAGCAAGAGGGAGACGGGAAACCCGCAGCCGCGCGCCGCGCACACCTCATTAGGGCCCAGCTATGTGGGAAGGCCGAGCGGCGGCTTCCCGGTCAAGCGGGCTCACCCGCTGCCACGGGGCCTTCGGGAAGGCGCAGATGAAAGGGCCTTTGAAGGCGCCGGTGCCCCGGTGACATTTTTACGGCGCGCAGCCGCTCGCGCGCCCGGCTCCACGCGGCCGC
>JAWLRI010000039.1:2212878-2254022 GCA_034781795.1 Crypturellus tataupa
CGCCCCACGATCGCCCGCTCGCCCATGCGGCTCCTCCGCTCCCGTGTCCGGCGACGGCAGCTCTGCCTTCCCCCAGAAATGCCCAGGAAGGGCACCCCCTCCCTCGCAAATGAGAAACATATTTTGGGAAAGACAGCTCGCCGGGTCCTCTGATTCCGCAGGCTTCATGGGAGACTCTATAACCCACCTAAATAATTCTTTTCCCCCCTTTTTTTTTTAAAAACACTAAAGCTTAACAGACTTGTAAAACGCTTTTAAAACCGTCTGCGGAGTTTAATCAGCGATCTTGCCACACAGACACTGGTGAGGCCGCGCGCGGGCAGCAGAGCAGAGCATTTAACTCTGCGAGCGGGGGCTCTGGGTTTAATTTCCAGTTTCAGACTAAACAGCGGGTCTGCCACGAGAGGCAGGGCAGCGGGAATGGGAATGCTTCTCCTTGCAAACTGCACCCACGGTGCAAGCGCGGGTACCTCTTTGTGCAGCGAAAGAGCAGAAAATCGGAGAACTTTCTCTTGGTTTTAATAAACCCACCTCTCCCCCCGCCACCATCCCCTCTTTTTTTTTTTTTTTTTTTGACTGCAAAGAATTCTGCTGCTATTTTATTATGTAATGCTGCAGGCTAAAAATATATCCCTAATTTAAGCCACCTTGCCAATAAATCTACAAATACCAGGTAATCCAAAAGGGGTAGTTACAGTTCAATGACATACTCTTCCTGTCATCTTAATATGTTCAACTCCTAAAGGATTTAGGGTGATGCATTTAAAGAGTTTTCAACTTCTTAGATATCTCCACGCAGTCTGGTGGAAAGGGCAGCACAGTATGGTCCTGTCCTCTGCTCCTGGTGAAGGAACCTACCTCTCTGAGTCACAGCCGCTCCGCTACCAGAGAGCAAAGCTTTTCCTCTCTCCGGATAGTTCGGTTTGAAGGGAGAGGGGCCGTCCAGCTTGATGGACAGAGGTTGTTTATTTTGGATCAGGGAGCCCTTTATGGGAGCATCCCTTGCATCTGTATTTTTTAAATCAAATATCAGTAAAGGTTGCTGGTGGAAGTCTGTGTCTGAATCACATTTTCTTCCAGGAGGGAGGCAGATTTGCTGCAATTTATTGTCCAGTGTTAATCCTCCTCTTCCTAAAAAAAAAACTATTAATAGGTATGACAGTTAATGCCCCATCCTATAACACAGCTTGCGGAAACTATTAGAGGGAGCTGCCTAAACTACTGTGGTTATCTTTTTGCTGTACTGATTTCAGAATGTCCAGATTTTGCCTCAGAATAAGCATGAGAAACACGGAAGGTGGGAAACAATTTTGCCTCAGAATAAGCATGAGAAACACGGAAGGTGGGAAACATTCATGGCCCTGAATGCGAGATCTCCCGGGTCCTAGAGCTCGCTGCCCCGTCCTTCCAGGCTCCAAGTCTGGTTCCAATGGAGCTCTCATTTTTCTTCCCGCTAATCCTGCCGTGAGATCAACCATTGGTAACTCTGTGAGAAATTAAACACTGGGATGTGGGAAATCTGAGAGCTGAATTCGGGCAGAATGTGGGTGATTTTTTTTTTTTTTAATTTCTCTCCTTTTCTTTTCCCATGGTTGTTGTGTGGCAATACTCCCCAAACCTGAGATCGGAGACACACAATGTTACTGTATCAAGAGAGCAGAGGTAAAGCAAGAAGTACAGCAGCAATAACATATATATATTTTTAATATAAGCAGCACTTTTAAAACTAGGTTACGGACAACATTTTTTGAAAGCACTCCGCATTTCCAGAAATGCCGAACAATGGGATCAGCAGCAGAAGTTCATCATGGTGATGCTCAACATCTGCTGGAGCAGACTTCATAAATAACTTAACATTTGTGGCACGGGCTCTCACTGAAACAGGATCCACGAGATAGTTTGCCCTGGCGATGTGAGTGCTACAATGGCCACCAGTCAGGCAGTCATTTTGAACGGCTTTTCTTCTGCCTCTGTATGAGAAAAACACATTAATTCATTGAGGTGCTGCAGCAAAGAACTCCAAAGTTCACACAGCCACGGTGCTCTGTGATGGCACGGTGGGGATACCGATGAAAGGGGCATGGGATGGACGCTCAGTGTGCGGAAAATGTCCATTGCGATTTTATTACTTGCTGTCCTCTAGGACCCTCTGCCCAAGGTTTCCTTGTGAGCTGCAAGACAGGAGGCCTGTTCCTAGCTCCATCCTCTCCCTCCTGAGCCTTAAAGCCTGGCACAGATGGCACAAGCTGACGGTCAGCCCCGGGATGCCAGATGTCACCCTGACACGCCAAGGAGGAAATAAATTCCCTGGATGCCACAAACGCCCCTCAGTGCCTATCAGGGCAGCTGTGAAAAATATTTCCCATTCTGTTTTACACTGTTACTTTGGGGGAATAGAGAGACCTTATAAAAGTCCCCAAATAACATGAAAATTGCAAAGAATAAAACAAAACATTGTCTTCTTATTGCTTTCTCACAGAACATGTTTTAAGATGTATGTCACTTACAAGCACTGAAAATACTGCTATTTCCCTAGCCGCATATTTTTTAACAGTGCTGGTATGCAAACACTGTAACTGGTTATTTCAGTAAATTATTTAACAGAGGATGAATATATTTTCCTTGTTTCTAACGTTAAATCTCATCCCATTTCTCTTATTCTGTACTAGTACAGCACTTCTCATTTTTAACTTGCAATATGCAACAAAAGATTGTATGATCCCACACAAGGCAAAGATGTCACGATTTCTAACAGTGCATCAAGTTTTGTTGGTTAAGGTCGTACCATATAACTCTGAGACCAATCTGGGCTACAGAAGGTTCACTTCCCGTGTTCTTCAGCGCAGTAATTCACAGTCCCGGCATACTTATTATTTTTATTTCAGCAGATGGGACATCTTTCAATGATTTCAGCGGGCTGTGGAAGAGGAATGATGCTGACTGTGAAAGATCCAGAGTCTCCGTGAGCCGCTCGGTAAAGAGCGCAAAGAGAGTGTTTTGTTTTGTGGAGCTCTCATACACATCTTAACTAACTACTATTCTGATTATTTTTGTTGTAATAAGTGCAAAGTTGGATCATGCTGGTAGTTCCAACCTTCTGGATATCATTCTGGGGACATATAGAGGGTAGCCAAGTTCTTCCTAGAACCCATCCTTTAAAATCTGTCTGAAGTAACGTACCCAAGATATTAGCAGTGTGGACTCTTGTTCTCATGGAAATTTGGGCCAAAATATATAGCGCAAGCATGCAAAAGTAACCCTGTTTAATTTACTCTTGGCTTACATTTTCAAAATACTGTTCTTTGCCCAGCCATCCTTCTCGGTGGTATTTCCCAAGCAGATGTTACTGCTCCTTCTCTTATGGCTATTGCTAGCGAGACTGCAGGTTGCTTCCAACGAGAGCCAAGTTTTGAACTGCACAGAGTATAAATCTAAACAGTTTTTTGGTCAGAGAGATGGGGTTAAATACAAAGCTATCCTGCCCATAGTCATCTCAGGCTTCTTCGCCAAGTAGGGCTGCAAGAAGGAGGAGAGAGGGCAAGGATGAGTGTTGCAGACTTAGGGAAAGGTTTTAGCCTTCAAGTCTCGAGCTGTTCATCATGAAGCGCAGTGCCTGCTCTGAGCACCAAGCATTGGGTTGCTCAATATTTCTTGCTCCTATGTCTTTAGCAGGGATTTTAGGGAGCGACTTTGCTGGTAACCTGATAGCATGTCTGTATCAAATCGGCAAATGTGTGACCAGTGCTGCATTCAGAAGGTTGCTTCCCACCCTGGGTCTTGTCTCAAAGGAATTAAATGTTGCAGTTATGATGAAATCATCTTTTTGCCGGATGATGGTTCAGGGCCATGCTGGGCTGTGCAGGGACACTGCTGCTCCTGGACGGACTCAGAGCAGTTGGCTCCATGGCTCTGGCAGGGACGCGACATCCCTGAGCGATGCTTTATGACAGGCGATGCAGAATCCCCCAGCTTTTACCTGTTTATCTGTGCACTACGCCTGCGTGCTTGTCCCTTTGAGCTGTGCCACCTGAAGGCTACATCCCCCAGGAACCCAACTCACTATGGAGCTAATGAGTAGAGAGCAGGCACAAATAGCTTCCAAGACCTGATTCCTTTTTCAGTTGTATCAAATCATAAATGCGGGCGCTCCTCTAACTCCCTCATGCAGGAAAGAAGAACCAGCATCTGTGTTTAAGCACACACGGAGCTACAGCACAGGGAGACATGCCTGAAAAGGGCACTGCAGTGCTCAGAAGACCATGAACAGAGCAGACTGCCCCAAATCCTGCTCCTGGGCTCAGACAGTGCTGTGAGGCACCGAGGTAGGTGCCACTGTAGAGCCAAGATGCAGCAAAACCCTCTTCCTCCCTCCTGTTCTCGCAGGAGATCGTCACCCTTTGAACTATAAACTCCACGGCAGCCCGGGCTGCACAAATGGCACGGAGAAACGTCCGTCTTTCCCTTTGGCCATATATTATCACAAATAGAATATTTAATTTACTTATAAATGAATTTCGGGAAGCGTCAGTATCAGAAATGTTGCTCTACCTTGGTTATTTAATAAATCAAAATCATACAATATTTAAAAGTCGAAAACCTGCATCTTTGACCAATTTGGGTACTTAAGAGGAGCCCCATTGAACTACATTCTTCGGATTCTATTCAGAAGTTAAGCCATATTATAAGCAAAAATTTGCTGCCAGAAATATCAAACTTCCTTTTCTAGCCCTCATTTCTTAACACAGTTAAGTTCCGTGCTTCATCTGCTTGCAAGATTAATAACTGCAACTTCATTTATTTTGGGGGCATTTATCTGTTTTTGTTTTGTTTTGTTCTAAAAACCTGTCCTCTTTTTAAAATTTTTTTCAGTCGACAGACCAACCATTCAGACTCCCTGCCACAATACCGATAGCAAGACTGAATACATCCTAGGAAATCACATCACGCAGTTGACCTGCAAATATCTTGGAAAGAGAAAGAAGGTAAGATCTTAGAGCCCAGCACCCTCCATGAGAATCTGTCTAGTGAATCCGTGAGAAAAGCAAAAGACTTTTCCAATTTCCTTAAAATCAATTTTAAACCAGTCTCAGAACAATGGTAGGTAGCACAGGCATCTACCTCATTTCTTAGTAATGCTGGCTCTAGTTCACAAATATGGTATTATTTTTATTTTGTTTGCTTTGGTTCTCTTTTTCCAGTTTATGCCAAGCAATAAAATAAGTTGCTTGAAATACAAACAGCAGAACTGGTAAATGTAAAATATAATTTTACATTTGGAGACACCTTTCATCAGACTTTCCATGACATTTTATCCACTTGTTAAACTAATCTTCCAAATCAGAAAAATGTTTTCAGAATACTCAAGAGGCAAAATCTGGAAGAATTTTGCAAAGGAAAAAAAAAGTACCAAAATCAAAATTGAATCTATCTTGATTAAAAAAAACCCTCAAGCGATAATAATATTGTGAAGCTTCAGAAAAATGAAAACTCCCTGGACGCAGATGGAGAAAAAAGGTCAATACAAACAGGTTATTTCTTCTCGTGCAGCGTCTTGCGCAGGTTTTCATGCGCAGAAGTGCGACTGCCCTGGGGGAGCTCCCTGCTCGCTGCCCCGGCTCCAACGCGCAGGCGCCGCGTGGCTCCCCGGGCCCGGGATCTGCCCTGGGCTGCGGGTGCTCAGCACATGCACACGTGGTCCCAAGGGCCCGCGGCATGAACAAGGAGAGCCCGCAGGAAAACACTCAGTGTTTGCTTTGGAAATTGTATTAGTAAAGGAAAAGCGGCTCAGCCGTTCAGGGGATGTTTTGGAGCGGTGCGTGTAACGCGCACCCAGTTAGCCCCCCTTCAAGTATAAAAATACACGTTAGACTGGAAAGTAGCGTTTCCTGCCCCTGAGAACTGGCAACTTTCTGCCTCTCTGCAGCAGTGACCGTGGAAGAAGAACACAGACACTCGGCACCGCTTCCCGACCGCTCCGGGAAGGCTAGTAAGACCCGCGGGTCAGGCGCGAGGGCTGAGCCTTGCCGAGGAGAGCGGCAGCAATATTCCCTGCTCCGCGGACGGCGGGCGGCCTTGCGCCGGGGAAGCTCCTTTCCACCCACAGCCTCGCTCCGGTCTGTCCCTGGGCTTTCCCATAGGGAAAGCAGAAGCACGCACGCGATGGGAGAGCTGAAGCTCAGGGAGGTGCAGATTTACGGCACCTGCAGGGCCGCCGCCACAGGCCCAGGTGCCCGGCAGGCTCGGGAAGTTGGTGCTCCTGGGCTGCATGTGTGTGCACCAGCTCCTGGGCTCCAGGCGCGTCCTGCTGGGGTTTGCTGCATGTCCTACAGGGCACGTGTCGGGGTGCATCTGCAGAACTCGCACAGCTTCGGGGCCTGAGTGCGTATGTATAACACCAGTAATGGACATGCAAAGCTTTTTTGATATCAAAACTCAAATCAGGATATCAGAAAATCACTAACAGGAAAAAAATGTAATGAATATGTATTTTCATTCCTATTCAGAAATAATACTTTTCATTTTAGCTCTTATTCTTGTTGAAACTTGATTTTTCTGTTTGTTTTAAAGGTATCTAGTACATTTAACACTAGGTTGAAAAGTTTACCTGGATTTGGTCTGACAGACAGACCATCCTTCAGACTCAAATACAAGCTGAAGAGACTCCCAGGACTTGAGATTTTAACAGACCTCCCAAAGAGATTATAAAAAGACTTTCAAAGGACTGTTTCACATTCACAGTATTTCTTCCCTCCAGAAGAAATGACAAAAATAAAACATGTCCTGTCTCCAAAAAACTCTGATAGCTCTGATGAAGTTTTCCTAAAAATATCTATTTCCTTTGCATTACTTGAGCGTAACTCCCCCATATGGCTGAGGGCACAGCTGCTGCAAATGGCTTAAAAATGAGGAAACGGAGAAGTTTCCATTTGGATGACTTATTTGTACACTTCACTAAGAATATCACTTTATCATACTTGCAAGATCTCGTTGCCTGTTCTTTAGAGTGAGTGGATTTAAAGGAAGCTTTGTGTTTTTGAGATTTATGCACATATTTACACGAGGATGCTAAGCTTCACTGATGTCATGCGGTTAGGCTTGCTATCTTTTCCTGAGTTCCCCAAGGAAGCCTGAGCGTACATGTCAGAGATGATCACAAAGATGCAGACAGGCCATATTATTCAAAGATTTGTATTAACAGTTTGGATGTGTGGGTTTCCAGTGGAATTTACTGTTGCATTTGCCGGCTGTGAGACAGTAAATCTTCAGGGCTCTGGGGATGTTTGAAGATATTGCAGTTCATATAAGCATCTGTATGGCCCTAAACTGGAGAGCAGAGACCTACAAGGAGCTTTAGAACATGGCGAAGCTCTACACAGGGTTTAAAATCTGGGAAATGGGGGTAGGAACAGAGAGTAGAATATAGAATTCAAAGCCAAGGAATTTCTGTGAATAGAGAATTTTGTCTGGTTTTACTGATTCTGTACTTTAAAAAAAAGACTTAAAACCAGGAGGTATTTGCACTGGCAGCAACAACAACAAGAGTAACAGTGATGTAAACTAGCACTCAGGAATCTTTGAACATACACCAAAAATTCAAACTGCAGCACTCGGGGCAAAACCTGACCAAGGGCTTCTGCCACTTCTGCCAAGCAGATTATGGTAACATGTTCATGCAAGAACACAGCAGTTCTTGCATGTAACTTCTTACAGTCCCCATTGATGAAGAAAGGATACATTTCTAACTTAATCCAGACTGCCACATGGTAAAGCCATCTGGGAGGATATTTTGAAGGAAACAGATGGAAAAGGAAGAGATTCCTCTGAATGTAGTGTAAGATTTACATTATCCTCCATGAACTTCCATGTAGTCCCCATGTTTATATAATTTATCACTATTTCCTTAGACAGCTCAGATTAGGAAGCCTGCATGAGCTCATGTTCTTGTTGTTAATTCTGAGCCTGAACCTCCCTCCTTTAAAGGGAAATTCAGTAGTGTAAAAAGCAAATGCAGAAAGGCAACTGGGTTTAAGGGAAACCCAGCAGCACAAAGTTCCTATTTGTCCCAGGAATTACGCTGCTTTACCTCCCCCTTCTTTCAGCCTCTGGAAGACCTTCCCGGGTGCTTGCTCCAAGCCATAATCTTGGTTCTCTGCCCTGCACCCGCATCCGACAAAACCACATCGTTTCGTTAACGTAAGCGTGGGAGCGGAGGGGCCTATTATCATCGTGAAGGGTTAAACACAAGGCAGGGATTTCACTGAAAATATTTCAAGACAAGAATTAAAAAAAAAAAAAAAAAAAAACAAGAAATGTTCTCTGAGTGAAGATATAGCACACAAATAATGTAAAGAGTATAACTTCTCTAGTTGACCTGTGATGACTGGGGATTTCTAAAAAGCGCTCCCTCTCCTTTCATGCATTCTTCTGTGCCTCTTTGTTTTTTATGCAAAAATTTCCATTAGTAATGGGGGTTTCAAAGGGCCGCCTCTTCTCCCCCTCTCCCCACAGAGGTGCGGCTCCATGCACAAGATGCTGCATCCCACCGGCTGCATCCATGGCATCCCGGACACAGGGAAGGAAAGGCCAGGCACATCCATTTGGGGAACCCTCACATTTTGTACGTTCAGATGTTCATCATTTCACCACCACTGAAATCTGTTGTTAGCAAGAGAGTCCCAAATCCTCCTTTTTTCCTAACTCTGGCCTCAGAGGCAGCCTGAGGTCCTTCCTGCTCCCTGCCTCGCGCAAGGGCAAGCATCCCATCAACACTTGGATAAAACCCTTGTAGGAAAAAGATCCTTGGCAGCAGGGATTCCTGCCAGGCTGGGCCCAGGGAGAGCAACAAGCCTGAGACCCCGCGAGACTGGAGGAAACAGCAGGGCGAGCAGCCTCCCTCCTGCCTCATGGTCTGTCCCCCTCGCACAGCACAGCCTGGGCTGCCCGACCACGCGGGTGCCACCGCGGGGACGCAGGCCTTGCGCCCGCGCGCAGGTTTACTGCCACGCTGGGCTAGGAACAGCACGATTGTGGCCGCAGCAGCCGAAGGATGTAAGTGAGACAGGGAGAGGAAATATCTTTTATTAGAACAACTTGGTGTGTTTTGAATTGTGCGCTGCAGTCGAAGGTTATAGATGGTAAGTCCTCTGGGGGCCGATGTGGTGTTTCTTGTGTAAGTTGGCCTAATAAAAGACATTACCTCTCCTTGCAAAACTTACCTCACTTGAAAATACTACTACATTTACCCTGAATGTTATCTCTCCCATTAGGAGACATTAATATTATTGTCAGTGCCACTGATTCATCACTGCTGCAACCCTATTGATTTCTTTTGTGGAAACCTGATTCCTGCGCATAGTTTTGAGAGTTACATCATTTTACCCCTTCAACTCACAGCTAGAATGTTTTCTGTTCCTTATGTAACAGCTCTTAATTCAGATTACAGTAGACATTACAATAATGCACACTGTACAATAATGTATTAAAACCATAAGGTGGAATAACAAAAGTGATATTCCCTTGTGAAAGCAGACGTCTTTCCAGAAAAGCAACGGGCCCTTTATGCTCTTGACTCAGCCATCAGTCATGCTCACCAAAGTATGGTAGCACAGACCCACGGACTGAGGCAGGATGGACCTGTTCCCATACCCGCGCGGCTTTCTGTACTGAATAGCAGAGCTCGGGCTGCCTTTTCACACAGAGTGGGTCAGGGATAGAAAATGGAAGAGACGGCAGAAGTGTTACCCAAGTTGAGTGCATGTCTGACGTGTGTGTGTGTGTGTGTGTGTGTACACCTGCATTATTGGTGGCCACTACAGAAAATGGACATTTGTGAGCAAGAACCATTCAGCTGGGCTGTGACTTCACTAAATCCTTTGCTCCTTCTCACACACCTCTGGGATGCAAACTGGTTTGGTGGTTGTAACAAGCTAACTGCTACCCTCCAGCTCACACTCTTCACGCATTTTCCTTCTTTCTTCACCATAAACAAGAGCAGCTGGAACACTGAGGAAGTATTTAACTTAACACAGTCTAAAACATGTGTATCAGCTTTTCTTACCTGAGCAGGCTTCTTTTGAACCACTTGCTGAGGCTGAAAAGAAAAACGAAAGCACAGTGAGAAACAAAATTCATTCAGGTCACTTAACAGTAATTTCAAGGATGCTAGAAAAATATTTGCATCATATGAAGTAAAACACAGGCAAAGCCGACATCCAGAAATGCTATGCTGAATGTACCCTGCTGTCACCCAGTTTACACTCAGCTGTGACCCTTAGTCTGAAGTTATTCAAAATACTGTGGATTCACACAAATATATAATTACATATAATCAAATCAAGATCTAGCGTAGCCCTTTCAGCTCTGGCATGCTACATGCTTTGCTCTGTTACTTGTCAGGCTGTGAGAGTGGCCTAATCCTGTAACCAGATTTTGCTGTCTCCATTGACACTATCTGTGCTCTGGCCTCTGGCCTGCGGACGTGATTGTGGGGCCACCCACCATCCAGGTGGTTCGGTGTGCAGGCCAGGAGAGCGGAGCTGTCCCCGCCGGGTGGGCACTGAGCTACAGGCAGGTGCTGTGCTCGGAAAGCTGCACCGTGGCAAGTCTGGTCTGCTCGGTCCCTTCGGAAATGGGAAATATGGATCCTGGGGGAGTCTGGAAACCCATTGAGCTTCCCGTACCCTTCATTCCATCAGAGCAGAGGAGGAAGAGTAATGATTAATTAACTATCATCCATGCGCTTAGAATACACCACTGATACTCTGCTTACCCGACCTTTGTGAGTCCTAGGAACAGCGCAAAACAGTAAGAGCACAGATAAAGGATGAAATCCTGACACCGGCAGCACAAAAGGGCTTTTCTTCTTTCAGTGGGACAAAGCTGTCTTTCCCCTCACCCCCCACAGGATTTTCTGTTTTCAAAATGCATGAATTGCACCCAGCGATTTTCTTCCTGCCCTTCCTTCCTGCTTGTCTTAATCCTGGCCATGACTTTAGTGCCTTCCTTGAGCAGAAGCCAACAGGCTGTCCTTCTGGATGGCCAAAAACTTAATTCTCGTGACATTGTTGTAGGAAATGACTGGAATATTTCTGAATAAACAGTTTAGTGTAACTGGCCTTTCAGAGCTGTATTTCAGTGGGAAGGATCAATGAAAATGTAAATTAAATGTAACTGATTCAATTCAGGCTGCCTACCACAAACCTCCCATTTTAACAAGAGATGCTTTGTTTATTTTCAGTCCTTTTCTAGTGCAGCAGAGTCCCATTGCTATTACATTTTTGAATCTATGCCTCAGGCTCCAAGTTCTGCTCTCAGATAAATAGGAGTGTGATAACTGGGTCCATTTTTAAACATCAGGGTGAATCCTCTTCTTTTCCATTAAACTCCCTTGCAGTGGAGAACCTATTACCAAGGCACACGCTTATTGATGCGTTCTCCAGGTGGACTGCAAGCCCTGCAAGGAGTATGGACATTTGCTGCCCTTGGACAGAAAAATTATTTATTTCAAAGCAATCCCTTGTAATTACAGAATTCATTAAGCTCTTCAATGGTCTGCCATTAGTGCTGTTCTGCCTTATTTTCCTCTTTTTTGTTTTGCCTGCTGATTACACCTGTACAGTTTGCTTGCAAACCACATCAAATTTGCAGCCATTCTTAGAGGCTGACTGCTTTCTCCTGCTCAGAAATCCCCATATGTTTTTGGCAGTGCACTCTGCATTCATGTGACTCTCACACACTGTAGCTCAATGAAATCTTCTGAAAGAGCTGCCAACTCACCAAATTTTCCATGAATTAAGTCCTGACACTTCAATGAGAGGAAAGACAATGTCTGAAACAAGGCCAGCTCTGGCTTTCTGCCTAGTATGTGTCACAGTAATTCTACCAGCTGCCCTTCTACACAGCACTTCATACTTTTCAGACCACCAAAAAGCCCCTTGAATACTTCCAGTGATAGCTGGGGCTCGAGCTGCCAGCATGTTTTCCCAGCCTCTGGCACCCAGTGGCTCCAGACTGGACCTAGAAGGTTTCTGTGTGTGTTTGTTTTATTTTGTTTTTATTTTTATGAATGGCTCTAGCAGGGGACTCTGACTCAGGCACAATACTATACAGCCATTCATAAAAAGCAGAGGGAAAATATTGTACTTTGCCCAGTTGGAAACGGTTGCTGATACGGACCAAGTCTTGCAAGAGCCTGACTCATTCAAGACCTTTGCTATCTTAGCACTTAACATCAGGAGTTCCCCGGCCGCGCTCGCTCCCTGCCAGCTACACTGCTAGTGGCTTTGCGAGCTGCAGCGCGGCGCACATGAGGCTTTTGCACTTAAGCGCACAGCGACCAAAGATCAAGAGCAGTGCGCAGGCTCCGGACATGTCCCATGGGAATCGCTCCCGGCTGCACCAAGCGCTCCAGCTTGAGTCAGCGCCACGGTCAAGCGCTGGGGCTTGGGACACTGCTCTTCCCGCTGGACTCTTGCTGGGCATCTGATTCACCCGCAGTTAAATGCCAGCTGGATATATCAAGCAAGGTCTTCTCCTGCAGGGACTCCAGGGTCCCCTCGCTCCAAGACCACAGCACTCAAGTTATCCCAAACCTAAAGAACTGCAGCATACAGGAACGACAAAAAAAAAAAAAAAGGCCTAAAAGTGCCCCCTCCTATGTCTTTAGCTAACTGTTGTGGATGTGGAAACCTCTTGACACACCAGGGAAAGAAGTGCCTCTACGCGCTAAGCTTTGTGTACGCCGAGTTAAGAGATCTTTTCAGGACTTCAAAGGAGACACCTCTGACTGAAAAGACTTGCAACTGCATGTTCAACTAGCTGGAAAGAAAGAGAATCTGTCTTGGTTATGAAAAACACTGGAAGCATACAAAAGCCAAGCACAAGAGACTTACAGAGGAGCTTTGGGGCACAATAAAGCTGCACACAAGCCACGAGAGCGTGGAATTATTATGGTTCCCTCCAGAAACCTACAGAGTAGGACGGAAGATCCCATGCTTTGGCAGATACTGTCTCCTTACTTCACAAAAAAGTGAAGCTTTGTGGAACACTGAACTTTCATATTTTATTTTGATCCCACGTTTAAAAATTGATTTCTTGAATCTGTACGATAAGAGAGCTCAAGTGTTGGAAAAATCCCATGACAATGTCATTTAAGTGTCCGTCATACAAAAAAACACCAATATAGCAGAATCTGTTTTGACAGATTTAAACTATTAAGTATGTTAGCTATGAGAAAATATAATAATTTAAAATTTCATAAGATTCCTAATTTTGAAGAGGAAAAAAAAGGTCCACAGAACAATGTAGATAAATCTTATTGTGATTTTATCTTTGATTTTAAGCTTTGCATTTTCAAAGTCTAACCGTTTATCATCTACAGCACTTTTTCTGACATCTCACCCTTCATTTATTTCAGTTTCAAATTCTGTCACTTTGCTTCTTTTCAACATCTTAGATGCATCTTCACAGCCAAAATCTTACTCAAGCATTTCCTTGCCACTGACAACACCTATAATACGAAATAACTTCTCCCTATGCCAGTAAATATAGATATTGGTCAAACAATTTCTCTATCTTCTATATGAGAATGAAAAAACAGCTTCCTGTGACAAGTCCACATTTATCTTGTACCAGGATTCAAAAACTGCATCAAAATCAACCCCTCACACTTATGACTCTCCAGAGTACTTCTCCCCTTATGACTTTTCAGAATGTTATGGAAAATATGTAAGGATAAGGGGAAGTCTATGTTAAGTAGCATGACCACTGCTGGACCACATTTTTCACGACCAGAGATAAAAGCACCGCTTTTCAATGCAAGTCATTCAGCAACGGCTGCGCCCGGAGCTCCCTGAGCACGTTGCGCGTCACAGGGCCCCTACATCGTGCAACTGTAGTTTCCTCTTTAAACTGAGCATTATGAAGATGTTTGACTGACAGCTCTTGGCAGCAGCGACTCTTCCCTTCACTGCCAGAGCTTGACACTGACAAGACATTCGTATGGAAGCAGCTCTGCTGGTGAGACTAAATGACCATGATGGAAACTAATACCCGGTTAGGATGACATTTATAGTGCTGACAGCTCAGTGTTGTGTGGAGATCATTACAATAATTTCTTAGGTCACCCAAACACTTGTAGTTCTAAATTAAAAGATGAGTAAAACCATATTTAGACTTTTTGTCTACATATCCTAGAAAAATCAGGAAGTTCATATTATACCAGTTGAAACCAATATAATCCAAAATAAATCATGTCTTCCAAGCAGTTCCATATGACAGCATAATAACTACTGTTCTGCCCTACCGCTTTAATTGGTCAGAGTCCAACCTTTTCCTTCCTCTCCGAGGATACAACGATGCAGTGCCGGGCTTGGGAGGCCAGCAGTCTGGGAAAGAGTCCTCCCTCCTTGAATGAAGCAACTTTCAGCTTCATGACCTGCAGGAGGAACCACCACAGACTTGGGGGGACAGTACGCCTGTCATCTGTCATATTCCAGGTACGCCCATGGCTTCATTTAGAAATTCCCGTGCTTGAGAGAGGTTTGCAGAAATGCTTCAACAGCATCAGCAGCAACAGGGATCCTCGCAGAGGCCGAGCAGCAATTGCCCGTGCTTTGGAAACACAGGCCGTGAATTCTCTCGCCCGCACCGCGGTGTCTGTGTACGCACGCTGCTGTGGGTCATTACCATCTAACAGCAAAACCATCTGGCCCTTAGAGTTCAAATGAGATTTCACAGTCCTCTGTGCAGTCTCATAAATGAGGCTAATAGTAATCTGTGGAGAATTCTGGCAAAATCCGTGGAACTTTTATTCTTTATTTTCTATCCTACTTGGCACTACTCTGAGGTTTTAATACCAAATACAAAGTCAGGTCATTCAAAAAATATTTATTAGCTTATTAAACTGACCTCCCCTGACTGCTGCTGGAAAACCCTGCAACATCTTGTGAGCTGCACCAGTAACTTTAGCTGATGACAAAGTAAATAGCACTTTACTCCACTTGTTGAGGAGAGCAGCAATCACCTTATTGCTCAAAAGACACAAAGTGAATTTTAAAAGTTAAGCGACCAGCAATGAGGTTTTATATTTTGACTGGCAAATCCAAAGCAGAGTGCTTCAAATTACTCTTTTGGTAGTGTGAAAATTCAGGCACTGGCATGCATATCCAATTCGGTAAGTATATATATCCAGTGGAAATCAACTGATTTCACCGAGGCTAGAATTTCATCCTCTTTCTTCACAGAGGCTACCTTCACTATAAAAAGTTTAGAAGTTGCTACATTTGCAGTGCTTTTTCTGTTCTCAGAGCATGAACATGTGGCAAGAAATGTGTTAAAAATCAAATCTGCTTTTCTTTTACAGCAGTATCATTCATTATTTTTTCAGTTGCTTTGATCCAACCTTCCTCATAGTGGTAGATTTCTCACAACTGCAAATCTTTGGTAAGAAATCAAAGGTTGGAATAGGAAGGGAAAAACGCATTTTTTCTTCAGCTGTTAATTCAAGCACAACAATACCCAACTGAGCTTGTCAACAGTGTAATCAAAATTCAAAGCACAGTAGCTGCTAGTTCAGTGTTCTTGATAGATGCTATTAATTTTTATAATCTTTCAGTTGGTGTCAGTTACGTTTACATAAAATATTTAGGGTAATACAGCTTATGAAATACCCTTTTAATGGGCCTTGTATCTATGGTCAATGGTTAAAGCAAAGGCTGCACTGGTGTACCCAGCTAACATTAATGCAGTTTCTGTACTCCTGAGTTTTGGCTGCAGAAGGATCTGTTGCTGCTGATGGCTCCTCTTCAGAGGCATCTGCATTCTGCTGGGCTCCTCAGGTACCTTGCTTTCCTGATAAGCTTTCCTCATGCATTTTATTCAGGTTTATGACAGCACTCTGCATTTTTTTTTTTTTCTGGTAAAATATAATTTAGCATTTTTTTGCCTTTCAGAATAGTTCTAGTAAACAGTTCATCACTGATATTTTACTGATATGCCCCAAGGGAAACATGGACTGGACTCCTTTGCTTAGCTAACTTCATATCTCTCCATCTATTAATAACCTCCTCTATAGACAGATTATTGAGAAATCCAGATGGGAGGTTTGAGTTAGCCTCAGTAATGGTGTAAGGTACATTTTAGTGGACTAAAATAAATGATAACCATTTTACAACTATTTTACAAAGAAACTATACGCTCAGGAGGGTATATAAACTGATCAAGAGTGACTTAGTTTTAAAACCTCGCAGACTTCTCCACACAGCTAGCTATTGTGCAAATGGTTATCTTTGGACTATCTTGTCTGTTTTGATACAGAAATCCCTGCAATCACCATACATTTCTCATGACCCATATGGAAATAATTTTTGGTCACTACTAAACAGGCTAGATCTGATTTGATGACCTAGAGGTGAAAAGCTCTGTATTGCATTACCATCTGGTTCCAACTTTTGTTTTAGAGTCTTTCCTCTCTTTTTACTTTGTCTCCTCCTGTCATACATATAGAAGAAAACAGAGGCAGTTCCCACTTCAGAGACCATTTGCAGCGGTCTCACTGCTGGTGGCTGCCTGCAACCGATCTGAGTTGCAAGAAAGGGATCGGCGGATCTCTTCTCTGGACTCACTGCTTGGGAGCTCCTGAATCCCTCGGCTTGTCCATTGGCCTGAAGTGAAATAACACGGTCAACTGGGCAGTAAAGCACCAGCCCAGACCTTCTGCAAAATCTGGCAGTGATTGGAAAGGGAACTTTGAACCCCAAGGCTCTAGCTGAAAATATAATGATTGTTCAGGTAGCTTATCTCACTCTGGTCCTGTCACTCTGGCCTTGTTCTCTGCTAATTTTAAGGTCACAAAGACCTTAACCCACTCAGTGATTCAATTTATTCAGTATTCAATGCAGGCTTGGGGCATCTTCTCTCTCCTGAAACCTCTACTATGGGCAAGTGAAACAAAGCCAGTCCCTGCAAATACAGACAGTTGTGCAAAATGTCTTTGCTTTTGACATGTTTGCAACATGTCTTTGCTTTTCCCTCCTCCTTTTCACAGTGCAGACCAAGAAGCCTCAGTGTCATCACTCCAGCACTTCTCAGAGGTGGCCAATGCTGCCTTCCCTTCTTCAATTTAGCTGCATGCCACGCGGCTGCCTCCACAGCTCTGAGCGTCATGTTTTAGCAAGGCACTTCTCAACCAGGGGAGGTCGGCTTCAATGCGCCTGGATGGCCCCGAAGGCAAACACGGGTGCAGGACAACATCAGCTTTTGGGGTACTGTAGCACACAGCCCATTCTGCAGTGATGTGTGACTGAGGCGGCTGCGACATGTCCACACAGTACTGAGGTTGCTCCTGCTAGACCCGACAAGTTACACTCTATGGGAGCAGCTAAGGCACCCACTGAACTCCGCTTGGAAGACCAGGGCCTGGTTGTATGTTCACTGGGCACTTAACATCTTAAAGACTCAGCAGGAACAGAGACTGTTTGATTTCATTCTAGTTCATGCCACTGGAATGGGTTGTGCTTTTTTGTTTTCTTTTGCTCTGTAATACTCTTTTTGGGTCTATGAGGCTCCTCCGGCATCTTCCATATGGAAGAGCTATAGTCCCCTGATCTCCCCAAACTGATGCATGGACAAGGGAACCTAGGCAGCCTCTTCTGCCTTGCTGTTTCTGCCCTCTCAGAGATGTAACGAAGCTTGCACAGAGCTTACGGCCATTCCCAGGCCGAGCGCTGCAATCCTGCAGGACTTCCCTTTCCCATCCAGCCCATTCCTTCCGTGACCTCCCCTTGCCCTGGAACGGCAGGGCAGGGCTCTGCTTGGAAGCCAAGGCGCAGAGCACAGGGAAGGCCACCCGACAGGGCCTCGCTGATTCCCTGCAGCTGAGATCTGCCCTCAGGCACTTCTCTGCAACCTCTTTGTCTGGGCAGATACGTCGGTAGCCACATGGTTGGCTGGGGATGTTTTTATACATCTGGGATATGCAGATGTCTAATGGCTGTCTGTCCATCGTACAGATTTGCTAATTATTGCTGCCGCCAGGAAACTGATGCTGCTGAGGGCGTCTGTCAGAGAGGCTGGACGGAGTCTGCTGACATCCTGGCACAGTCTCATAAAGAAGCCAGTGTCCAAAATAGACATTTTTCATATCAGGGGCTTGGTGGCGAACGGTTGTAATTAATTCATTTGCTCACTTGATCTATTTTGGGATCCCTCTGGTGCACGGTATGTTAAATACTGAACTCAGCTCATACTGTTATTTTTTAATGGGCGAGTGAATGATTTGCAGGCACTCCTTGTGAAGAAAAAAAAAGAAAAAAAAAGGAAACATTTAGACTATATTTCCAGTGTGCTTTTACCATTCATTCTGTAATGGTAATTTTATTATCTACATATACACATCACTGTGAAGTCCACAGGACACAGTAATGTATTTTAAAGGATGATAGCAAAACTATCTTCCCGTTTATTCAGCAAGAACCCATTTGCTAAAGGATTGTGAAGCCAGAGCATTTCGCCAGCCCGTTGATGGCCTCACAAGTATGAGTGGTGTCCGGGTGCTCTGTCTGGGAGAAAAGGAAGGAGGAAGAGGGAGAGAGAAAGCAATTCTGCTCTTAATAAACCTGCCGTAATTTTGGGCTTGTTCTGTTTATGTTTCTGGATAGAAAATGAATTAAGCCTAATCTAGAGAGAACTCAACCATAATTTTTAAAGGACAATTACCTGCTGTCGAGCTATGGTTATTTAATAGCCTTTTGGAAGCTACATCTGACCTGAAGATCCTATTTGTTGTTTGGATCTAACAACGTGAACATCAAAGGTATGTGTGTTAGGTATGCATGCAAATCCCCTGCAGCTTTTTTCATAATATTGCAGTAACTTGACACCACATCAAGAATGCAGTGCCTAGAGCACCCTACTCCAACCCGCCTTGCTGGTACAGCTTAAAGCGGTTTCCTCGTTCACAAAGCACCATACACCACTTGGAAAGCAGCCTCGTTTTAAATTGTTGACCAAATATAGCGCAATCCAGACCATCAGACTGCTAAATATTGACTCTTAAGGCCTGGTAAGTCCTTTTCTGTTGTTTCTGTTATTTGTTTCTAAGTAAGTGACAACGCAAACGAATTGTTCATTTCAGGAAAAGGAAGAAAAAGAGCTAAATCCTGCCCTTGGCTAAATTCTGCCCTTGGTTAAAACCTAGTTGCAGAGTCTTCTCAAAGAGGTAAATGCTTCCTATCTTGGGCAGATTCTAATTTTGCTTGGACCCTGTGTGGTTTGAGGGGTGCCAAAATGATACAAGTTGGCAGCATCTGTAGCTAGGTGGTCCTGGCAGCAGAGGAGAGAGCAGCTCGCTGTGTGGAGCGTGGCCGGCCTCCAACTGCTGCTGCAGCTGGCACAGAAAGACGTATCCTTCCTTTCTGGGAATAAGGCACCAACCTACCACATGGGGCGGAGAGAAGTTTGATTTGGAGTAGAGCACAATCTGCCTCCATGAGATCGGGAACCGTCAGCCATGAGGCTAAGGACACCAACCCTTACAACACTACCTCATTGCTGTTGTGTATTTGGCTTCTTCTGTGTTCTCAAGCCATGCATTTTGATGACATATTTGGGCCTTTTGCACTTATGTCAAGGGCACTGTAGCCTTTCAAAAGAGAAAGATAAAGGAGCCTGGTTAAAAGGACTGTTCCTTTGTACCTATGAGTTTTTTAGTCATTAGGGTGGGATGTATCTCACAGGCATTATGGGGCTGCCTGCCCTTCTCACATCCTGCAGAAGAAACCAGAAGCAGAAGAACCTCTCGACTGCACTGCTGCAGACAGCGGCAGATTACGCCCCTTCCTGTAAGCAGAACAACACTGCTGTTCAAGACGAGCAGGATGCTCACATCCTTCCTGGAGAAGAGCTCCATAAACCTCCCAGCGCCGCAGTCTGTGCACGATCAGGTCTGCCTCACATGGACTGCCCTGACAGCGGGACGGCCAGGACATTCCCTGTTATACAAGCACTGCAAGGGTGGGGGACAGTGATGGGATAAGGAGCTGCCCATGCCTCTTTGCCTTTCATCACCTCCCAGGAATGTCTGCCCTCAGGGATAATTTAGATGGGTTTACATTAATAAACGTGTGGCCTTTACAGCCATGTTTTTTAACTTTAATTCCTGTCTGCCCTTGCTGGCACATGCCCTCGGCAATTTGTGGTTGTTTTGCTTGTTCGGCATCGTATAATTATCCTTTATTACTGAATCTAGATGTTTTCTTATGGTTAAACAAACACAGAGCTCATGAAAGTGATACAGTCTAGATTCATTTTGGTCAGCATTTAATTTTTTGTTGTAAGCTGTTTGTTTTCCTCAGACAAAAAGATAGTGTTTTGCTATCCACAAACTGATAATTTCATGAATCTTCTAGATGCACCACCACAGTTCTAGAAAGTTTCCTGCCTGATGAGAAATCTGTGCTTTCTGTAAAGGTCCACATTAAGGGATGTTCTGCACCTCAGAGTCAACCCTTCAATGTCACGTAATCTCCATATGTTTCCCTGTTTAGCATCGTGGTGGTCCTCTCCTCCTCATGTCTCTTAAGTGTCCCACGTTTCAATCTTTGGTTTGGGGTTGGTCAAACGGACCCTTAAGGAGGCACTCAAGGTCCCTATGCTCCGCTCAAGCTATGGCTTAAGGCAGAAACACACTTCCTTTACATCTGTGCCCATTCCATGACAAGATTAATGCCTGTAACAGTTAATGGAGGTGAGATCAGATGGGTTAGGAGGAGGTATCACACGGCTTTGAAGAGAGAACACGGCAGAAAGAAGCTGCTCTCTGCCCACAAATAAGGGCCTTCAGAAAAGAGGCTGCAGGGTAATTTTGCGCTGCAGGTAGTTTTGGACCTTCTTCACCTATAGCACTGGCCTTCCATATCTGGGAATACACTTTTTCTCCAGGTCAGACTTTCTTATCTCAAGCCATGTTATGCTCCATGTATGGGGCTGCCAGCATCCTGGAGGAGTCTTAGGGGTGGCAAGGACTCACCTTGCCAGTGAACCTCAGAGACTTTGGAAGCAAAATGCATGAAAAATACGTGCACTGATTCGCATTCTGTAACAACACAGGTAGAGACAAGTATGCCCCGTTCCTAAACTACAGGACTAATTATATATCAATAACCTACTGAAATATAGCGGACAAAGTCTAACTCCAAGCAAAAGGACTTGGGAAGTGCTTGGGCACCGCCGTGAAAAACATTAAGCAAATCTCCTCACTAGTATCTCTCTTAGGGATTTTCTTTTTCCAAATGCATTTTTCTTAACTTACACTGATCCTTTTGAAATGGAAATCTAACACACTGCAAGAGGACCTGTGGGACCTGTGGGACCTGTAACACTGTGTAAGGGGTCATATAGGTAATATTCCTTGGTTCAACAAGGGTATTCTTACAAAAAGTTTAAGAATATGAATTAATAATGAGATTACAAAAAAATGATCACCTCCTTGAAATACATAATCTCATCTCTATACATTCTTTTAATCTTTGCAGATCCCAAAGTCATTTACAAACTGGAAGTGATATGGAGACCTTATAAAGGGATCTGTTTCACTCTGTATTGAAATTCAGCCATTTCTGGGATTAAATCTGGCAGTTGTTTTAACAGCACAAGAGAATGTTGCCTACAGTTAGGGCATGAGGTGAAGAGTACCGTATCCAGTGTAAGTGGCAGGGAAGGAAGCATGTGATTATCCAAATTGGAATTTGGCCAAAACACGGGGGTCAAAACCCCTTCTCTTTTCAAAAGTGCCACAGGAACTCTAACGACCACAAATGGTCAGGGACTTGATTTTACATCTCATCTGAAAAGCAACACCTCCAACCACATAGTTTTCTTGAATATGATGCAGCAGCATTTGTTGTAAGTGGATCAGAAAGGAAAGTGCATTCCACCATAGCAGGCGTTCTTGGAGACACGCAGTTTTGCTTCCCAGAGAGCCTACATCTGGCAGCCCAGGGGATACATACACACCCCTTTTACAGTGCTGATGTGAAAACAGAATGGGACACGGGCACAAGACGGAACGCTGCTTGTACTGGATGCATTTATCAAAACCTCAGATCACCTCCCACTCTTTTCAAAAGAGCAATACTCATCCCATGTCCCATGATCATCTCGTGACTTGATTTCTGCTGTCTTGAATGTGGACTTTTAAATCTATGAATGGCCACTAGCCAACACAGCTTTCCATTGTGGTATTAGTTCTGCTGCATTCTGCACAATTTACTAATTATTTAGTTACTAATTATATAGTTACTAATACTTATCAAGGCTCAGCCAAAATGCTGCAAATTCAGTCATGTTAAATATCTCGTAAACTAAAATCTCATAGACTAAAAATTGTCCAAATCTTACAGATTTGGAGACACGAAGGCTTACAAAGGTTGTTTTTAAACAGTCTCTATTCTTAAAATAAAACAAAAAGTCTACCTGCCTTGTACAGACTCTATTTGGCACAACACATCATGCACTTTTCAATAAACTACAGTTCCTTCTAGGGTATTTCTTGGATCATTACAAGCGAGAGCAAGTCCCAGGCTCTCCAGCAGCTCAAGAGCAGTCTCATGCTGGACCATGTGCTGTGACCAGCAGTGGGGCTGCGAGTAAATTCTGTGCTATGGGAGACAGAAAGATTGGCTAAAGCAGATGTTTCCCAGTTGCTCAGCAAATGGTCACCCAGATCTGTCCCCTCACCCAATCACACAGTTCTGGGGCAACAAGCCCAGCAAGAAAGGCAGAAAGACTCTCGGGCAACAAGATTTTGATACAGCACTCCTAGAAACAGAGGAGTTTGCTGTCCCTGCATGAGATGCTGTACAGCTGCTGTACAAAAAGCCGGTACCCTACACAGGGAAGTTCCATAGTTCTTTTTCCAAATTTGACTCAAAAGACTATAAGAGTCTGTCTCCTGCACTCAAATGCCACCTACAGAAGGGCATCCCTCTCTGGGCTCATTTCTAAGCAATTTGTAGCAGACCTTCACTTATCACGGGCTCCAATGTCCGGCACAGCAGGTCACATCAGATTATGACAGGATCCCATCTGGCTTTAGCATCTGCGAATCAAGGGTGGGATACTGATACCACTAATCTAACAAACAAGAGCTAGTCTATCTTGTAGAACTATCTCCAAGAGGGTTTCTTTTTCATAAACAGTTCCTTAGATTACAGGAACTTACATGCTTGTGCTGCAAAGAAATTAAATGATAAATTATGATCAAGGAAAGTTAAGGAGCTGGCATTAAAAAAAAGCCACTAAAACCAGGTGCACATAACTAGAAACACCACATTTGTTTGAACATTCTTATGGAAGTGAATGCAATACAGATCAGCTGGGCTGATAGCATGAGTAAGGATATGTGGGAGAGCACAGGACTGCTATATTGCAAGAAAATGAATCCTAGAGGTTCCACAGATGTGCCAAGATACTGTATAGGCTTTTTAGCCATAAAGTTGTATATAATATATACAGTGCTGCACTGTCTGCTCATAGGAAATTTAAATAGTCATCAGTCTTTGCTCCAGGCAGGTACTGGTTCTGAAAAAAACTGAGGAGACAACATTATATAAACAAGGTAGCACTAGATTAGAAACCTAATAGCTCCTCACCTCTTTTTTATAAAATCAGAACCAAAATCTTGTGACTTTTTGCCTGACTGTAGCCAACCACTGATTGTCTTGTTTTCAAAGTAAAATCTAATTAACGGAAACGCAAACGTACTTGCTCCTGCCTTTTCGGTAAAAATAGTTGCCGGATCTTCACCACGCTGAAGGCCCAACAACATTAAAAAACAGAAACCAAAAACATACAAACTCCAAGCTTTTTGTTGCTTGTGGCCTCACGCAGTTTACTCTCCTCCTATTGTTTTACTTTAACCACTGGAACTTGCTACTACACTAATTTTCCTCTGTCAGTTCATAACATGTATTTCCCCGAAGGTCAGAAACAGTATCTCCGGAAATAAAACCCGCTATTCAGGGATATCACAGGAAATTTGCATTTCCACTTTGTATAGTGTTATTATTTGGGACTGACAACCTATATCATTTCATTATCCCAAAGTGTTAGGGTCCCTGAACGCTATAAAGGAGCAAAAGAGAGTGAATCAGCGTCCTGGCTGGCCTCCCGCTCGCTTTTCATGGTCATTAGTGACGGGAGTGAGAAGATGACTTGTTGCTGGAGAACGTGCACGGCCCTCATGTCCCTGCTGCAGGAGCATGGGAGCAGCTCAGCGCCTCGAGCTCGGCCAGCCTGCAGCGTTGGGGCTGGAGCGCTGCCCTCCATCTCCTCGAGCAGCCCTGAGGAAGGACGTGGCAGATACAGCCCTTGGATTTACTCTGCTACGGGAATACAGGAGATCTGGGACTTAGACAGTTTCTTTCTAGAGTTTTATTCATTGGGTGTGAAAACACAGTTTCGGGACCATCCTTCAGGGAAGGGAAGGAAAGCTACCCGCAGTTAGGTGCTTGCGAGCCTTGCAAACTTCCACAACAGCTGGAGTGAATATCCCAAAACAACCTTCAGCTCTTGCAGCACGTTTTCCTCTGCAGGTTCCTTTGAGGCCGTCATCAAGAGAGACTCCAGCCATTTTATTGCCTTGGCATTCTTAGTACGACCATAAGGGATCAGGCAGGAAAGGGGAGACCTGTTGGAGGGAATCGCCCTGCACATTTGTGATGCATTTTCCACACAACATAAAGAATATTAAACTGGAAGCAGCCTTTCCCCTACTTCTTCAAGCTCAGCCTTTTCCTTGGCCATCCTGTTTTCTCCTCCGAACTTATGCAGCTGGGGAAGGGCTGTGTGATGCAGAGCTGAGCTGGGTATGTACCTAGAGCAGACGAGGGCACCGACAGCAAGCGCCGCGTCCCGCTGCACGTGCCAGGAAACGTGCGCAAGGCAAAATGTCCCAGGAGGGGGGTGTTTACAGCTGCTTAGGGCTTCTCCCAGCGCGCCTGGCCTGCACGCAGCAGTACAGGTAATGATTCACATGAGACACCCTGAATGAAGGTAGAAATGTGCTCGAAACGGCTTTATTTATGGAGGTTCCATGGGATTCAACTAGGGGCTTCGGAGAAAGCACAATTGTGGGAACCTTTCTGCAGTTTCTACTTGGCGGACAGAACGTGTCCCTGAGCCTTCACTTCTAGAAGGGAATGCCTTGTAGTGACTTCTTTCTTTCATACTTTTTCTTTTTTTTTTTTAACGATGAGAATATTTCAAGCCACATCTCTATTCCAAGCCACAGCTCTGGAGGCTGCGGAGGGAGGGCAGGATGAAAGGAGGTCTGCTGTCTGCCTGGTGCTGAGCTGGGGCACGAAGGGGCTGAGAGCTGAGGCGAGCGCTCACGCAGCCCGTGCGAGCCGCACGTGCCTCATGCTGAGAGGAATCCACAGGGGACTCCGTGCAGGGCCACAAATGTTCACAAATGTTTTGCCCCTGGAGAGGACACACAAGGAGATGTAACGTGTCCTTTCTGAGTCGCCTCTCCCTGCCTCACGCCTGGTGCTGCGAAGCAGGGAGGCCTGCGCGGGTACTCGGGCTCAGCAGACAGAGTCTTGTTGGCAGAGCAGAGCCATGAGCTGGCAGGGGCTCCGGGTGTTCCCCGCAGGGCGGTCTTTTAACCTGCAGACTGATAAAACTAATGGCTGTGTTGAGAGATGCTCCTAAAAGCCCGAGCCACCCCTTCATGAAGGAAGCTGTCGCTGGGCTTTCAAAGCAGCGTCGATGGGTTATTCCCCTCTACGCTGCGCTGAACTCGGAAATATCAATCTGCGTGACACCTTGGACTCCTCTTGCCAGGAGCAAACAGTGACGCACGTTTGGAAACAACCCTCTGAGTCACCACTTGGTACCTGCTCCTGGCTGGAAGCTCTTGTGCTAAAAAGTTACCTAGAGATGGCAAGAAATGACTGTAAAATAGCCCCAAGCCTCCTTCAAGGCTGATTTTAAAAAAATCAGGAGGAGGAAAAATGCCAATGTTTAATATTTAAACAGAAAAATGTTTAATTTTTAAACATTTATGTTCCTTTTATGATTGTTAAATCAATATTAATACAGAACTTAAACCATTTTACAGCCTCCACACTGGACTCCCCTGTCACTCCCTCTCCCAATAAGTCTATTTTTTAGGAAGATGAGCAGACCCAGCAGGAGGTTCAGAAATGCTGGTTCTAATAAACAACTGTGGAGCGAGACCTGCAGCCCTTCTCAGACACTGACCAAAGACTTCAGCGAGAGCTCTGCCCGAGCAAAAATACCAAGTTTGGGCCCATTACCTCCCCAAATTGGGCCCAAATGAACAGACCAGTTTATTTGTGGTTTGAGGTGCTTCCTCCTGTCTGAACTTCTGGTTTTCTAGGCTGAGCCAAATAAAGAGGCATGTTTTCAGCTCAAAGGGGTTTTGCCTTTGTGCCCTGGGTGGTATGAAGGCTCCAGAGGGCTCCCAAACTACTCTCTCGAGTTTTGTGACTTGAGTTGACCCCTGCAACCCCTTCCTTCAGGGGAGGTTCTCTCCCAATAACCCGCTTCTTTCTCCATCATGTTCTTGGGGAGAGGGGCACAGCGAGAAGTGCCTCTGACATGTATTTTACTGATGTTTTAAGGCATATGGTCTGAATGCTCTGAATGCCGTGGAAGATTACTGTCACATGTCCTAGCCCACTGCGTATCTGTTGACACAGTATCACCTTTCATAAATTGCTGGATACCATTTTCCCATCAGCATCGCTCTGAACACAGGAATTACAGCCAGGACACAAATCCAAACAACCCTTATACGCTTAATAAAATAAATAACAATCAGCCTCTTAAATGTTTCTCCTTTAAAGGAATTTTCCTTATTTTAGATCAAACACTTCTCTGGGATCCATGCTAATTTGTAGTTTCCAATGCCATAAATAGCTAACACAAAGAGAAAAAACAGAACCCATACGGAATTAGGCTGATTTGTATTTTTAAATTCTAAAATATGTGCTTGTGTAGTGCTTTGGGCACAGGCAGAATTTTTGAATGAATGCAAACAAAGCCAGAACTGCTCGAATGCATCAGGCCTCCTAAAGCATACTTAGCATAGCTCCAGGTCAGCGGAGCTAGACCGATTTACACGAGTTGAATGGTTGGCCCACAAGGTTCACATGAGCACGATACCTCTGCAAGTACCTCCTCTTTCCCCTAATTCTGAAACTCACGAATAGGTTAATGCTGTTATCTCCATCTCACAGGCCTCCAAACTCTGCCAACTATTTGGATTCTCTTTGGGTCACGTGAGAGCAGGCTGGAGAATGCGCACGCACCTCTGCCCCTTCCCCCCCAGAGCGCACAATTTTACACACCGATGGAGAGATAATGTCAGGTTTTCATAGAAAAACTGATTAGAGATACGCTCCTTTGGGCTTTGGGTATAACGTTAAATTTGTTTCTTTTTTCCACAAAGACAAAATCTCCTGGAGTGAGAATGTGAGAAAGAACTTTCAGTTCTGAATTTCAAATGCCAATTTTCTGATGCAAGGATGTCAACAGAAATATTCCTCCTTGCCTCAACAGTGGCTACCAAAGCATTACACTGCTACAATAGTACACTTCGGTGTGCTCCCACTCCTGAAACCTGTATCCTTCTCAAGCTCCATAAATATCTGCTTTCAAGAGGTCCTGAAGATCCATGGATGGAGAATTCCTTGACTCAGGCCCCAAAGTACCCTGCTGATACCCTCTTGTCACTTAAACACAGAGGTCAGCACATGTTAAACTACTGGATTTACCTGCTCCATCTACACAGAAAACAAAACAAAACAAAACAAAAGCCAAAAAACCAACAACAACAAACAAAAAACAGCAGTGTGTTTGAAAGTCAAATATAAGCCGTTTAGGGATGTGCAGACAAAATCAAAATCTGGTAGCTATTATTCAAGTAGATTTCATGCCAATGATGCACCACTGCTGAGAACAGCTTGCCTCAAGCAAGGACACACAGTCTTCCATGAAGAGCTAAGAAGAATTCCAGCACAGAGCACCCTAAAGCAACCAAGTCACTCAGTGTGCGTAAGGCTCCAATTGCTACAGTGTCAGAGAATTTCCCATACGCTTAAAATGTACATTATCAATGACTCTCCTTTTTTTGCCCCTTTCCTGTTATCTTAAAGAAACAAATTCTGCACTGAGTTCATCTAATGCCAGAAAGTGTCTATGAAAGGTGTTCTCAGGAACAAGCATCATATTCTTAGGCACTTCTGCAGCCGTACTTACGTAGCAGAAAAGAAACTAAGCCCCTGAATATTTTAAGATCTCCTTTGGTTACTTCACATTTCTGAAATTTCTGAGGCAGCGTTTATTTTTTTTACTTTATTTTTTATTATTTTATTATTTTTACTTTAATTCTTCTATCACATCTGCATGAGCCTTTGTCAAATTTGATGTAATAGTGGTCTGGGAAGTGAAATGTGGTCAGCCTTTGCTGGACATAGACACTTTTACAAAAAGATGTCTGAAAAGTGTCATTTATGGTGCATCATGTCAACATAGATGCCAGGGACATTAGCCCCTTCCCACTAGTGGTGTTCGTGGAGCTGCCCGCACTCCCAGTAGGACCGGTCCTGCAGAGGAGAGGGACTACATGCTCCAAGCAGTCTAGCTGATGCTTTGCTGGAAATGATAAAGGTGCTAATCATCAACATCACAGTCTTAGCGGCTCCTTCAGAGCAGTTACTAGTGCTTACAGAGTCTTTAGTGTAAGTTTAAAAACCTAATAAAGATACAACACGTCATGCAAACTCGCATCAACTCCCTTGGTGCAAAACATGCTGGCAGTGTCCCAGGCCTCCGCCAGCAGCTCCTCTTCACTCCACAACCAAGTATGCTGCAATCACTGCTCTTCAGAGCTGTTTTAGCAAGCACAGATCATGAGTCAGCAAGGAAGCTTAAGCTCCCTTTTCTCCTCTCATAACTTGATTGTTTGCTAGAATTATGAGGCTGGTATCTTTTTCAGGTAACCATGGTAATAATAATCATATGATAATGTTGTAATCCAGACAAGGGATTAACAGATGACTTTGATTTCCAGAATTGTCAGGCTAACACCTTTTGCAAGCATTAAATTCACCTTACGAAACAATTTTTGAAAGGAAGAACATGAAGAGCACCAGCCTTGACAAAACAGGCTGTTTTATAACTTCAAGGAATCCTGCAATTTCTGAACAAACCAAGCAGATGTTACAGAACTACAATGCCTACAGAAGTTGTATTCGCAAATCCTTCTCTCTTGCATCCAAAGAAATCCTCCAAAACAGTTGGCCAAGAAGAAAAGACACGGAGTCCGACTGCAGGAAGATCCCATTTTCTTCCCTTTTTGTTACATTCTCCCAAGTCTGAGGCCACTTATGTTGAGGCCAGCTCCACCACACTAGGTGAGAGCAGTAACACCAAGTTGGGTGACCACAGTATCATACAGTGGCCATTGCTGATCACTTCAGACAGGCTGATGCGAGCTAGAAGGCAGAGAGAAAGATGCACCTTTCACCAGCACTCCAATCTGGAGACACAAAAAGGTCAAAGCACCAGTACGTAGCTACTTTCTGGTTGTGCCAACTGTATCACTTTGCAGTTCCCAAACTACAAAAAGCCACTGGGTGCCTTGGGAAGGGTGCAAAAAGTGTTGGAAGGGACAGAATCTGGCTTGCTGCTTGCTTATTTACATCAAACTGCAAGGGTAGCTAAAGGAACTAAAGGAGAACTGACAAAAATGAAAAGCTGGATTAGGGCCACTTGACAGTGGTTAGGCACTCTGAGATCTACATCTAACTCTTCATGTTTCTAGGCATCTGACAACCATTAAAGGCCAATAAGCTAGAGGGAATCATCCCTCAAGGGTTTCCTTAGTTATAACTGTCCATTGGAAAATGCTTGCACCATTTTCTTGTGCTGACTTCTCCATACGAGGCACCTGATTAGTGAACTCATGAACTAATACTGTTTTGTGTATAAATTTGTGTGAAGGAGATGCCTACATGATACTTTCACAGCATAACAACTCCTACTCCCTCCCTATCAGCCTTGAAATAGAATCCACTTGCTCAAGAGATAGGGCATTACAATACATTCTCACATGTGGATAGCCAGTTAAATCATAAGCAAAATCTTTTTATTGTCTCTTTCCTTAGTTTTGTTATATATAAAAACAGTAAAGAAAATTATTGCCTATAAATGTTTGTTTCTTTTTTAGTAAAAGAAATGTGAAATATGTCAAAGTGCAGCCAAAATCCTATTTTTGTCTTCTTCTAACTAAATCATGGCCAAACCAATTTCCTTCAAATTTTAAGGAAAAGAGAAATGTTCTTGGATCTGTCCTGGGAGCTTGTGCGCTACATTTCAATCTGGAGAGAATTTTTATGGCTGTGTTATAACAACATTAATAAACAAAGTTTATAATGGAAACATTGACAGGACCTCCACTGAAGTGATACTAGCAAGGGCTGTTGTAATAAATTCAATTAACATCTAATAGGAACTGTGATCTCATCACATGCCAACTAATATTATGCTCTGAATAAAATAAAACTACATGGACTGGCTTCGGTCAGCTCTCTAAGACTGCTATTCTCAGATCCCATTCACTGAGTAGCAGGTTTTGTAAACTGAGGTACCTTCTTAAAGTCAACACAGATTATAAATGCTGGAGGAGTTTCCTGTTTCAGTCACGCTCATTTAGATCTAGAATATCACTGCTGGATATGCAAGCCCTTCGTCTCTTTACTGAGATTACACGGTTATGACTACGTCTGACTTTGGCTCAGAAGTCATTGAAAAGGATAAACAAAAATTAGCAGTTCCCATACAACAAAATATTTGGATATTAACCAGAGTTAAAAATCAAGCCTTAGCTTGCTTCCTGCCCATTGGACATGCCACACTGAACGTCGTTCTTGAATTCCACTGGTAACAAACTCACGCTAATGAGGCTGGTCTCCGCACAAGCCTGTAGTGAGCCCAGCAGTCTCGTGTGCGTGTGCACTGCTGTGAAAGCACGGGGGCTGCCAGGCATGGGGGGTTCCTGAAAAGATGCCACTTTACGGGCTCGCTGGTAACTTGATAGAGCTGGTAACGCAATTATTGCACCGGGGAGCAGGTTAGCATCAGGAAACAAGGCCAGTACAACCCACAGGTTGCGAACTTTTGTTTCCTAGACAAGTAAATAAAACAAAATCCTTTTCAGAAGAATGTGCCTGTAACCTGCATGACATATGGCAGAGATATAGCAAAGATAATTACAGAGGAATTCAGGTGGGGCTTGAGTGCATAAAAGGCCCCGTGCCATAGCATAATTAGACATACGATAGCAGGGGCCTGATGATCTCTTCCTGATGAGATAATCTCAAAGGTGGGAACTCGGAGGGGAAGGGAACGGAGAGCTTGCTTAGCACTGACGGTGCTTTAGCTTTGAGGACATGCGTCCTCGGCCAGGCGGAGGATGCTGCTGCTGCCGATGGAGAGCCCTCAGGCCTGGGCTGTGGGCGGTCGCTCTCCCAGCTCTGGGACATCTTCCTACAGCTGAACCAGGCCACATTCTCCATAGGAAGAGTTGGCAAGCGGCTGAAATGGGCCCTGTTCACTGCCTCCATCGAGCTCTCCTGCTCCGTACCACCTGAGAGCCCTTCCCTGCTTGCCAGCAAGCAGCTTGGAAAGGGGGGAGCTTTGTGTTTCATATCTTTTTTACTGCTACAGCAATGAGAATAGTCTTCAAGGCAACCACAAACTTAGTAGAATTACAGAACTGAGACTCAATCTGGAGGTTTTATTAAAAGATAATAAATCTCCCAGCACTCACTACCGTCATCAATAAGACCAGAAAGTGCCATTTTTAACACTCAGTCTGACCTCCTACACTGAACAAGTCACACTGTTGCTCAGCAATCCTTGCATCAATATTGTAATTTCAGGTTAAGGTACTGCATATCTTTCAGAGAAACATCCAACTGTGATTTAAAGACCACAAGTCTTGAAGAATTCACCACATCCCCTGAGCAAGCTTGTCTCATGATCCATTGCCTTCATTTTAAAAAATTTATACCTTACGTGCATCTGGGAAGAGCAAATACAAAGGGTTACTGAGCCAAATCCTAGTGCTCTTATGCTAATGAAGAATCAACCTCACATCAGTTTAAAGGGGTTATTTTAATTCCACAGAAGAGGCTACACTGTCTTTCTGAAATATCTTGTGAAGAATTTAGCACTGATCAGTATTTTCCCCACCTTGTTAGAACTTTTCAGATTGAGTTTCCATCTGAAGATGAAAACAGACATGACAAATCCTGTAACTCATGCACAAGATGAATGATCTACAGCAGCGACTATGAGAGCAGTGGTACCACAGCATTTCTCCCAAACTAGCTGTTCTACCAACGAACTTTGGCTGAAAAGTTGTCTCCTAAAGCTAAAAGAGCCCAAAATGCTAACCAGGAAAAAAACTTTTCTTCTCAGTTACAGATCTGGCTCTTCCATATACCCCATGACATGTCAACAATATCTTGCCTTGATGAGCTGACAAATCCTATGATAAGACAGAGAATTGAAAGTTATATGACCCTAAATGTGGTATTTCAAGGACTGAGGAAATATGTTGGATAAGAGTCCTTTAATAATAAAAACAGTAAAAAAAAGTTCATGATCAAAAAATATAAACAAAATGAAACAACTGAAATTTTTCATTTCAGATACTGACATTCAGTTCCGATTTTTAAAGTTTATTTTAATTATAGATCGATTTTTAATATATTTTATGCAGAAAAGCTGACCTTTTCATTTAGAGAAGGTTGAAACAGGACATTTAAACACTTAGATTTTAACTGAATTGGGAAATGCACTCAAGTGGACCTTTCCTCCTAGGAATCTCTGATTAAAAGAATTTAGTGTTTTGGATGAAATAAGAAATCATCCAAAAATTCCCAACTAGTTCCTGTGACCTCTTACTCAAGCTGAATCACACTCCAAAGCATCTCAAATTTTGCTGTGGTCATAATCGCAGCCCTGTGCCTAGCAGAGAGAGGATGAATCTCCTCACACTCAATTCATATTGCTCTTGAACTCCACCTGTGCATCCTAGAGAAAAGCTGGGCCCAGAGCTGTGAACTCTCCGTAACAGTGGGACGCGGCTGCTCACAGCCCATCTGTGCAGGAGCCACTGGCAAGAGGAAAGCAACGAGCAGTAAGGGACATCCTTTTTTTTGAGGAAGTATGTGTTACATGTCTTTTGTTTTCTTAACTTGGAATAATGTCCAAAACATGCACATATGTACGGTGTCATCTGTTCTTCCCTTGAAGCTAGCGATTTCATCCCATTAGCATCACTGGGAATTCAAAGGAGACTTGTCACTGTGCTCTTTCTATAAGCCAAAATTATAGAAATCTTTCTCCAAGAAAATGTTATCTGTTGCATGGAGCATATATCCTAACTGAAGAGCTTTTTTCACCTAAAGGAATCAGATGACCCAGAAGGGTTTGGCTATGGACAAGACCCTCAGCAGATTCTCACCTATTAGTTTACCTCATCCAGCAGAGGCCTTTGACCCTCTGAGGTCCATGTCTTTTTTCAGTGGGCTGGAGGAGGGTAAATGGCACATGGAGGTGTTGCCTTCCCCCTCCCCATGTCAATATTTCCTAAGTTTGTCGGAAAAGACAACATTTCACTCAAGTCACCACAGTTTTCAAGCTGTTATTCTTACCATTTTTCAGTCAAATAGATAGGAAATAGATCCATAGAAAACCTGAACTTGTTGAGGGAGATGCTGACCTCTGGGGTGACCCCTTCAAGACTCTAGTCTCCAGCTGAACACTATAAGGACTTCATCTTCAGCCACTGTTAAATATGACCTCACATCTGTATTTCCCTTAGTTTAGCTTTAGCTGCAAGCCTACATTTAAAGTTCGGCACTGTTAATAAATAAATAAATAAAATAAAATAAAATAAAATAAAAAAACAGATTATTAGACACAATCAAAAATTAGACTTCAAAGACCTTTAGTCTGTTGTGCATAATTAACATACAGGGTCACAATTAAACCGTGATTTGCATTTTATAGCACTAGTTCTTTGAGGACAGCAAGGCTCATTTTCACCAGCATTCTTCAGGAAAAGAGGCTTTGCTTTTTAAAGGTATCTTAAATTTCTACCTCATTCAAGCTGTTCTCAGGAGATGTAATGCATGATCTCAAGCAGAACGTTGCTTTCGCATTATTTCATTATGCCTATAGTATTTTTGGCACAGCGTTTTGGAAGGTGCGCTTCAAGAAGAGAACAGATACAAAATAAACTTGCCAGTACACCCACTGGAGCTACGACTACACATCCTTTAATCACGCGCTCCACTCCAGCTCCGTGTACTCCAGAGTCCGCATGGCCCAGTGCCCAACCTCCCACCATAGGCATTAAACACTGTAAGACATTTAATTAACTCACTAAAACTCACGGAGGTCCTTGGATACCACAGCAACGGTGCCAAGTAAGCGCTTATGGTTATAGCAACTCTTAATAAAACACTGTGCACCCCTGCTTTGGAAGCCGATATGGAAGAGCTGAAGAGCGCTGGGGCCTTGAGGTCATATCTGGCGTCTCCTTACGGTTGAGGAGACTGAAATTTTGTAGCTGCACCTGATGCGGCCCAGCTGGTGTGAGCTGCGCGCGCTATGAGCTGTCCTTCCCGCAGAGCTCAGCCTCGCAAGCCATGAGACACGGCCAGCAGCTCACGCCTGATCCACACCGCCAGGACACGAAAGCTTCGGGCAGGCCTGAAGCACAACTCAGGAGCTTGTGACCTTGACCACGGGTGTATTTGAGATTGGAGTTCTGGATGCTTGTACTTCAGGTTCCACTTTATCAGCTCCATCCTTTTCTAGGTAAGGGACATTTTTTTTTTTCAAAGACGGGGCAGTCATTTAAGTTGTTCAGACCTGCAATGTGCTGCAGAACAGTGACTAAATCTTTTTTAAAGGTACTATATTATCCAATAATAGCCAATTCTGACCTCCCTGGCCTCTTTGTAAATCACAGTATGCACAAAGCAAGCTGCACATTACACTACAACGAGGTCAGAATCTCAGTCTAATGGGCCAATAATCACATTATTTTACTAGGTTTCAGATGGACACACACAAGCGCACATACACAAACACGTACAAGCCGATAGAGGTTAACAGGACCTACAAGATTATTACTTCACTCTATCATCACAGAAAAATTGTAATGCAGAGTATAAAATAAAAGTCTGCAACAATGTTTATGAGGAAACATATTGTATCTAAGGGCACAGTTATGAAGAAAGCGGCATTAAGATGGTTCTTAACACAAAAGAAACCAGGCTAAGCTGCAGATCCCACTGGGGTAAATACAGTGACTAACCAGACAGCACGTGTTTCTCGTTGTTCCTGATCACACACAGAGCTATTGCTCTGAAAAGGAAGGAAGGAAGGAAGGGAGGAAAGGAGGAAGGGAGGAAGGGAGGAAGGGAGGAAGGGAGGAAGGGAGGAAGGCAGGAAGGCAGGAAGGAAGGAAGGAAGGACGGAAGGAAGGAAGGAAGGCGAAATCATTAAACCCTACAAATTTTCAAGGAACCCTCAGGAATTTCTCCTGAAAGGTTACAGGAGGCAGACCTAATTACAGTATATCAGTTATGATTTCTCTAAGCTAAACAAACTCAACAGGTGCTTAGGGTCAAGAATCTTATCCGAATAGCTAAGAGGGTTTTCCCAGATAGGAAAGAAGGGAGCGCTGGGCTGTGATGCCCTCATGTCCAGTCTGCTGATCTACTGCTTACAAGTGTAAGGGAGACCTCCGTAACAAATCAGTGGTGCATCCAGCTTCTTCCCAATGCTTTCAGACAACCCTGTCACCGCAATGTGTTCTTCCATCAGGTTGTGTAAGAAATGATGAGTTTTCTACTCTTCAATTTTGGTGTGGATAATTTGAACAAAGAGTCTTGTTAGGGAAAGAGATTGCTAGGCTTTAAGAAATTCTGAAACAAAACTGCCTGCTTTAGTTTGTCTTAATCAATTATCATTATCAGCTTAAAAAACAGATGAACTAACACTTACAGTGGTCAAAGTAAAAATGAATTGGCTCAAAACTGCTAGTTGGAAATCCAGTATTTCTTTTTTTCAAACTAAAGATTTTCTTTAAAAACATCTTAAAATCTTTTTGTTTTTGAAGAGGAGTGTACTGCTCTGAAGTCATTGGTGTGATATATTTTCTTCAGGAAAATGCCAAGACATTTAAAGATATGGAGGTTTCTGCAGGGAACACTTTGCTCCCGTGGAGTCCTGTGCAACTGCAAACTCACTGAGGAGTTCAACTCGCGCAGGGTGCTCTAAAGCCTTGATCTACACAAAGACCAAGCATCACACTCTGATAAAAGCACTTGAAACTTCCCTCAGAATGAGAATACATTAACATACTTCTGTACGTAACCGATCGTGAGGTCAAATGCCGCTGGAAAGAGCATCCTAGTGTTTATATCTTATTGGGCTCCATCATCCCAGAAAGATGAGCAAAAAGAGCTCTAAAGAAAAGATGAAGTTCTGTTTCGTCTTTGGATGCTGAAATTATTTTTTATATATAAAACAACTGAGCTCAGATTATTACTTTCCACAGTATACCCACTACTAGGGCAGTATAGTACTTTTTAATAAGCTACTGGAGAGAGAAAAAAAGCAAACATGTTACTTGAAACACCACCAAGTAACTATATTACTTACCTCTAGGGAGATAAAGTTTAAAAGCAGAGCAAACTCACTTTTATTTTGATACCAAGGTGAGTCATTCCTTAACATCCTTTTCCTTCCTTTCCTCTCATGAATGGCAGTTATTATTGGGAATGAAACCTAGAACCCACATAAGGGGAACATAGGAATCAGGATCCTTCAACATCTCTGCTCTGAGGGCATATAAAACCATTTGGAGAAAACAGAGCTGCTAAAGTTGTGCAGGTTATATGAGTTTATAGAGTCTCCTGAGGTCCAACAAAGGCGGCAAGCAAGCTCACTGCCTTACTGTGGTGATCAGAGTTTACATGATCTGCCACTAAAAATAGTCATACAGGCAAAAAAACTCCAAAATCAACAAAAACTGATGTACGTTCCTAAGAAAAAACAACTAAAGAAAGCGGGAAAAGCTGAAGAAAAACAGAGAATGGAGGAAAACAGAGAAAGGAGGAGAGAAAAATAACCACACTGCCTTACAAGTGCAGCTTTGTGATTCCTCCAGTAATGTTACTCTGTTTTGTTTACCGTGAAAAGATCCCATTAATACTTCAGCCCCATCAAACAGGGGACCAAGTTCATGAATGGCACCTATCAGAGCCCAGGGTAAATCCAATGATTAGAGGGAATTTGCCAAAGGGCCTTTGTAGCTGAGAAAAATGCCTACTCCAGTGAGGAATGCAGCAAATTCCTGGGAGGACAGGCCCTCCTTTGTTGGCAGTCTGGCGGTATTCTGGAGCAAATAAAGGCACACAAAAAAAAGTGGGATCTTAGATGCAATGAACATTTGAAGAAAACGCTCAAAGACCTCCTTGAAACATTCACACCCCCCTCCTCCTTAACTGTACTAATTCTGTTTAGGATGAACGAAAAGGCTATACTCAAAACATGACTAAGTTAGGGCTACATAATGGAAATGTCTCCCTACAGCATCAACTTTACTTATTTAGTTTTTCCACTCCTTCTTCCTAATTAAAACTTCTGTTGACATAAGCTTTCAGGTACCAGATTCTCAGCCAGAGCAGATTGCTACAGACCTGCTGAAATAAATGGAGCTCCGCTGACTTACATCAGTATAGAATTTGAACTCAGATTTAAAAAATGAAAGAAAAATACAGACAAGCAACAGGGATGGACCTACAACTGAGGTGTGCACCACTTCTGCAGTGCACGCCAGTTTGTTAATGTATGTGCAAAATGAGTATGTACCCTCTACAAGCTATGCAGCAGTAGGCGAGACTGCAGTGTCAAATGAAGGATGAGCTTGGCTAGATTCCTCTTGAAAGCATAAATACCTCCAGCCAGAAATTAAGTTCACAAGATTGACAAGGCAAGCTATCACTCAGCAACTAAAAAGGAGACAACGTGTGGGTGTTGATTCATTCAGACTTACATGGGAGATGCTTCTTCTAGGTTAAGAACTCATTCATAAAAAACATGTTTAAACTAGCAAAATTACATGGAAACACAAATAACTCAGTCAAATACCAGGAAAAAATATATTAAAGCTGCAAATATTTGCCTACCATGATCTTGTCAACTAAATTACAGCAGCACTGAGGTACTCAAAGCACATACCAACTATTCAGCACATACGACTGTACTAAACGTACAGAGGCAATGTTCTGTGTGCCGCAGGCAAGACTCTAATCTCACTTACATCAGCGTAAATCCAGAATATTTTCAACTATTTCACTGAACACCAATATAAATGAGATCAGAATTTGGCCCTATGCCTCCTTCACTGTTTCTCTCCAGAGAAAACAAAACCATTTTTTGTTCTTTTGCTGGTGTGAAAAATCAGATACAGATTTTATGGCTGAATTAAAAGATCTTATCTGCTTCTGAAATCTTGAACTGCATAAACTGCATGTAATCCTCACATAAACACATTCAACAAATATGGTTTCCTCCTCCCCTCCTCATTTCCTAAACTCTGAACAATCTTAGTGCCTTATTCTTCACAATGTACCCTTAAATACAACATGTTTCCTCATAAACATTGTTGCAGACTTTTATTTTATGTTCGTCATTGCAAATTTGCTGTGATGACGGAGTGAAGTAATAATCCTGTTGTTCCAATTAGGCTCTGTAAACTTGTACGTGGTTGTGTATGAGTGTTTGCATGTGCATGTGCATCTGAAACACAATAAAATATTAATCGTTTGTAGCTTTGGAGACTGATACCCTTAACATTTTTCGAAATGGGGATGAATTGTTTGCAAAGGTGTTTCCTTTCTTACTCTGCAAATGCTGTTCATTTTATTACTTGTTTTAAATGATCTTTTACTGGTCCAAGTGGATTTACATTCATAAAGCAGTGCAACGGCAGCGGAGGGATAAAGAGCTGTGTGCGCAAACAAAGCTGTGCGCTGTGCAGAGCACCACTGCAGTACGCAGCTATGCGTAAAAAAACAGCTATGTTAAAAACACTTCTTTTCCTCTATTTTTTTAAAGAAGGAAAACAGCTCAAGGTTTATGTTAACAACTAGGTTTTGCTTCCTTCTGCATATCCCTAAACCAGGCTATTAGGGGGATGTCCTGGCTTCCCTCACAATCAAGGGCCTGTGTAACTAAATACAAAACTGAGCCCTTCTCTCTTTCTTCGGTAGGAAATGGATAGCCGGATTCCATGCCCTCATTCATGTTGCCTCATTTTCTTCAATGAGACTCTTTTGAGAAAAAGATATCAAATTTCTGTCACAGGTGACAATCCCTGAGAATGCGGCCTCAAGAAAAAAAAAAGGGGGGGGGGGGCATTAAACCAGTCAAGAAATGTTATGCACCTACCACTCACGTACCTATGGGGTCCACACTTACATAGATGCTCAGTAAAACAAGGGATTTCATGGTGCACTGCTCCTCCAGCAAAGATATCCAACAGCTACAGTTCCACTTAAGCACAATGGAAAAATGAGGATTGTCGGTACCTTATAAAATTAGACGTTCAATGCACATTTTGAAAAGAGAAAAGAGGGAATAGACAGTAACTAAATTCCCTCCAAAAGGGACACATGTCTCCATGGCACAGTTCTTTAATTGCCATCAGCTGTGTAAATCCTAGGAGCATCTTCTGCAAAGCAAGCATCAGTTTAGAAAACTGGTCATTAGAGAAATATGCAAAGCCTGCAAAACACAGCGCACACGTGTGTGCACTAGCACTCTCATACAACCTTGATTTATTGAGCCTCTGCTTGGCAGATGGCTGAGATTGTAAAATATGCTGCTAAAACTATAGGATCTGTTTGTTTGTTTGTTTGTTTTCGTCAAGGACTGGAGTAACTCTAGACATAACTCATTGCAATGCAGAATACTAGGGTAAAAAAATGTTACAGGAATCCTTATTTGTGGGGACTGTCATGGAGTAGCACGAGACCCCGAGCTCTTCCTCCCAAGCAGAGGTTACATCACCCAGCACACGCTGCTCGTGCTGGGCTCCCTTCAGAAATGGCCAGCACTTATGTACTGATTTGCTCACCGTTACGCACTGCCAGGATGTTATCCTGGGATCTGGAGCCCCGGGACAATTCCTGCTCTACCACAAACTTCCTCTGTGTCTTTGGGAAGACACTTAGAGCCAGGCATTTACAGGCAATTTAGGAAGCTAAGGGCACAGACAGATGTTTGCAATAATATGCCAGACTGAAAACTGTGTTAATCCAGAAACAAACACCTTGTCCTGCTCACGCAATAGCGTAACCTCCGGTATGAGCAGTGACACAGGCACTCGGGGAATTAACAGCATGAAACCACCCTGCATGAGTTGGCAGATGGGTGAATCATAGCAAACGGAGACAGAAACTCCCTGCTCATTTCTTCTTTAAAGAGAAGAAGGAAAAAAAAAAAAAAAAAAAAAAAGAATTACTGTGTAAGAGGGAATTTGGTTCAGGATTTTGAACTCTCCTTTCAATCAAAGCCAGAATTATTTACTACTGCAAACAGCCATTAAGTCCTAAGCCATTAAATCCTGTAGTGAAACAGGGATTGAAGCAAGAAATAACTGACTGGCCTAGATTCAGAGTTCAGCACCGATGAAAAGAGAAGCGGAAAGGCGGCGCTGAGGGTCTTGCCCCCCTACCCTGCTTTTTGGGCTGGTTCTGCTTCCTTCAGCTCGTGCTGGCTGCGTGTGGTCCCACAACCATCTCTTCCAAGTAGTGAGCTGCTGCTCACGGAGTTGAGACATCCAGCTCCCTGCCTGTGTCCCAGCAAAATGACCAGATCCCGCAACAGCAAGTTAAATAAAAGGGTTGTACCTCCAGCAAACACAGGTTGTAAAAACCTTCACAGAGGAAAGGAAAGGGAAGGGAAGGGAAGGGAAGGGAAGGGAAGGGAAGGGAAGGGAAGGGAAGGGAAGGGAAGGGAAG
>JAWLRI010000039.1:2254122-2281876 GCA_034781795.1 Crypturellus tataupa
GAAGGGAAGGGAAGGGAAGGGAAGGGAAGGGAAGGGAAGGGAAGGGAAGGGAAGGGAAGGGAAGGGAAGGGGAAAGGAGAAAGGAGACAGGAGACAGGAGAAAGGAGACAGGAGAAAGGAGAAAGGAAAGAAAAAAGAAAAGGTTGATGTGTAACTGGCTCTTTCCTGTTATCTTCACTGTCCCACTTCTCTGCAGTACCAATTTCACTAGAGTATCAGCTTCTGTGAGTATCCCTCCTTAGTTTCTGATTTAGATTTAGAATTGAGAAGAATTATCCCAATTAAAACAATGGTACTAAATCAGTATGAAACCAGAGCAAGAACTGTGGTTTATCAAAGCAGCTTCATGATGGGATTCTTTCAAGCATCAAAGATACAGACACTCCCCCGAAAATGCTTTGGGAACTTTCAAAGCCCTTCCTGTAAACACTAGATTTCTTCTCCTCTGGCATCATCATGAAACTGGAAGAAGGCAGAGGGAAAAGAGGACATGGAGAGGGAGTGTCTGCTCCTAAAATACTCTGACAAACATATAACAAGAAAATTAAAAAGTAGATTTTGGCTTTTGGAGCTGTGGCTCTGTGGTGAACACAGAGTCAGCTGCTCAGCATCAGCATGAGGAAGCAGCCCCTGTCCAGGTAAAACTTTAGAGGGTCCTGGGATTATCCCCGAACCTTCCCAGAGTTTATCAGGATGTGAAGGTATCAGGCTATGCAGGAGTAAGTGCTGCTTCCCCCAAAAATCTGGACAGTATTAACTTACCATGTCTAAGCCCGAGGCCTAAAATTACAGCTCCCAACGTTTGTGTTTTTGTGCACACTTTGAAAGTTCTGCATAACCAAAACTAGTGGGTTTGGGGTTTGCTTTTCAAGAATTACAGCACGCCTGACCTTTTTCCAACTAGCCTCTGTAAAAATAATGAAATATAGGTATGTTTAGCGCTTTTTCACAGGAACAGAAGTGAGCTTAGCAGAAAACAAAGTGGAGAAGAGAGCGCAGAGGCATCCCCAAGCACAAAAGGCCTTGCTATATTTCTAAAAGGTTCTCCTGTACGGACAGCATTAGGAAGCTCAGCTGTAATTTCACCTCTCATTCATATGGGACCTTGTCTCACCTTAAACAGGAAGCAGGGACTGAGTTAGCAGAGCCTGAATATAACAGAAGCCTGTGATGGTGAGGCAGGACTGCCGTCAATATAAATCTGTCATAACCCCCCTCTGCGAGGAAGAGGAACTTCCATGCGCTGCAGCCTCTATGTTTTTTGATGCAGATGCAGATTTATGGTGCATTGAAGCAATAAGCCTGGGAGCCAACGTGGGCCTTGCCAACGTGCAAGTATGAGCTTGCAAGTTTGACCCTGAGCTGGGCCAAACACAGCTAAGGACTCCTGATTTTTATAGTAGGGTGGCCTACAAAAAGAGAACCAGGCTGTTTTGGCTTGATGGAAAGTGATTTGCTGTATGTTCTTCCAATTGCCATTCTGCACTTCCAGGCAGATTAAATGACCAAATTCAGTTGCCTGCATTCGCATTGGGAAGAAGAGTGAGAGAGATGTGCACCCGCATCAGGACTAAGGGACTGTTCAGGGATAGGAAAGGAAGGTAAGAGAATCACACCCACAAAGCCAACACAATTCCAGTACCATTTTGTTCACCCTTCTAGCAAAACCTTAGTCTTTTTGTAAAAAAAAAAAAAAAAGAAAAAAAGAAAAAAAGAAAGAAAAAAGCCCTACCTAGGAGGCAGCTAAGGCAAGTGACTGAATTAAAGCGATTACTCTTCTGAATTCCGGTATCTTGAGTATTTTTACATAAAGGAAAATACAAATGAAAGCAGTTTTGAGTAAATTAACAAACAGCTCAGTGTCACTATTAATTAATTAAAAACATTTTTTCCAAGTCCGCCTAATAGAAGGCTTCCTACATGCAACCAGTAACTGATTAAGTGAGTGACTCAAGCAGTAAAATCACAGTTGGGCCTATTTTCTTCATCCTGGAAGGCCAAGTTCAATATTTTTCCTGTGAAGCATGCCTTACTATAAAAAGAATGTGATGTTTGAACGTGAGTGTCTCTGCTCTCTGTGCTGGCACCGAGCGCCGCTCCTAGCCCTCCTGCCACATTTCAAGAGTACAGTATGAATCACAGTCATGTGGCTCCCCTCCCTGCCAAATTCTTTTCTTCTGCTACCACGGCGAGTTCCTCTCCGCCCCGCTGCCAGCAGGACCTGTCCCCGGGCCAAGAGCATCAGCAGGAGGATCCGCGGGAGAGGCCGGGCTCGCGCTCTCCATAATCCCCGCCGAGGAAACAAGGAGGCAGCTTGTCGGAAACCGGCGGCCCCGGCGCGCGCCCCGTAGGTGGTGGGGCAGGACGAGCAACAGAAAACCTGCAAGTGGGAGGCGGAAACGGGGAGAGCCGCAGCAGGGGAGGGAGCGCGGGGAGCCGCAGCGGGGCCCGCAGCCACCCTCGCGCTGCGGGGCAGCCTGCTTCCTCCCAGCCCCAAACCCGCAGACACGCTCCCAATCCACCCCTCCCGCGACGTCTGATCCGCGCAACGCTGCTCGCAGCCGGGCACGTTTCATCGGCAACGGAGATCCCCGCGCAGCGCAGCAGAGCTATGAGGATACATACAGCTGCTTGCTGAGGACGCGCTGTCTGCCCGGGCTGCCGTGGAGGGGAAGCGGGGAAGAAGTGCACGGGCTCAGAGGAGCTTGAAGAGGATGAGCACGTAGGTCACACCATTTTGCAGAAGGGGAGATAAGATGTCAGCACGTCTGACACTGGTACACACTGCATTCGATGTTTCAGGAGGCACGGGATGTGCAAAATCAGCAGAGTCTTCCCTCATTTCACAGAGCTACCTACCAGTTTACCAAGGCTGAGGATTGGAAGGATCTTGGATGGCATTCACAACACTCAGACCTCCTCCTTAAGAAGGTCCTTCCCTGAGAGCAGGAAGAGTGGCCCTCAGGGCCTCTCCCATGAGCTGCCCAGCTGCAAACCCTCCAGCCAACCACCCTCATAAACCCATGACTCTCATAAAGGTTTTTACATCCTTCAGGGAGACGAATGAGGGCTTCTGTGCTCTCCTTTAGGGCCTTTACTACTGGCAGCGATTTTATGCAGAAGGCACTCACACACTGCAGTAATGGGTGCCAATACAAAATCCCAAAGTAGGATTTTTAGGAAAGAAAAAAAAAAAGTGGAGTGAGAGAAAGAGTGAGCGGAGTATTTGCAAGTCATCATCATCTTAATGCACTGTCTGGCTGCTATTGGGCACCGACAGCACCTAGAACAATGCAAGAACCTCTGGTAAAGCCAACCTCTGGAGCTCCTTAATGCAGAACCTCAACATATTCAGACAAAAGAATCCCATCTTCTGGATGGTTGTCATATAATGCACGGATATTATTTACCTGCACAAAAACTACTATCCATGTCAAACAAAATATTTTCGTAAGAACTGTTGTTCTTATGAAAGCCATACAGAATGATTAGAGTCATCCAGTAATCATTTCTAAGTTCTCATAGCAATAAATCATCCCTTGTCCACAGTACCTGTTCCCGTCATGAAATATCACCCTTTCTTTTGACTGCAATGTCCTAGGATGGGTAATTGCCTACCAGGTGTTTCCTGGAAATGTGAAGATAGGGAAGAGTCTTTGATTTTGGAAAAGAAACAGTTGGTCTCTGAAGTGTCTGATTCAAGGACAAATACAAAGCAAGCTTTTGCTAGGACCATGCATTCCACGTGCCTTTAGAATGAAGAATTAAAAGAATCATTTTTTAAGACACAGATATAAGGATTTCAATTGCCCTTACAGATTTTTGGCCTCATCCTGAACGACTGAAAAATGATCAAGATAAACGCATTGCCACTGGAAAAGTTTTACTAAATCTTGGATATTTTTACTTGCTTTAAGGTAGGGAAGAGAAAGGGTTCCAGATGGATGATGCTGGGCTGGAATTTTATTTTTATTTTTTTATTTTCCCCAAATTATACTCTGACTCTTACACACAAGCACTGTCCCACTCACTCTGACGGATCTGCACTGATTTACACGCCAAGCTGAAACCTGGAACTTTTACAGCTCACCTCGTGCCATAAAGAATATGAGACTTAAAATGTATACAGTAAATCTAGTCTTACATTATTCTCACAGGTTTATTCATTGTCCATAAAAGCAAGGAAAGAAAAGTACCCCAAAGGATATTAAATTCTGGAATCTCTCTGCTCTGCTCTATTTATGTAATGTTCCCATGTCCAAAGAAGCCTGAGCTTATAGACTTCCCAGAAGCAAATGCCCACATTCCCAAGACATTAAGGTCAAGTTAAGAACTCTGCTAAAGCGAGGATGAAATAGAGTGATTTCTCCCAATTTGCATTGAATTAATACCCTTTTTACCAGGCATGCTTCCACAGCAGTCATATCTTATATTCTCTCTGCCAAATGTCTCTCAGGCAGATTTTACTACCAAGCAGCTTCCGCAGGGTCACTTCAGAATAGGGATCCCAGGCACACAACCGCATTCCTGGCCACAGGTTCACTCAGTGGGAACAGTTTCAGCGATGCCTTTTACCTCTCCTTGCCACGGCCTAACAGCACACACATGGCTGGCTACTGCAGCTCAGCTGACAAGCGAACCTGCTCGCAGCCCTGCGCTTTTTACGAGCTGTCTCTACAACATAACATGCCATGGCTACTACAGCTCTGACTCGCTTTATAGGAAAGAGAATGAGTCGGTGCATGCAAAACTAACAGGGTCAAACTCCACTCTTTTTTTTTTTTTTTTTTTTGGAAATGTGAGTAGTCCATTGACTAGATTTTCCATTTTCGAAGTATTCCCAGGTAGTGACAAGAGGCAGAAACTGCTGGTGTGTTTCCACTTAAGAGAAAGGATATTCTTTGAGAAAAATTATTGTCAGCTTCTGAAACATATTTATAGGACCCTTTTCTCACTGCTGAGGGACAAAACACAGAATCACAGAAAACCTTTCAAAGTATATTATTTCTCCTGTAACCAGCAGAGAAAAGCATTATGTAATTTATAATACAATTTAAATTCCTGAAACAAGCCTGCCAATAAAAGAAGAATCACGGTCTGTCGGACAGGGAATGAAGAGTTGGAATATGCCACTAATCCTCATTCTGCTGCATGATTTCCTGAATGGGACAGTGGCATTTGCTTTCATACAAAGTGCAAGAGATCTGAAGAGCAGAAATGTGGTATACATATGAAGGACTCAGTTTGCAGTGTTTCACTCTTGTAAAAACTATTTCCTTAATCAGAGTTCCAGAGCAGCAAGAACAAAAATGCCAGCCAATTCAGGAGAAAAAGAGGCTATTTAAAATGTAGCTCAGTCCATTTTAAATAAGCAATCATTAGCTTTCTTTAAATACATTATAGGCTCTTAGTTTAAAATTTTCAGAAAGTTGAATAAATCATTCTTTTCTCTATCTTAATGGGAGAAAGAAACATTTGCAGGCACCAATACATTCTAGAAATAAAAGTGTCTGAGTACAACAAGACTGTACTATTAATGTTAGAAATATTCCCTTCCTTACATCATTCTTGATAGCAAGTTGGTTTAGGGACACATAACAGACTGATTTTAGTCTTTGAACTAAACCTGGAAAGTAGTTCAATTAAAGTTAACATAGGACACGACACCTTTGGTACAGCTTTACTCCTGTGGCGATCATATAAGCTAAGTGTTTCAGAGTATGTGGATGGAAAGAAAACAGGAAGGTGCTTTTCCAGCGAGATACCCTGACAAGAAATCTGCCCCAGCAGCAGCAAGAGCTGTTCGCCCTGAGGAAAGGTGGGATGGGGCTGTTTCCATCAGCAAGCTTAACCTTTTAATTCAGCAGTCCCCAATGATAACCACCTAGACAAATGTCTTTTCACTAAGATTGTATTCATATTGCAAATTCACACTTAGCTTCCCGAGTGCCATCTGTGGGCTGCTTCTCCAGAGGGACTCTTCAGTTGCTTCCCTTTGATTCCTTGCCTGTCCCACTCCGTCCCTCCCAACTACTATTCAGCCCTGCAAAAGGTATTTCTGTTGCGGCTGTTCCTTAGACAGGAGATACGTCAGTGTGTACTCAGCCTGCACATGTAAGTTGATGACTCAGATGCTCTCAGTACATGCTGTTTATACGCAGCATTTATCATTTCCTGGTCAGGAGAGGTTTCTACCAGAGTTCAGTGAAATCATCTAATCAACTGGATCTGCTCAGACCAAGTTCATTCACCTCCATCTACATCTGAGTAGAAAACGACTTGGGGTTTTCCTTCTGGTGTCTTTTATATAACAAAGGAGCTATTCAAGCCTAGGGAAACATAATGCCCAGTTTGGCTTTTGCCTATAAATAAATTTAATGCCATTATTGTGACAGAAGAGGAAGGGGAGCTCCAGGACACTGCTCCAGCATTATTCACTGGGTCTATTTGTTAGCAAACACAGCTGATTCGAGGGGGTTGTTTTGTTCAGTTTTGTTGCTGGATCCACTACAAACACAACTATTGGCAGCTCAGCGAGCAACATATGAGAAGGGGCTTCCTCTCCCGCTGTAGTGTTCTTGGCTGCTTGAGCATGAACAGAAAGGGTGGCCTGGTGCCAACTGGCAAAAACAGCAGAAATAGCAGTGCATGATTCTAATACAAGCAGCAAAAAGACCAAGCACACAACATCGCGCTCTCGCTCTCCCATTGACTACGGTTACTTTTGGCATGCAGCGGCAGGCTTTTCCAGGCTGATTTCCCTCTGCCTAGAGCAGATAGCTTTCATTATGTAGCCGTGCAAGGTAATACTGTATAATCTCTGGCGCCACCGATGTACTAGGGCAGTAAATAGAGGGCAAAAACACTGATCAGCTGTTAAGTAGCTCACAGATACTCTCCCGCCTTCATTTTCTAAGGAAATTCTGCATAAAGGGGCTTAGCTGGGGGCTCCTCCGAGCAAGGCACATTCACTGTGGGAACACATGGGAAAGGGTGTGCACCTACAGAGGAGGGAAAAATGTGTAAACAGCAGTGACTCAGTAATTCCAGCACATCCCAGGAAAGGCAGGTTCCCTGGGATTAACATGCTTTCTTCACAAACAGATCCTCATTAACAACTGCATGGAGCATGCAAGCATTTCGGCATATACAGGGTATGGCAGTGGGTGGACCAAATTCTTTAGCACTTTGCTTGCTTTCTTTTCCTTTCTTTCCTGCAGGATATTGGCAGATCAAAACCAATCCAGAATGAAGCGGATCATTTCATCACTTCACAATGTATATAAAGATTTATGAGGGGGGCTTTTCCATATATTATTATGCTTCTTCATTGAAAGACTGCTTATCCTTATCCTTTTAAGGATTCCTCCTCCTCCTCCCAACCAACATTTACACTGTGATCAACCAAAGCAAGGTGGTTAATTCAAGGACTCCACAGAGCAAGGAAATTTAGAGGTGGCTTTTCCTGCAAGAAATGGGCTCACTTGATAGCATGCGCAATTCCCAGTTCTCTCTTCAATAATAATAAGCACTTCTCCTTCAGGCAGTTGTTTTGTTACAGGTGAGATTGACCTAAAGCTCAGTAAAGCCAATTTTCTACTGATTTTGGCGGACTCTGCACCAACTTTAAAAATGCCCTTATTTTCATGTAAGAATAAATATGCTTAAGCACAGTACAGGCTTGTACAACACCTATTTTGACAAACACAGACGTCTCAATGCTCAGACTTACTGAAGATGTGTGCGCCTTTATTCTGCCTCTGATGTTATTACAAGGGGGTAGCTCTGAGGTATATTTGAGGATGCTAAAGGTAGCACCTACCCCACGAACATCCTGACCAAAGAATTTAAAACAGCCACGCAACTGGTTCCCTGCACAAGCAATTTCCAATGAAGTCAACAGGAAGCTTAAGACTGAGCCCTCAGTGCTCTGTCCTTGAAGGCATATCGTGATCAGTGCTCATCCCTTCGTCTAGCAAGAACACGCATCAACGTAAGGATGCTCAGAGTAAGGGGCCCAACATCAAGAATTAGGTCCTGCTTGTGTTACTAAGAATCAAGGAAGAAGAAACTGACAGCACATACAAGGTATCATCCCTTCACAACAGACTTATGCTTTGCGTACTAGGACGTGGACACAGCCCTGCTAGGTCAGTGCAAATGTTGATCTATCCTAGCACTGTTTTCTTATAAGCAAATACCTAGGAAAGGACATGCAGGAAAAGCATACAATGATATCTAATCCCCTGATACTTCCCAGGCATTTAGCTACTTTAAGTTTTGGAAGCTCCTAAGCCCAATGTAGTCTCTATGTGTTTAGTAAGCCTCAAAGTATTGCTGTTCATGAACTTATCCAGTCTTCCCTCGAATCCACAGAAAATTTTAGCATCCACAGTGCCCTGCGGCAAGGAGTTCCACTGGCCTACAACTTGTATTGTGAAGATCTGTCTTCTTTTGTCTGTTTTGAAATAGTTTCCTATTGATTTTAGTTGGGACTCATCACTCTTGTCTTGCAAAAACTAGTCAGTAGTCAATTTTTATCAACTTGTTCCAAGTTATCTCTTTGCAAAGCTGAAGATTCCAGCTTACTGTTTCTTCATAGGGTAATCATTCATACGGTAGCCTCTTTGATCACCCTGGAACCTCTTTCTGTCCTACTACCTTCTTTCTGAGAGCAGAAGACCAGAACTGCATGCAGCGTTCAAGATGTGGACAACCACCGAGTTGCAACTTACCCTCAACCTGCATACAATAATTTTGAGGGAGTGTTGGATAAAAAGAGTGTCTAATGTCAGGAAACAGCCTCCTGCGGCACCAGAAACGTAGAGCCTTAAGAAACAAACTCACCTGAAAAGTTTTTTTGGATAAAATTTAAGCACACCGCTCTGCAAGTTACACCTTACCATAGTGAAAAATGGTTGGTTGAACAGGTCTCATGACATATATAAAAATCCCATGTCTTTTCTTCTGGCTATGTGGGTGGCGGGGCGGGGAAGAAGGATCAGGGTGGAGTAAGGGAGGAGAGAGTGGTGTGTTTTGTTTGATTATAACTTGCATGATTTGGAGGTGTGCGCATTTCCCTATGGGAAGTGCCTAAATCTATCTCTAGTGATCTAAAATCAGTGTCAAAGGTTTGTGAATGGGTTACAGAATGAGCAATGGCACCTCCCATCGTTAGCTGTCTACATTTTTTATAACCACTTGCATACTTTTGGTCAACCACTGTAAAATAAACAGTCCTTCCCAAATGTTTTTGTTTTCTTTGACAGCACAGCAATAATTCACTTGGAATGCTGCAGAATATAATAGCACTTTAAAGCTGTTGTAAAGCTGCCTTTTTATGATTTATGTTTGAGTTGTTTTTTAACTAAAAAAGATGCCAGACCTACAAAAGTATATGAAGTTGGAAGATGTATCGTATGCGCTTGCACACGATGCGTGCGTGTGTGTGTGAGCATGTGTGTGGGCTCATGCAGGAAAGACTATTTTAAATAATTTTCATTTTACAGAGAAGATCTCATCATTTGCCTGCGTCTTTGAAAAATGACTCAATGCAGCAGGCGGATTAACTTTTGCAACTACCAAAATGTAATCAAGATGACTGGAATGAATCTCCACAATATGAACTGTTAGGATCTCATGCTTGCTACGCCCTTGAGTAGAAAAACAACACACTCATAACTGGACATTGCATCTGACCAGAAGAAACGCTTTACAGATGGAACATTATATGACTGCAAAAGCAATCTGCAAGTCATACTCCAGACTAGTGCAGAAACTTGTGAAAATTATTCGAGTGGCTGTTACCCTGCACTACCAGGGAGTGATTTCATGTGACCACAGATGTTTATGTTCTGCCAGCATCACTGTATTTCCGTCTCTCGTCTTCCTTCTGAAAACTCCGTCTCCAGCCTAGGCGTCGGGACCCTAGATCGTGCTGTGTGGCAAACACGAGCCGGCTGCATGTTACGCTTGCTCTCGAGGGCTCGGGGGTTATCGGCTCGGCCATCACACCTGCATTCCTGGCGAACGGCTGGAGACCCGGGGAGGCCTGGCCCAGCTCAGTGCTTCTCCAGCAGAGAGCAGTGATACACTGTCAGTGAGCTCGCTCTGGAAAGCAGGGCAGCTTCCCAGCACGAGGAAAGGCAGCGCTCGAAGCTGGCAAGCTCGCCAGAGTGCATGTCAGAGGAGCTGGACTTGGAGAAACAAGTAATAACGGGGGGTCATCTGAAAAGAAAACTGTTAAAAATACCTGCAAATGCAGAGGCCCAGCCAGTAGCCCTCACTTCAGAAGGATTACGCGTGTGAATATGAGCTCTGCAATCACATGCATGATCCCTACTGCGTTTTGCACTACAGGCCAAGAAATGCAGGGGGCATTTGTAACATAAACTCCATCTGCCTCCAGATTAGTATCCAATAGTCTCTGGCAGCCAGGATGCTTACACCTGCTCAAATAGTACCAAAGTTTCTCTCTGCAGGACAGGAGAAGGCACCATGCCATCAAAAAAACAGCATCAATCCTCTGGGTCTGTAGTGGTATAGTCGCTATAAATTTAACTAACTCAGGTTGTTATGAACAAGGCAAGTTTTACAGGCAGAAGGAAATTCTCCTATTAAATGAAGAAATAATGATTGGAAATAATGACAAACCTGTAAAAAACAAGGAAACTTCTGTACACATTATAGGGATAGGCTTATGCACATACCCATGCATATGCACACACAGACCCACTTTACCCTTCACTGATCTTTGGTCCTTGTATATCTTCTCAACAGCCACTGTTAGCAGTGACAAAGTCAAACTCTGAACTACCCCTCCGGCAATAAGAGGTATTGATTGATAAATTGTAGATTTCATTGCTACCGTCTAAACCCAAAAAACAGGTAGGTTATGGCCTTACCCGTCCCAAGCCCTAACAACTGATTTGACCTCTTAGAAAAAAAAGAGGTTGCAATTGCAAAGTTTTTCCTGTACCCCACATACTGATAAAATGGATGTTTTTATCTTAACTTGGCTACCCAGTCAGTGTTTTTACCCACGTGAGAGAAAGGAAGGGCTGTGATCCCCGCTACATCACCCACTGCATGGGATGGCCCGGCCTAGGGGAACAGCCTGGCGGTGGTGGAAGCCAGGCTGACTGCTGGTGGGGCCACAGCGCTGGGGAGTGCCACACGCTTGTGGCCTTAGCAGGGGCACCCAAGGGAGATGCTGGCCACGAGCTCCAGATGAAGAGCTAACCCTGTTCTGCCCTACTTTCCTTCCCTTCCTTCTTGACTTGGTAGCCTCAAAAGGTCTCTAGGGCAGCATCTACTATAAAACATTGCTGTTGAGGCAAGAAAAGTTAGTATAAAATCTGTCAAGACAGAATTTGACAGTGGCTAATACCAGATGCTGCTATTTTGTGCCTCATATCCTGCCTGAAGTATCACCGTACTTTTTAGTTCCAAGTATATATGTGGGTGCAATTCTTTTTTTACACAAATAACCACATAGTCTTTTGGCGTTCTGTGGCCATGTGACCCCGAAGGACAGATCATGAAGGAAAAGTGTCTGAGAGAAGCTCTGACTTGTGTAATGGTCTCCGGCCTCTCCCACCACCACAACATTACGAAGAAAACCACCTACTAAGAAGAAAATCATTGCTTGCTCTGTCACCTGGGTCTGTATTCCAATTGGGTCTTGGGTATATAGACCATGCTAGAAGGTTTGGAGACCAACAGGTAGCTTGTAACCTGCAGACCAGTAGCCCACAAGGTAAGAGAAATGATCACGAAGGCAGAATCCTAGGACTCTTCTAAAGAGACCTTTTGCCATACTCCTACCTTACACCCTCCTCTTGAAGCCAACATTCCTCCTGTTTCTTTGTTAATTTAAGAATGATAAAACCCTACCCACTTGTCACTATCATTTTGAAATTTAAGCCTGGTACTGCCTGGAAAGGTAGAGCTACCTGCTGTTATGACTATCATTATTGCTATTATTATTTAAAGACAGCCTCCGTTAGTGCCCCTTTGACATGCTTCTTTCAGAAGGGACACTGAGGAGGCAGTGATCTCCTTTCCCACATACCTGGAAGGCGTAAGAAGAGCAAAACACGGCTTTACACAGAGCAGGTGCGAAGCTTCAGAACAGATGGCTGTCTTAAGTACTGTCTTTGAGCAAAAAATCTGGTTTTAATTGGTATTTTTTGTAGCTCACTGTTCATCACTACAGATTTTGCTCATTCTGGCACATCCTTTTAAGCCTCAAGCATTTGCAGTGACCTTTTGTGCTTTTTGGAGGAACAGTAGCAGCAACAAAAAAGCCTCCTTCCATAACACTGAGGAGGTGTGGAAAAAAAATGGAGTTCTAGAGTTTTGATTCATGTAACCTCTGGGATCCTCTGCCTGTAACAGCACTTGCTACTAAGCCCACAGGAGGCAACGTGATGCTCTCGATATCCATTACATGTTCCACCTTCAAAGGAGATTTAGACCGCCGTGCTGGACGGAGCATTCAAGAACACAGAGAGCTCAGGGCAGACCCTTTCCTAAGAGCCACACATGCAGTGAGGTGAAATGCAGAGGGCTGCCTCAAATCAAGTGACACTCCACGCTTAACATTCCTCCTGGTGACCGGCATCTTCTGACACTATGTGAGTGAGGTTCCCTTCTAAGCGATCCTACCCGAGGCCCTGCAAATATCTGCGCCCTGACCCTGCTCCCTTCTCGCTCACCACTACAACGGGCCCTGCTTGTGGCCAAGAGCAAATAGAGCAGCACGCAGCGCACCTCCCGCCCGGGCTGCCTGGCTGCAGGAGAATGCAGCTGCTGCAACCAGGGCCGAAAAGCTTGGGAAAGTGCAGCCCTGCCGGCTCATGGCAACATTCCACCCCCTCTGCCTTTCCCAAGGTCTCAGGCAGAAAATCCTTTTTTGTTCTTATCAGTTCAAACAAGAACAATGAATTCCTCAAGCCCGCAAGAATGTGACAAGGTGCCAACAAAGCCAACCAGGAAGGTGATGTATGGTCTATAGGCTGCAGCTCAAATAAATCACTTTACAAACCAGCGCTGCAAGCAGTGAATTCAAACAGCTTAGAGCCTTGAGTTCCAGTTCTCCCCTTCAGATTTTCACCTGCCAGCTAACTCAAATAAAAGCAGTATGTGTGAAGCTAAAATGCTTCATGCCCTTTGCTTTTGCTAGCAGAAATAACTGTGCAGCATGTAATTAAAATGATATTACAGGTCTGCACACCTTTTGTGAAGGCAGAGTTGCAGTTTCCATTATACACCTCTATATTCAAGAGTTTACAACTGCCTGTAAAACTGGCTCACTGAGCAAAACTTGGCACACACAGCTGTCAGCCAGGGAGTAAATGATTTTTACCATATTTCAAAAATAATTGGTTTGGCTCTTTCAAAATCATATTAATGCTTTTTAAAAAAATGAGGCTACCACGTCTGGATGCTTTTTAATATATATATTCCACTTCTACAAAGAAACACCGGCAGGCAATTAATCTCCTAGTCAGGCAGTCAGATTGGGAAAATGAAGGAAAAACGGTCAGCATATTCAATCATGAAAAGGCTGCCTGTAAGGTATGTAACCTGATTGTGTGGGGATTCTTATGCCTCATTCTTTGCTCGTATGATCCGTACTCCAAACAGAACTCATATAATGCTCGATACTGAAGAAATCATTAAATTACATTTATTATGGCGAAAATTCACAGTACACAGAGAGAACAGCAAGCAGGTGCCTACGATGCTCAGTCTGTGCGTGGACTCTTTATGGGGCAGTGAGCAAAGCCAGACATCTAGCCCAGCTCCAAGTGAGCGAAGGTTCCTGCATTCGTTCTCGCCTGTGCATCACTACGGGCTGCCGCGGCAGCACGCAGCCCTTTGCAGCCATGTGCTTGCACAGGGGATGCTTGGCCGTGCAGGCAGCAGATCCGTAACCCCCTGAAAGAGCGTGCATGCCCTCAGCAGTACATGTAGCACTGTGCCAGCTTGAGGCAGCAACTGCCTGAACGAACAGCCCACCACACACTGTCAAACCTCATGGAGCAGCAGGATAGCCACCCTGAACCTGCGACTTGAAAATACTGCTGTTTAGCATCGCCCAGACAACAGACACCTCTTCTGGGCCAGGGACCTCCACTGACTTCACCAGGTGGCCTCTGTGGAGCGAGTACAGAAGAGCCGTGGAAGGCTGGAACCCCGCTGCTGCAGCCACCGCTGCTCTGCTCAACAAGCAGTGACGGGGTCAGGGTAGGAAATAATGATTCACACCACTAATTTTACATACTGTGGACCCTTGCCTGCAGCTCCCCAACACAATTCTCATCTGTGCCTACTTGGTGCAGAGAACCTCCTCACCACAACTCTGTCCTTCCCCTTTTACAGCACTTCAGCTCAGCTCAGGAAACAGCAGACACCCCAGCGCTGTTCCTTCTCCATCACCTATCATCTCATTTACCTCCTGCCTCACCACTGTGCAGACAACTGCAATGTCCTATGCCAAGGGTATGGTAAAGCTGAGCATCTCCATCCTGCTTGCTTAGCCTAAGGAAAGAAAGCACCACTAGACCTCCAGTCGTCAGCCTGCAGCAACCAGGTTTTTCTGGATTTGCCTCGTCCAATTTGGTCATGTTTGCAAGGTAGAGAGAAAAGAAACACAGTAAGGCGGAAGAAATAACATACCTGACTGATGGAGCTTGGTGTTTTCCAATTCAATTTTTAATGCTGCTGTTAATAATTGATAGTATACCAGAATACGTGTTGCAGAGTACAGTAAAAACTACGCCACCTCAGCAATGACACATCTTACTGTGGCACTAAGTGACTAAATTTTCCTAAGAAGTGAGAAGAGACAGTTCCTGGTGTTGAGCAAGGCTCTGGCCTACAGGGCATCTTAAGATGCCTTCAGCTGAGGTTTTTCCCCATGAAGACGGCAGGATTTGGTTCTCCGTCTTTCATGGACAGGCTCGCACAGCTTTGAAGAAGCAGTTTTGTTTAACTACGCACAGATACATTTCCCAAAAAAGAAAAAAAAAAAAAAGCCCTGCCCTAAATACATATTTTATACAACATACCAAAGCAGTCAAGTAAGTAATTCATATGCTGGGTTGAAATGGCTTATTTGGAACTGCTGCAGCCTGTGGAGCATGTAGTATGGGTTGAAAAAAAATCCTCCTGAGACGCTGCTACGTAAAGGCTATTTTGGTGGCACTGGAAAGATTTTCTTCTGATATCCACCTTGCCTCTTTTACTCGCTAGGGAAGTACTTGTGGGCACGGATCTAGGCCTGGAAGTATTTATGTATGTAAGCATCCCTGATTTACACCAGCCAAAATGATCGCTCCTGCCAGTGAGCAAATGCTTTTAGGTTTCTTGAGCAGTCTGGATCAGAGCCTTTCTACGCTGGGGGCTGCATAAAACACACAGAGAGAACGGGGAATGCTTCAGGCTGTGCCCTACATCTAGAACTGGCTCTCTCTTTCTGTTGTTATGACACTGAAATGCAGCATTCCTGGTGGGTGAGGTGTGGCAGCAGCGGAGGTGAGAAATGGCACCAAGCCCAAACCCATCGGCTCAGGCACTACGATTAGCCTGAGCTCTGGGTCCAGTCACTGGGGCTGTGGGGTAGGCAGGGAAAGAGAACAAAAAAACAAAGCTGGGCTGCTGGGGCGAGTAAAATAGGTAAGGAAAGAGCAGGCCAGGCTGGGAGCAGAGGGGAAGCTGAGAATGGAGGATGACGCAGAAGACGGGCAGAAAAGAGGCTGGGAATCAGTGCTCGAGGAGACTCGCGAGCTAAGTTCCATGGCCTGCCCTGTGAGACCTGGTGAGTTTCTTAAAAATCTCAGATGCTGGCGCCAAATGCGTTATAAAAATATTAAAATACATCATCATTAAACTATTTTTAAGGGAAAAGTTCAAAAACTTGAATGTAAACGGGGTTTTTCTTTTGAATCTCTCATGACTCTCAGCCAACTCCATGAAGCTGGGTATATATATTCTTTAGAAAAACTCTGTACAACAACAGAAATCACATGCAGAAGGCACTAAGGCACTTACCAAAGTCACATACACAGTTTTCATTTGCAAGCTTTGATGTTATGAGAGAAATGACAACTAAAGGTTAGAGAAGAATAGAAACTAATTTTACATTATCATTATGCATTTACCTTTTACGTTACTTACTAAGATAAAATCTGCTTGCCTAGCTAAATAAAAATTATCGAAAATATTTTAAATATATATTTAATTCTACTCCTAATTCACCTTTGCCTTTTAACTGTAATTCAGACCATACTAAATTCTACACATGTAGAATCTACACACACAAAGATAAAGGATAAAAAATCTAAATTAGCTCCTCTCTTCTATCAAATCACTTTTTCTTAACATTGAACTCGAAGAACACCAAAGGAACTCTAGCTAACGCAGACAGCACACTATTCCTCTCACATCGAAAGCAGAGGGTCTCAGCACCACATTACAAGCGAAAATCATCTTTTGCATCCTCTTATTCCTACCTCATAAAACAAACAAGTGAACATGCAGTTTGGAAAAAACACCTCAGTTCAGGAAACCCCCAGTGACATGAAAGCAGATGTCACAAGTTGAAACTAAAACACAGAAAACCACCCCTCATTGTGATCACCCTGTTCTGTGTCTGACCAAGGTATATTCTGCTGCCGGATCTTACCCACCTACATATCAAATACACATTTTTAATATAAACAAACGATGTAATACAATGAATCACCAATTTCCATCTCTGAAATAAACAGTGTCAAAAGTCAATCAACTGCCTAACAAAACTGCAATTCAAAAGTAGTGTTTAACAAAATCCAGCATGCAGTTTATCATGTACAAATTTTGTGATGTCTGTAAAGGGAGAAACTCAGTTTTCCATGGGACCTAAATAAGTACTTTCATCTGGGCGAAAGAGGGATAAATGATCTAATTCTGCTTGTTGCCAACTTTAATTCACTTTGGTCTCGGAAGGACTTCACTAACAACTGACACTAGTCAACACCTTGGAGCACGGAGACCTCACAGAATTTCCAAACAGTTGGAGCAGAATTACACGGGTCTTTCATAATGAAAATGAGTGACTGGTAATACCATATGCTCTATGTAATATTATAAACCATAATAGTGCCTTGTTTGTTTATTTGGTTACAAATACTATGTTATTAGTAGAATCTGTGCATCACTACTGAGAGCTCAAACTCTTTCTTTTCTCATTATCTCATTCCAAAAAACATCAGAATAGGCACTCCAGTTAGACTATGAAAACTAACACTGGTCAATGATGAACACTTTAGTAAGAGTTTAAGAAACAAGCACATAATGATACTTCCTATAATGTTGTCTCCATTTTCAGTGTTTAATGGCCCTGGGACCTCCTGAACCCAACCTTTGGTGTTGAATAATCCCAAATAAAATCATCTTCTTTGAATCTGTCCAATCAAACTTTCAATTTGTGTAAAAACTTTCAGTTTCTACAACAAACTATAATCCTATTAAAAGGATCTTCTATATGTATTGCGTGGAAAAGCATCTTCCTTTGTTTTTTCTGGATCTACCAGCTACTAGTTGCATTAAATCTGTCCTTTCTGTTATTAAAAAGAAGACAGGGAGGGCGCATTTCCCCTTCTGTGTGCTGCTCCTGATTTTTGAGACCCACAATCTCATTCTACCCACATTCATCTTCCCTCCTATCTGTTTAATTCTTCACTTGGAACCTGTTCTTCATCTTTAATTATCCACTTTACTCTTCTGTGTGTCTTTTCCAGGTCTCCTCTCTTCTTGCCTCCTCATGCCCTCCGCCTTGGCATTTTTGGCTAGCAGGCGGGAGCCTCCAGGATGGCTGAGGAATGCTCACCGGAGGCGGGAGGAGACCTGCAGTTTCCTTTGGCTCTGTCTAGACTGAGCGGCGGCTGAATGCTCTGCTGTGCCAATGGAGATATAGCCCGAGTGCACCATGGCTCCCCTCTCGCCTCCGCACTCCGAAAAGCTTATGTGTGTCAAGGGAGACAGGAGAAGGACCTAGGGTGCTCCTGGGTCTTACCTGTATATGGATTCAGGACACGCCTAGCATACACATCTAGAGTTGGGTGCTTGGAAACATTCCCAGATCCACTAATTTATGTAACCTTTTTACTCTTGCAAAGTTGCTAACAACTGGTCGAACTGCTTGGGTAAATCACAACTCCTGTTGCTCTGAGGGTCAAGCAACACATGCAAAGTTATCCCAACTTTGTCCTCTATCAGTCTATGTAGAATGACTACATTTTTCTGATGATAGCATGAACTCAGGGGTCTTAAAAATCCTGCAAGGCCTTGCAGCGTAGACTTCTAGGAAGAAGCAAGTTGCCATCTCATCTACCCAGTGCCAGTCATATTAACAGTTCCCCAAAGGCAGGATGAACTATGTGAGGGTGGTGTGACATTTGGTGCTAACTCAGCTGTTTCGTCCCTTCCTCTCTCTGACTTTTTGACTGAAAGCCCTTCTGTGACCGAGCAGGACGTAGCTCATTTTGCAAACTGCTGAACTACAAGTAATGATGATCGGGAACCTTTGCCTATGTTCTACTCTGCAAAAAAAAAAAAAAAAAAAAAAGGCGCAGCTGCAGCTTGTCTTCAGGATTTCTGGCTTTCCACAAGATTCATTCTGCAGAAAGTAGAAAAGATTAAGTAAACTGGGGACAATAATGCAGGTTTTACCTTGTTCTCTTCATAGATCTACAGAGATTAATCAGAAACAAAAATACAGCCTGTAGCTATTTCACGGAGTTACCAGTGTTTCCAAGACTCATGCTAAGCGTGCAAAGTACATATTCTTGGAGATTTATTTTTGTTTACGGTTTGCTTGCTTTTTAAACTAAGCTTCTTAAAATCCCATTAAGGAATCATGAATTGCATATGCAGGCACTGCTAAATTAGTTTCGCAGCAATCTGCCTTTGCCCTGAACTGCTCTGAATTGCTCCCGAAAACATTCTGGTTGTTCCAGGAAACTCGGGGTCTCTCAAATGGTAAACACGGTCTTCGTACTACTAAACTGTCCCCTTCAGCCAAGAAGAAAGGAGCTCAAAGGATCTCGTTTCTTTTCTGACAACTTCAGTAACTGGACCTAAAATGAAAGTGAAATTTCCATTTCCCACTTAATTCATCGGCATGGTGAAAATAGAAGTGCTACTGTCACATTGTTTCTTGAATCTATTTGTACACTTGCTAAATTTTTATGCCCACTTTAACATTTCTTGCTTCCTGCAGAAGCAAGAAAAAAATGGGGAAATTAAACCATCTTTAATCTACATTACTATGATGGAGGCAGGCATATCATTATGTGGCAATGCTTCCATAGCCTGAATTACCTTATAGATACCTATGTATCTATACAGAGATATATAGATATAATACATAAAATACATAGACTTATTTTAAAAATCTGTTACTGCATCCCAATCCTTGATAGGGACCTCCATTTGGTATTATATGAAATCAGCTCCCTACCAGTATACGCATACAAACACAAGCTGCTGCTGTGTCTATGGTGCAGCAATTGATGCAAGAGGAAGAACAATCCCGTGGAGAAGAACGCTGAGAGATCTCAATGCTGTCCTGGCTCTCCCAAAGACCTTCAGTGCTACGCCAACTGGGAAGCAAGTCAACTGACTCAAAAGGCTTATCACACGCATATTGCTCTCTCTGTTTGGAAAGGATGATTTAATGCATGTATCTTCTTTTTTGGAGGAGGAGGAAGAGCAGTGCACAAAGGGCGTTACTCTCTTGCTATGCCAGCATTCATTATATGTTTCAGTTTATGATACTGGGTAAAATTCAGTGAACCCAAATGTAACTTCTACCGCAACATACCTGAAATTCAACGTGTTCATGGTCCTTCCTATCTGTTTAACAAATACCCTTCATTATATATCACTAATTCTGAACATCCGGAAAAGCTTGGGTAATAATATGGAGAGTTTTCCACCTCCAGAACTTATTTGTAACTTGCTAACAATTGTTCTGTGTCTCAGGCATATACACAAACATCAACTGAAATGTAAACACAGATATAGCTGGTATAGAATTGCAAGAGTGACAGTATGTGACAATTTGTCCATATTCATGAAAAATGCTAATATTTGCTTTCATTCTACAGGAAATTCTAGTAAGGCATATTGCCATATTCTGCTGTCTTTAATACAGGCAAAGATCTGACAGGAAGCACACAGAAGCAATTGCAGTTTCTCTGCATACAAAAGAAATGGTAATTTTGATTTATGTCACTGCAAAAACATGCTAATGAAAGATGGAGAGACACTCCCAGTCCATGAAACCCAGATATTTGCCATCCATCAAAATATTTATTCCTAATGGTATTATATGTTGGAACAGCTACTTCAGCTGAAAATTCTTATTATTGAAATATTAACTATCATATAGAAGTTATGACCTTACCATTATACAGTAAGGCCATAAGAGAAGTTGCAGTAAGTCAGAATCAAAATCCCTCTAGAGCAGTACCACCTCAGAGAACGGTTAGTATAGATGCTGAATAAAGTAATGGGGCAAATATGGAATGATACTTTCTGCATCTCTGGAACAGGATAAGGCATTAAGTTCACAGCTCTTTAAAACAAACAAACAAACAAACAAACAAAACCTTACCATTAAAAGTCTATTAAAAAAATCTTCTCTAATTTAAATAGACTCATTTTCTATGAATTTGTCTAACAACTCTACAAACTAATTTACATATAAAAATTCTAAGCTCATGAGCCCAATAATTTAACTCAATGTTGTATGAAAAAAAAATCATTTTTATCCTAACATTTCTATTGATGTGTTATAGTTCTGATATTTTGAGAAGGAAAAACAATCATTTTCCATTCATCTCCTTCACAAAAATGGTTATACTTACAGGCCTCTTTCACATTTCCTCTTCAGTCTTCTCTTAATTTGAGGAGTTTAGTCTGTTTATTCTCCCCAGTGGGAAAATAACTGTATGTTTGAATAACTTAACATTCATCTGTATTTCTTCTGGTCCATTATTATTTCTAGAGTCCAAATGTATCCAAGTGCACTAAGTTATATATGACATAGGTACATTTTATGTTTTGTTGTCTATTCTTTTCCTAACAATTTCTAAAATCTTATTCACCTCTTTTGACACCATCACAGGTCTGACATTTTTCAAGGACTATCCGTAATGATTCCAAGCTCTCTTTCCCATTTGGAAATAATTAACTTGGAGCTCACCCTTGAAAAGCTAAAGGTTTCTCCCTGAACACAGCAATACAAAGTGTCACCTGCCATTGCACCACTGAGCCGTTCAGTACTATGACTTTCAACCACTCACAACTTTAGTATTAACTACTTAGATAAGTTGGCACCATCATCAAATGTTACTTTACTCAACTACATTTTCAAAATTGTGAGTTTTGAACAGCACAGATGCCAGAACAGTTCCTGATGGAAGCGCACAGATACCTTCCCGCTATTGCCAAAGCAGCCCAGAAGACTTTCTCTCTCATTCCCTGACAGTGTAATTCCTTTGAGAGCATTTGATGAAAAATGCTGAAAAAAGACACACGTTTTTTTTAAAAACAAAATACATCATAGTGATTGAACTGCCACTATCTACAAAATTCCTATTTTTTTCTTCAGAGAATTCTAACAGATTGGTTATACACAACTCCTTTCTACAAAGGCTTAATGTATTATTTTTTAACTCATCTTTCCTTAACAGTACCACATTTACCCAAGTCTCAAATTATTTTTCATAGTTTCTATCAATTTATTTGGGATGGTAAGGATCTCTCCGGGTGTCAGAATGACTCCTTTCTACTTCTTTCATGTCAGACTACCTAATTTATGCCCTACCACTAAAAGTTAGGAAATCCCATACTTCAGTTTGGCCTGATTTCCTAAGTGAGCAGGATTTTGACCTGGCAATTTGTCACTACATTTGAAAATCTGACACTTTTATTTCAACACTAGACAGTTCCTCAAAATCGCTCCCTGTAGAGTAAGGTTCTAGTTTGGGAATCTCCTTACGTAACAACAGGTACCTAGAAAACATCTATTGCTGAGGCTTTAAGTTACTTGAGCTCTCCTTTCACATGTTAATTATTCCTTCCTGTTTCCAAAATGTTTAACAGTTTTTTATTAGCAGTTTCATACCTTTAACAAGCTGTTGCTCAGAACCCTTTTTAGATCCGTTTCATCAATATTTGACATTTAATATGATGAGGACTATTCCTTTCTACTGCCTTCATATGGACATGACTTCCACTTTTCTGAAGACTTTTATTATAAATATAATTATTTCTCTACTCCACTCCTTAAAAATTACAGTCTTTCTGTAATCTCAGTAAAGTCTGTTTGATAGCTAGTATGCATCTACTTTGAGCACCTAATAAGCAGTCTTCCTACCACATGAAAGTCCTTTCACCCTTCGTTCCTTTTAATTCTCTTTTAACCAACATCCTCAATTTTATGTTGTTTCTCCTTATGAAATCAAATATGGTAGTAGTAAATTTCCAGTGGAGTAGGAGAACAAGAATGATGCAATCAGGTATCTTTGTCAAGCACAATTCTTACTGGGTAAGTATAGGTTTCACCAGTAAATACTAAGTACTTTTATATGACATAATTGGACAAAAAGATGGCTTTTCCCAAGGAATGATAAAATCCTCTTTACTTTGGAATCACATGTTCTAGTGCAGACCAAATGACTGGTGATTGAATATTGCTGCACTTTAACTCCTGCTTGACTGACTGACGTAAAATGAGTTTGTGGTCTCAAATTCAGCTCCTCATGAACATTCCTCTATTCAAGCATTTGCCTTTGAGGATTTCAGAGGAAAAACCTCTGGAGTCTGTATTTAAAGCTACCATTCAACAGCTCGAGGCAGACTGGTGGAACAGCATGGGCTGCTCCCCACAGCTCTTCTGGCTATGCAGATAGTATTTTCAGAGATCATTTATCCAGCACCTTTAATTAATACTTTCAGTTTCATTAAGAAATGTATATTCCACGTATGTGCTGCTTTTGTCAGTAATTTTAGCAAATACTTTAGATCACTGCTTTTTCAGAAAAATCGTGGCTAACCATTATGTGAGAAAGCTAATATATAGGCTCTGTTTTGTTTTGTTTTCTGTTACTGACAGGGCTTGACCTCATTAATTCCTGGGCTGGAATTTTGCTTCCAGAAATACCTGTGAGGATTATTTCACAGGTTCATTTTCTAGTTCTTAGATGTCTAATTGCCTAATTTGTAGATGTGATCAGGTAGTTAATGTTCTAAGTACTATAAATGGCAACCACAATTATTTCCTGAAGCAAATTTTCAGGCACAAAAATGAAGGCCATTTTTCAAAAACAGACTAGAAATATGTTTTCAATTGTAGTTAAAAGTATCCCCAGCCACATTAAAATATAGCTAGAGGTATCATGCCCAAAGTGGCAAAGACTAGGCTCAGAATTGTTGGATATTAGCCACATTTATTACAGCTGTAAATGCTGCCTAGTGGCAAATACTACATTAGGTTTGGTCTTTTCAAAGATTTTCTTACTTACTATGAACCGATTATCAAACCTGGCAGACAGTTGGGCAAATGCATCTAAGATCTGGTTTTACATTGTTGCACGGTGTGTTTTGCGCATATGCCTGTGTACGCAGGCAATAAAAATGAAGTCTTTCCTTCTTCTAACTGCACAAGGCATAAAGTCAGAGAAACAGACTCCAGGCGGCTCCCTCTCAATTTCTGGCAATTTCCTGGCCTCTTTGGGAACTTCCTGGCCACTGGCCTACTGTCCTAAGGTCTTAATCTTCTCTAGATTAAAGGAATAAAAGCCAAATAATACATGAAATAAACATACGAAAGAAGACAGTCTGATGCTTTGCGCTGCCATCAAGACTCTTAAAATGAGAGTTTTCATTGTGAGAACTGACTAGTGATCCTACTGGCATCACTTACTAGAGCTCTGGTAGTTCTTAGTATTGCTGCCCTTCAGTTCTCTGACAGCATATTCCAACCTTCAAAAATGGTTTTGCATAGTGAGTGCAGCACACTGAAATTCTCAATTAGTATAAAATGTTGTAACTCTGCTGCAATTTGCAACAGCTAGGAAACCTTATGGAAACCCTTCCATAACTTCTCTGCCTGGCTGTTGACAACCTGCCTCCTGCACGTGGATGTTAGCAGGCCAGTTTGAGAAAAGCCACAGTAATGCAGACCACTAGATTTTCAGAAAAACTTCAGACTGCACCTGTAAAATTCTTTCATAGGAATACAGATCCACAACAAATAACAGGTATTTCACCTGCTTTTGCCTTGGGTAGTAATGGAAAAAAAGAATATTTAAGAAAGCACCCTTGAATACAGAGGTAAATTCTTCTTTAACTCCCAGTTCTTTCTCTCTAAGTCCCATAAGTGGAATGCTGGAACTGGGAAATTGAAACACTGACTTAACGTAAAGCACTTAATTGTCGTTAGATGCAGAAGTAAAGGTATCTCTACTGTACATCCTGTCCTGGGACTCTACACGGAACATATGTCACAAGTGGGTGGAGAGCCTGGATGTGAAAACACAGATACAGAGCTGTTTCCAGGAAGACTACGAAGAGTTACTAATCGATCGAACGAAGTTAGAAACTCACACAACACCAGATATGGCCAAGGAATGTCAGAGTTTTAGGAAATGATGATTAGATACAGAAACCTAAACTTGCTTACAGTTGTTGGTTAGATGGTACCCATTAGGGTTAAACGCTGTAAGGAATCAACCCATCTCTACTGAAAGGGCAAGGAAACAAAGAAAGGGGAAAATAGTATCTGGATTTTTAGTAGTAGTTGCCTTTCTAGTTGGCATTATTAAGGAACAGAAGTATGTCACAGTATTGAGTAACTAAGATTGGAATGCTATCTAAATATTCCTTGAGTGAATCTGGTGCATAGAGCTTGCTGGGTGATGATAACTGAACCAGTTCTGTGTTATTTCCTTTTCCTCTTAGCCATGGACACTAATAGCAGAAATATTCTGTTTGGTTACTCTTATATAAGAGTTCTCCTCCTACACCGACATTTTAGTCAGAGGGCAGGTCAGTGGGCAAAATATACTCATTACTATTTCCTTTACTCCAGAAACATTTGCCAAATCATGATGGCCAAAAGTTTTGCATTCTCCTTTTGGGCTGGGTGGTTTGGAGACTCTGGAAATGACCCAAAGACCCACAAAGTGAGACGGCTCCTGTGACCAGGCGGAGCTCTGCATCGGACTATGTGCACTGTATTCAGCACTGTTAAGCACAGCTTTCCAAGTGAGTAATGTCTTAAAAGGCAAATAATTTCACTGACTCTCACTTTATAAATATGTAAGCATAAAGTCATATATTTTGGACACTCTGAGGTTGCCTTTGGAGTTCTGTCTTTTTTATTCCACTGAAACTCTTTCCTTTTTTCTCTATCTCTTCTCTGATTTCCTGTTCCTTATTGTTTCTTTAATGTCAATGTTGTTGCAGAACCACAGAAGTTCAAATGGTGAAAGACTTTTCAATCATCTAGTCCGCTAACCACAAGAAAGCCAAGTGACTTTCTAATACATTTCTTCTTTACAATGCAGCTTCATCTCTTGCTTCTTCTCGACCTCCCTGTCTTTACTCCATTTTCCCTTTCTTTTATGTTGTATAATAGATTGTGATTTATCTTTCTTTCCATTTTGTCCTTAGTGTTTGCTTCTTCTTTCTTTTTCATCCATCATTTCTTTTTGTTTGTTATGCCTCTTCTATCTATCGCTGCATTTCCTCTTCTCCTCTTTCTCTAACTAAATCTTTGCCACTCAAATCTGTTTTACCATCCCACCTTCTCCACATGGGAGGACTAAGTCTTCCAAACAAAGTCTTAGAAGAAAGACTTTGCGCCCCCAAATACAGCACCCAGGTAACACTTCTAGTCACTGGCAAAAGAAGGGGGGTTGATAACATTCTTACCAGAACTGTAATTCTATTCTTGCCTTAACTGGTTTATACTTTACATGTTAGTCTCAAATTTTAGACTATCCAAAGTATATTAATCCCCACTCTTCTTAGCTAATCTTGCTCCAAAGGCAAGAAAGAGGATGGTCTTTTCCCCTCATTCTCTTTCTGTACATATTTAGTCCACATTCATTGTTAAATGGTCTTTCCTACACTACCTCTTCTCAGCCAGATTTTTCTAATTTCTCAGTGAAAACTCAGGAACTAAACAAAAAAAAAAAAAAAAGAGAGAGACCAAAGGAACTATGTGTTGGGACAATGATTTGAAAATATCAAGCTAAAGTCGTCAGGACAGGACTCAGATGAACAGGAGGCTTTTGAAGGGAAGAGGGACATGATTTCATAGAAGGGAAACCTGTCTAACTGTTCAACTAGCTGAAGACGATGGAAATTCACTGCCAGGAGGAAGCGACTCCATGGATCATACGAGAACACAAGCATTAGAAAGTACATCATAGGGCTCTCTCTTTCCCCCAAACCCTGAAAAATGAGGCAGTGATATACATGTGGTCATTTCTTCTTTTGTCAGATCTCTGTAATCTCAGACTTCTTAAAACAACTTACATTTAGAAATCCTTATATGTCAATTTTCTTTCCTCAAGCATATGTCTCTCAGGAGGGAATGAGAATGTCATACTGCTTTCAAGGTTGGACATCTGGGCTAGAATGAACTTGAGAAAGATGAAGGGTGATCAGTGATTGCACAGGCCATGTGGCCTCACATCTGTGAAAAGAAATGACGAGCATGTGCACGGGGAGAGACTGGAGACACCTCAAGACATGATCACAGGGAAACCTACCCCGAGCAAGGAAGCATGACAGCGTCGACACTGGGTGCCCCACAGAGCAACCCAATGTGTGAAACTCTACCCGAGCAGCAGAGACAGCGGGTTAAGCTGAGCTGTTAAGTGTGCTGGGCCTAGCACAGAGCACAGCTCCTAGCAGGGCATCAGAAAGCACAGCCCAGCTTAACTCCAATTCCTTTTCAGTTTAGCAGTTCTCCTTTAAGTGCCACAAGCAATAGGGTTTCCAGTATGTCCCTTACAAGTCTAGTCCATAGCCTGATATATCTCACCCTCTGGAAGTACTCCTGATATTCAATCTATATGTTCCTTTGTTCAATTTTCCCTCCTACATCTACTTTATCTTATTATTTTTCACCTGGGTCCTTGTGTGGTTTTATATTAAATATGCCTGAAGTGCTGGACTCCTGCTAAAATCTTTTGTAGGATAAAACTACAAGTAAACAAATATTTCAGATACTGTTCTGCATATTGACTCTCACTGTCCCTAGTGAAAAAAAATGAAAGCACTTTAAGTCTTGCATTTCAGTACTATTAAAAAAGAACTATCAATAGCAACAACAACAAAAAATCCTTATACCTTTGCTATCACATTATACAGGATACTTTAATAAGAAAGTATTTTTCTATTATTTTCTGTTTCTTCTAAAAAAATTGCTAAAGAAACAAATCCAACTCTATAACCACATCACTTTATATTAAAATCAACAATTAAGGACTTTCTTGTAAAACTGAATCTTCAGTCCTGCTCATTTTACCTGTGCAAAATTCCTAGCTGGAGAACAAAGTACCAAAAGTCACTGAAAGTGCTGAAAAACAGCCATATATCCACAATGTTTTTCTTGATTCATTTCATGATTCATTGCTACTCTGCAACTATCATTGTTGCTCTGTTGGTTTTTAATGTGTTA
>JAWLRI010000039.1:2281976-2308854 GCA_034781795.1 Crypturellus tataupa
TGTTTTTCTTGATTCATTTCATGATTCATTGCTACTCTGCAACTATCATTGTTGCTCTGTTGGTTTTTAATGTGTTAGAAGGTATTTTTAGAAATAGTAAAAATATGTTGCTGCTGTGTGAAGAAAGTGTTTAACCTCAAAGGACTGAGATAATTGATAAATATTTTTCACATCTTACGTACAAATACAATTTACAAATAGACAAAGGAAGTGCTTTGAAACATATTTTGCAACCCAGTCTAGAGATGAACATATTAAAACAAAAAAATGGACTTTCACTCAACAGCTTTACTGCTTAGCACTAAAACTGCATTCCAGTATTAAAAAATCAGTTCTGTAGCAATGGCAAACTGAATACTTTACATCACATCTCGTTATTATTCACAAATCTCCACTGATCATCACAGAAAGCATGTTAATAAAGGTCAACATTACCACTTATCTGCATAATCTCCCATAAGAACCATTCTATAAAGGATTAACTAGTTTAATTTTTTAATTCATCGGTAAAAATCTGATTAACCTGTAATAAAATCAAAGAAAATTCTTCCACAGATTTAAAATACTTGAGTCAGGCCTGAGCAATGAAGGTACAATAGGTTCTCTATCAAATATTTTAGTTTGATATTAAATTATTTCCATTCCTTTAAAGAGTACACTAGCTGACTTATTAAATCGACTAGTTACTCATTTAAAACTACTTCCTCAGTTTGTGGTACTAGGAATTGACTCTTTAACAAGTATTCTGAAAGTGTGTCCTTGCTCATTTGCTTGGTAAGATAAATTGATGCCTTTTAAAGCTGTGTATCAATTTCCATCTTTTAAAATAAAAACTTAGGCAGCAATTAGCAATTATTGCTGAATAAGCAACTGGCACTTACCATAGGCAGGCAAACTTAGTAAAGGACAGGATTGTTCAGTCACAATATCTGCTAACCTTAACTCTCCATACTAACCCCAACAAACATTTATCTTTCATATTTATTTTGTAAAGTGATGCATTAGCATTATTTTCCTGAAAGAGATTAGTTGGTGAAAAGCTTCCTTTTCATAAGCACTTTAATAAAACCAGCACATATGTTAGCAAACTTAATGGAAAAGTCACAGGGATTTGAATGCCCCATGTAGGACACGCCACATTAAATATAGCCCTAGTTTCATGCACGGGCAGTGCGATTGTTTGCCAAATCACTGATCATTGCTCTTCGGATATTCCGTACACTTTATGTATTCCATGTGTACTATTCCATATTATTCCACAGATAGTATGCCATAATTTAAAAATAAGTATCAGATAATTTTCTGTTTATAGATCCTGTATCTTTGTCACTAGAAACATGGAAATAATTGTCGATAAATATTGTAGGCCGTGAACATTGTGTATGGCTTTAGAAGCAAGATGGTCTCTTTTTTGCAGAGAAATATGAAATTAATTATATTACTTTTCTATGAGCACAGATAAATGGGGGACGTCCAGCTGACTACCTGTGGGTTGAACGTGACCCACAGGACAACTGAGTCTCCCAATTTTAGTACAGCTGGGCAGAAGCAGGAGCCATCAATGACCTAAACCACCAGGAAAAATGGAATTGAGAAAGTTGGTCACCTCTTTGAAAATGATATCATGGTGCACTTTTACGACTGAAAATTGAAGATACTGGAGACAAAATCACAGTTAAAAGGAGAACACAGACCAAGCGATTGCAGGGAGCATAGAGCTTAAAAAACTGTCTTCACTGGCATTTGCTGAAGGGTTGGATTGACAGGTAGCTTACTAAAATATGTTTTTAGCATTAGAGGTCACTACTGTCACGTTACTGTGTAAAAGGTTGTCATTAAAATCCTAGATTGTGAGGACAGGAACATCAGATGAGATAAAAGTGTTTGAATGACCTTAAATAAGCATTTACATACTTTCCAGGTTTGGTTTGTGGGTTTGGAGTCAGTTTGTGTTTGAAAAGTTTTAACTGTGATATGCTTTTATTTTCTAAAGTATAATAAAAGATTTTTGCCTTGGAATTTCCTCAGTTTACAAATACGTACATGTCTCTGTACATATGTAGAAGAATTGCTCAAAAACTGAGGACTGAGGACCTCATAAGCCTCATACAGATTGAACTCTTCTTGCTCAGGTATCGAATTTACACCAAATTATTCTCTTGCTCAGTTCTCATTCATCACCTCATTTTCATCAGATAGATTTGACTCATCAGTTAAAGACTTCTTGCCACAGTCACTCACAGCACCCTGAAGTCTTCTTCAGACAAACAAAAACATCATTTAGGTCTTATGTATGTTACAAAATGACCACAAGCAGTTTTGTAATTTACATGAAAATACTGTAATGCATTCACCATCCATGAGGGCTTTACATATTTATGCAGGTATATAAATGTATGTATGTAAAAGCACAAGCGTAAATGTGTGTGTCACCTGTCTTTACATACAATGAACACTTATCTGACAAACATTTAACCAACGAACACTTAAATATATTCCCACAAGCCCCTGAAAGTATACTCTTCACCATGACTATTGAAATAAAATGCTCATTTTAAAAAGAGAAGAAGCTACAGGAAGACTGAGAAATTCAAAACCAAAATGTGTGGATAATCCCAATTTTCCAGCTCCTAAATGTGCATGTGTTTGTCTCCACAGCTAGCAGCACAAGCTGCAAATAAGTCAGGTTCGTTTTTTGCAGAGATGTTGTGGTCCTCGCAATTAAATAGAAGCCACTTACACGAGTCTCCGAGTTAAGCACTTGCAGCTGCAGGAAGCCTCTACTTCCACTGCGGCTGCTCAGCGGTGCAGGACGGAGAATTCCAGCCAGCACCACTCATCACTTTCGTTTGGCATTAAAATGTTTTGTATTGTATCTCATGTAATCATTCCAGGTACAGTTACTGTGAAACTGAGACTAAAATAACCACCCACATCACAGCTAAAATATGATATAAAAATGTATTAAGGTGACTGACTCTGCAGTAACCGCAAACAGAGTGCTGCATATGTGTGCATGTACCAGGAATGTGAGCAGCATATGTCTTTGCATTTCTGCATTGACAACCATAGATTTTCTAGTTCCCAGATGAATGCAGCAGGTTCTCTCAGCAGCAGACACTACTTGTCAGTATCTGCAAGTTTTCCCACAGCTCCACCATTTGCTTTTTTTACGTGAAAGGTCCAAAGAAAGCAGTGGTTACTACTAGGAGAAGTACTTCTAAGAATGCTGTTCCTGCAGGTGAGGACTAGTTAGGCAAAAGGGAACTGGAAAGGGGTGCTTAAAGCAGGCTGGAAGACCTGGCACAAACTAGAAAAGGAGCAACATGAGTGGCAACAGTGAGAACCCAAACCCACAGGAACTCTACAACTAGTGCTCTCATCTCTTCAGGACACATCACCATGTTCGCATGTCAAGAGAATGACAGTCACCTCTGACGGTGCCTCACCAAGCAGTCTGTCAAGGGGGAAAAGCAGTCAGTCACCTTACCCAGACATTTAGTGTAGTCGTAGTAGTTCACGGACCCTGAAAAGGCACCAGTATCACTGCAGCAACCCTACAAGCTCCTTGTGCCAAGCGCATTTGTCCTTGCACACACAGCTTTAAGCACCTTACGAAAGTATGTTGGAGCAAGAATTACAAGAATTCCTATCTTTAAGGAGGGAAAAGGCACTGATTTGATAAATAATTAGAAAAGTTACATTATAAGCAGAGAATTGACAACCTTTGCCAGCCAGTTGGGCTGCCTAGGCAAAACCTTGGCAGGTCCTTGGCTGGTGTCCCTCCAGGACCAGGGGTGAGAAGTCTTCCTTCTGTCCCAGGAGCAGCAGGCAGAAAATCCCTTTATGCACCCTCCCGAGTATGACTCAATTAATAGGCCATGACTAGGCACAGAGGATGTAATTACAAAAACTGCAGGAAGCAGAGAGTCCCTGTCCAAACTTTGAAATGCTAGAGAAAATGAGGCAAATCCTAGGGGAAATTTTCCTGAGAAACTAAGAAGCAGTGCCTGTGGGAAACTAAAGGAAAAAGGAAATTTGGAAATCGTTTAGGCTTAGAACTACTGGCCCACACAGAAACCCCTCCTGCCTTTGTCAGAAGAGAGAAATGAGTATACAAAGGTGTCTCAAAAACACAAATGCAATTAAATAAGCTAAAAATGACCAAAGCAATCAACTTTGTTAACTAATCTGTCCATCATTACTGAAGTCTGTCTTGAGGTCTAATATGGGAAGAAGCAGAAGGAGAAATACAGAGAGATAAGCTCCAATGGGATACGTTGGGTCTTTAAATAAAGTGCTCATAACCTCACTACCTCTTTCCAGGTGTTTTTGGTAGAGATTCTGAGGGCAGAGGGGGAAGATACCTGCTATGGGGAAGGTATCTACCACAGGGAAGAAAAGTCATGCCAGAGGGCCAGGTTTCTAGTCTGAAGTTGTGAAGTCCAAGCAGAGCCTAGAAGTGAGGCCCAAAGCATGGACAAGGACAGACCTCCATCTCCGCTGGCAGAGTATGGAATAGCAAACACGGTCCCCCAGCTGCTGTGACCTGTAGACCTTCTCTGGAAGAGGACTAAGGGCTACGTGGCATACAGAAGACCAATCACAGAAACTATCTGGTTGTTACAGACTCAGCCTTGCATCCATAGGCTTGTTTGAGCTAATGGCTCCAATATATTGGGGAATAATTAAAAATCTACTCGCTGTTACCCTTAATTATAACTCCTCCAAGAGAGGTTATGAGTGTGGTAGTGACTCAGCAGGAGAAGTGAAAGATGAGCACTGAGAACCAAGTGAAGCAGCAAGTAGGAAACATCAACAAAATGTTTTGGGACATGCTGGCATCAAAGGTAAGAGTAATCCTGGTGCAATTCTTTTTGTGACACCAGCAAGGAACACGATGCCACTGAAGCTCAGCTGGAATGTTTGCTGCCGACAAACCGAGAGATCTCTTGCAGGAAATTCCTTGCTCTTGTTGGCCGCACTTGAATCACACTTGCAACCAAATCCTTGAGGAATGAACTGTGATAGTTTTGCCTGTGATATTGGCAAAGCATAGCCACAACAGACTTTCCTCAAATATGGGGAAAAATTCCCTGTGACAAATGCAGATCAATGAAAGTGTAAAACAATGTCATAGGTAAAGGAAGGAATTCAAATCACTTGCAAGAAATGAAGAGGATCCGGATTCATACAAATGAAAATCTAACCATCCTGATAACAACATAACACCACAGGACTAAAGGACTTGAGTCCCTAAAAATATGAATATTTTCCAATAATATCAACTCATCTAATTATACATATATTATTTCTCTCCCCAATACCTTCCCACTGTTCAGAAAAGCTAGCCTTCAAGACTGTATCTAAGCTTTTCTCAAGCACAAACTTCCCTACGGGTTTGTTTTTATGTTATTTAGGTTGTACGGGAGCCCACAATGCAGTAAGGACTTCTCAAGCAGAAAGGAAGGCAGCATTCTGAAAAGCTGCAGTTACTCCTCAGTGAGCAAGACTCTAGTTGTGCTATTTTAATGCTACTTTGAAGAAACAGCCTAGATCTCACTCCAGCCATACTGCATGCGTTTTGACATAAAAGCCCAGAGCCAGCTGGGTCTTGATTGCCCCTCAACAGGCTCCGGGACAGAGTGCCATGGCCAACTCTGCTGATTCCCACTCCCCCTACAAAAAGGAAACTCTTCCCTCATGTAATGGACATAGCTGTGTAGCTTGTTCCTGCATGCACACGTGATACCTGAACACCAAGCGCACTAGAGGAACATGAATAGCATGTGGTATCTAGTAACGTTACAGATGACCCTGTTGCAGGCACAGATCCCTGCTCTCCATTCTGCACCTTTTCCCAAGCCACCAATTCACTGGTGCCACCAGGCACACGGCTGCCTGACATCTGCCCTCCCCTGCACAACAGGCAGGGGGCACTCAGAAAGATTTTAGTCCCCAGGGTCTGCTCTTGTCAGTGACACATACAAAAACACAGATGAAAATGCCTTTCACCATTGTTTTCCGACTTAGGAGAAAGCGCAGCAGATCTGGGGCATCGAGGGTAAAAATCCACTCAATAGTGGGGAAAAAAACATCTATTCCTGCTAGAAACAGGCAGCACAGGCAGTGTGGAAACACCATCTGGCTGTCATCAAGGTTTTCCAGAACCAGAGGTCTCTGTCCTCCCCCCTTCACTTCATCCTGCACGTGATGGACAGCTAAAGTAAAGCTGGGGCAATTCCACAACTCGGCTATTCACTCTGGGCTTTGATCTGCCACAAAAGAAAACTGTAACTACTCAAGACTCAAATACCTCTCATTTCGCCACTGTAAATCAGGAAGAACACCAGGAAAGACAGCCAGCTCCACAGCAAATTACCCTACACAGCTGCTTGGCACATTCTGGCCAATGTCAAGTCCTTTCTGTCCTTTCCCTTCCATGCAGGAGAGCGCAAAAAGAGAAGGAAAGGACTCGAGTGGCACCTAAATGACACTCACCACGTACCTGTGTGCCCCAAGGTCTCCGCTCTCCACGGCCTGACTTTGTACCAGACCCTTCCCCAGTCGGGGCTGGTGCCTCCCAGCAGGCTCAGAATGGGTAATTCTGACGCAACGTAAGGGTGGCACGTCAGTACAGCGTGTAGCTCTTTACCTCATGTTTCCATATGCCTTGAAAATAAAGAATTATCCTGGAAGTTTTTGACAAGCATATTGTAGTCATACTCTCTTTATACTGTGGATGATTAATTTAAGGGATTACAAGCACATGCATGTGGAGTTGGAGAGTTTCTTCTTCTGTAAAATACTAAAAATGGCACTAACATTTAACTTTGGAAAATAGATGCTAAAAATGTTCATTAAAGGATATTCACATCTTTCTTCTCATCAAAAAAAAAAGGCGCTCTAGCTACACAGACAATAACACAGTTCTCAAATAAAAGAGGCCTTGCACTTGGTAGTCTCCACAGCATTCATGAAAGCTTTGTGACCTCCTCAATAGAAGATTGCTTTTACTTTTATTAAATATATATATACTATATCCCCAATAAAAACAACCTAAAAGACATCAAACACCAGAAAAAATACATTGAAATAACATTAATGATCTAATATAAATCCACAAAAGCCAGGAAATTCAGAGATAAAGAAAAACTTTCAGACGAGGGAAAGCTTTCCAATATATTAAACTGGAGCATAAATGCACTTCCTCTTCACATGTTTGCCATCAAGTCATTCCAGACGCAGGGGGTAAGTTTCTCCCTGGGGTAACTCCTGCCTTCAGCAGCACTACACCAAGAATTAATCTGGCCCTACAGAACCATGCTCTAAAAATGTATCTAAATATTTCTGATAATTACTAAAGATATTTGAGTTTAAACAGCAACTTCCTCTCATTCGGGCACCGCATTAAAGCTAAATTTATGAGATTGCAATAGTTTCCACAATTGGAGATTATGATGTCAATCACGGTGTTATGACTTAACTGACGAACAATTAAGGGGAAAATCTCAGCGTGAGGGAGAAAATTTGCTCTCAGATACAAACATATTTGAAATTAGCAAAAATAAGACTGCACCTCACTGAACACTGACATCTCCTGCTTCCCTTTGTCTGAAGTATGAAAATGACTTTTAAAAATTCATATTTCGTTATTAAGTCACTCATCATGCTGATCCACTGCCACTCAAAATCAACCCTGGTGCTTGTGCTGTCTGGGACAAAACCGATGTCAGGGGTCTTTAAATCATATGCTGTTGGCCCAATTCTTTGCTGCACTCTTCTGGAAGTGCCAAATCAAATGTACAGTGTAGGACAGGACATGTAGGGAATGAAGAGATTTTAAGCTGTCTATAGACCTTCCATAATTCTGCCCTTGTCCTCAAGCTAACGTGCTTTTGGTCAACAGACTGGAGTCCATCTCAGTCTTTCCTGATAGAGCAAGTCTACAGCAATGTTACAATAATTATATGTTATTATAACAGTAAACAGTTACCAGAAGATCCCCAGGTATCAGGCTGAGTGATCGAAGTAGGAAATGTGACAGTGAAAACTGGAAGGACGCAGTCTTCTGAACTGTATCTTTCCACAGCTAACCGTAGTACATAAGATAACCACCTCAAGCCTTGAGATAGATACAGCTCAGAATCACTGTAGAAAGAAAAAGAGCTTTCAGTGTCACTTTTCTTTCTGAAAAAGGAAAAAATGTTTTTTCTTTTCAATTTCCTAGTCTGCAGAGTGTAGAGGGACTATGGTTGGCCCCATACAGCCATGTGTAGGTGATGGATGCATCTATGTATGCATTCTTTTACCCTATAATGAAAACTTTTAATATCAGTGTATGGGACACATTTTAACTGAGAGCTGGTTAGGTCAGATCCTGAATGCGGGAGCAAGACTTTCCAGCTGCCTGTTCCCACAGTGCTTCCAGCAGGTCCCATCATGGGCACCACACAAAAGAGCTGCACAACTAGCTCTGTGGCTCTGACTTTGGCTCTACCCTCACTCATTCTACCTGTTTTTCACTCTTTGCTGTTAGATTTTCTCAAACCTGAAATTTCTCATATTTAGACATGGATCAGATGCATATTTTGTCAAAGAATCTCCAAATAAATCTATTCAGACATTTTTTTTAAAAATTAAATAAAGGTCCTTTTCATTTTTTGACTGCTTTATCATGTTCAAATTACTCAAAACTAGACATTTTTCAAAGCTCCTATCCATGACATTTATGTAACCCTGTGCAAGGATAACAGGCAAACTAAATATTCAAAAGTAGACATGGAGGAGAAGAAAGAGAGACCAAGAAAGGATGTGGTTATGGCTCGCTCTCACTCCTCCTGTTTCTTTGCATAAGCAGAGTGGCAAGAACACTCACATTGTGTAAGTGCAAAGGATCAACAGATTCTCTCCTCTAACTCCTTACAGTATGACCACTATTAGCTTTTATGAAAATAAACATGTCAACCAAAGATGAGAGAACTGAATAAATAATAGAGTTTTCTATCCCAACATTACATACTCGAGAAAATGGTTCTTAATGTGTAAAAAAGGCTGTACTAAGACTTGTAAATGACAAAGTTTGCTCTACTACAGTATACAATTAGTTGGTTGAAATTTTAATCATTTGAAATAAATCACAATGTTTTATAATAACGTTTAAAAAGAAATCATGATGGTGCTTAAATAGCTTTCTTGGTGATTCATGAACACAGAATTATTAATCTGTACTTTGGATAAACATGGCATCTGTTTTGCCCACATTGGCTCTGAGACCTCCTATTCCCTGAAATGAAAAACAGAAGAGATTAAATAGTTTCTGCTTGGAGCAAAATTATTATTAAGTATTTAAATTTGAAATATTTTGTGTGCACATGTGAACTTCTCTTTACTGCCCTCTGTGCTGTGAGTACTGCCTTTACCTTGCAGAGTTTTGATCTAGTTTAAACAATAAGTATCACGCACAAACCAACTCCAATGAAGTCAGTGGGAGTCTTGCTGTTAAATCCACTTCAGTCAAAACAATATTTTACACAGTCTTGCCTTATAAAGACTCTGGTTCACTGAGTAATATGTGGTTCACACAGTAAGTATCCACATACGACCACAGCTGAGCATGCCCTTAATGAAGGTTATACAGTGGAAGCAGCAGAATCATTCAGTCTTTCCAAAAACATGTCTTCCTATATTCTAGAAAAAATCGCTGAATGGTCAAGTGCAGAGATGTACATATTCCCATTTTCAAATAATTCACTGAAGTGATTAAACAATAATAAAGGTCTACATTAAAAAAATGGAATACCGTTTTCAAGGCACACCAGCTTGCTTTGTAAGAACAAAACAGCATCAATAAAACCCCTGCTGTCTGATCTTCTGTACCCGCCTAATCAAGCCATTATTCATGCAGTGACTCCTAAACTCCTTGACACAAATAATAAATTTATCCTAGTCACAGAGCAGTTCAAGTACCATCTTGGCCATACTATAGTCAGCATACAATTCCTGTTCATTTAGTGCAGAACTTAAACATGTGCAGATCTTCCTCAGGCCATCTGAGTTTTGTACAAACCTGGCTATTAGCACAGATTATAGACATTGTTATATACCACATCAGTGGCAGGCATGGAAGGAGTGAAATCTGGGGGTAACTGACTTCATTAGCTTGACCACTGACTTCAGGAGGCCCATCAGGCACTGGCAGACTGCTTCCATCTATCTCAATCGTACGTATAAGTCTTAATAAAACAGCTGCTACAAGCATGGAGCAATCTCTGATTTGAATGGGAGGCTTGTAATGAAGTACCATTAAAATTGTGTCTAACTCCACTTCCTCCAAATAGTTAAGGAATAGTAACAAATCTGGGAGTACATGTCATGCCAGAGAGCGCTTTTTCACCTCTGCATTTTTTAAAGTTACAATCCCAAGTACGGTATATATATATTTTGTCAGTGTTGTGTCAATTGCTTTTTTTTAAGGCCCAAACAGACGATTGTTTGTGGAATAAGGGTCCCCAAGCAGATTCCTGGAGGCATTTAGCATCGTTAACAGGAAACAATGCAGTGCGAGCAGCCAGGGGATGAATGAGTTCTGTGTGAATACTAAGGAAACCCCAAGAACATGTTAGCACAATGCAACTTTGATAAGATCATAATAGTGAAGCTCACATATGTGTTTGTATTACGACTTGTAAAGGGCCCCAATTGCTCTCTATTAGGATAATTGATATAACAGTCAAAATGGATTAAGATAATATATTGGGTAAAGTAATGATTGTTACTGTATACAGGAACTACCAGGCCAAATGTATTCTAAGTTCCCAGCAATTATTCTAAAGAGACAGGATGTAAAGACTCTAAATCTTGCCAATTCGCTGATAATCTTAATGGCTCCAAAACGGAGACTGCTACTACTGGTAAATCACCATTAATCAAAGCAAAGCAATCTCTGTAGACCAGACGCTGTTCTCATTGACATTGATACAGATACACAAGTCAGACATTACTTGAAATGTAGCTTATCCACACTACTATTTAAATCATCACAATTGGCACCGAAGTCTGGCCCTACAATTCCACAGCTACCAGGACTGACAGACTGGAATGGAAGAAACTGAAAATAGCAAGTTTATAAAAAATAATAATTAAAAAGGAAATGAAGGAAATGAAGGATAAAGGCATACATTATGCATTACTAGCATCCTAAAACAGCAATGGAAACCACACATACACATATGTACAACCGAATTACCGAAGTCCTGAAAGCCTGCAATACTTGCCATAATAACAAGTAATACTGTTTGAAACAGTAAGAAAAAGACTTAAAATTATGTGCAAATAGATTACAGCAAGCTGTTGCCTGTAAAATTCTTGCAGCCACACTTTAAAACACACAAGTAACATGTCTCATGTGTGTGGAGACTTCTCTAGGGTTGGATGCAATCCATCTCGTTTCCGCAACTGCCTAACTCTGTAAGTTCCCAAATTCTCCAGTATTTTCCTACTTAGCTTTAAAGCCTCTGCACACATGCTCAGAATTGTTCATTCTACAGCAGTAAGCCTTACCTCCCAACTAACACTTGACTGCATTTACAATTTTGGCTGATAAGACACCTAAAACCCACTGCTTCCTCTGAAGAAACATTCAAGATTCAGAATCAAACCCCCTTCTTAGCACTCACACCCAACTCGTACGTTCGCATTTTGTGGTAAGAGCACCCACGGAAGTTATGCATCCTTCAACACCCAGCAGGAAGATCTAGCCCCCATGCCCTCTACAGAAGCATCCTCACCACCAGCTTCGCTCCTTTACTGCATGAGAAATATCCTCCAGCCTTTCCCTTGACGCTGCAGTACCCTGCAGAGACAAGGCCGTGGAAGGAACGGAAGGAAAAGACTGATGCCTGAATACAAGCTAAGGCCCATTCCCTAATGGAGGTAGAATTGGGATTTATTTTCTATGGCTGGTTACCTACCAAGCGCCTTTTGGAAGAGACAGAAACCACCCCTAGGAAACATAACCCTAAGTGTTTGCATGAACCCTTAAGCACTAGGCTAGGCCAGGATTCTCATTTTCTCCCCTGTGGTCCCCTGACTTTTAAATATCCCACTGCACAGCAGCCTTATTTCAACAGGTTGGATTTGAGAAGTTTCCCCTAGACCTGTGCTTGAGTAGCTTAGGTGGAACAGATTTCCTACTCCGTTGGGCTACAAAAGAAATGCCATCAAATACAAAAATACCGGTGTTGAGAAAATAGGACAAAACAAAAACCACTCCTTTTAAATGCCTACCAGCTCAGAGTGGCCAGAGCATGTCCTTGCACAGCAAAAAAAAAGTTACCTTCCTAGCAAGAAATCACAAAAAAATGAAAACTAAACAAACCAACAAAGAATAAAGGAACAAAGAAACCACCCTGGCTGTTTCTCTCTACTGCAAACAAGGAAATCATACTCCATCAACAGCCTCCAATAACAGCAAAGCTGATAAGAATGTTCTGCGAAATCAGAATCACTTCGAACAGCGAATGGCAAAGCACTGCAAACCAAACAGTGCTGTATGAGCATTATCAGGTACAACATTATGATTATATGTTCCTCAACAGATGGCTTTTTCATCCAGTCTTTTTATTTCCCCAGACCTTGGAATTTCCTGTTTTAGGGTTCTCCCTGAAGACTGAAAATATCTGGATTCTCTAGGACCTCAACAGATCTTGCCTTCCACTACCTGTGGTGTCACTACTGCATCTTTAAACCACTAATTGTGACTATTTCATTAATAAAGGCCTATGTTGCTCCATATAAAGCAACTGTTTTCAGAGTTGATGGTCAAGTTCTTGTCCCTTTACTTTTTATTTTGCTTTTCTTTTGAGGTATGATGAACAATTTACTTGGATTTGGGGATTTAAAAAAAAAAAAAAAAAGATGCATTCATTGTAAATGTCATTCTAAACTCAGTCGTAATTGTGCTCTGTTTTTTAAATTGGCACCTAGTACAAAATAAGACTAAGACTGAATCATGCCAACTGAATCACATATACGGAACATGACAGTTCATACAAAATATGTCCTTCTACATTCAGAGTGCTGTGCAGTAAAATTAGGAGTCATGTTCTGGTGAGGACATTCTGCAGCTTTCTGAAAGAAGCCCCATTTCTTGTTGAAAACCCAGCCCTGTAATTAAAATATAATACTGAACTGCAGCTGAAAGCGAGGCTTAGTCCCAGGATTATGGGAGAGCAAATAATTTTACTTGCTCTTATAGAACATAATGGTTTTCATTCAGAGGCCTTAAGAGTGCTTTCTAAACATGCACGATCACAGTACTACCCGCCTTCCTCTGATCCAGAGAATATTCTATGTACATAGAGAATATGCAGATAATTATTATATACCTTGCTCCTAACCCTCACTGTCCCACCAGCTAGACGTATGGCAGATGCATATGTCTGAATTTACAAAACTAGGAAAAGCTCTATATTGGCATAAGATGCAGAATTTGAAAGTATGTTTCCCTCCCTCATCCAACCTGTTCACAAGCAAGCTTTGCTGAAGAACGATGGCCTTGAACCGAAGGCACAGGGCAGGCTGCCAGGAAATTTGAGTTCTATTCCTGGCTCTTCTACAGATTTCCTTGGGCAAGGCAATTAACCTTGGGGAGTACATTTTCAATGGAGGTGAGGCCCAGATTCTCTTTCTGCATTCGTAACATTTTCAAGAGCGAAAAGAGAATTGCAGGAGCAGGAACGAGCGCGTGTACCTCTCCTTAGCTGATATGTTTTCTCTGTCAGGTAGCCACACGCGCAGCTGCTGATAACTGTGCAGCAACAAAGCGGAGCATTCAAAGACCAAAGATGCAAAAACGCTTCCTGCTGCCGGCTTTACCAGCCTCCATGCTCAGTTTCCTCATGCGTAAAATGGGCATTGAGTCTTACGGAAATCAAGATACATTGCCAAACAGAAAATTAATTTTTAGAAATTAACTTCAGAGAGGCATTAATAATATCTGAGATCATAAAAAATAAGCAGCTCAGAATTTGAGGTTACCTTTCACTACTGATGCTTGTGATTTAAATTGCTGCCAGTTAAAAATTCCTGTTTGAGCCTCAAACGGAATATAAGATTTTCCTTTGCTAACTTGGAAATGACAGTTAAAGGCAAAATACTTTTTGGCAAAGCTGGATATCCCTACCTGAAGCGGAAGAGAATTAAAGAATGCGTGAAACATCCTTTTGGTAATGTAAATTTATATTTATAGATCATCATATTTGTATTATAGATCATCGCTGCATGTTCTATTGTGGTATACCAGGCACCTGCCCTTAAAATAAATGGTACCACATCTACTTACAGCAACAAGGAACACGACTCTGAGATACTAAAGAAAGCCGAACAACAGTGTCCAGGATGTGCCTGGACAAGCTTCTGGGGAAACAAAGGCATGTATCTCTCTAAACACAGAGAAGGCAGAAATAACATAATTTTGATAAATGTTTTTATTCTTTTAGTACCAGTATGGAAAATAAGTGCCCCAGTAAGATGAAAGCAAATTTAAAATGTCAAAAATTGCCCTGAAAAAAGCATCAAATATGTGCTAGTCATAGGAGAAAAGCTTAAAAATGCTATGTGTGCTGCTTGTCTCAAAATGCTCAGATTTTTCTTTTACATATCATCTTGGAGACTAGATATAAAGTATAAAGCTTTTAGAACACTTATTTTGTGTTCTTTGTCTACTCTTTAAACTTAGGAATTTTGAAAAAGGAGATCTCCTTTTTGATAAATATCAAAGTTCCTTCGAGTTCTTTAGATCACTAAAAATGATGACCCTTTGCAGATGACAGTCTTGCCCGCTAAGATGTAAAACACCTTCATGACAGAAGATATTTCAGAAAATAAACTCAGTGACCTTAACAAAGAAGGTAAGGTAGTTTGGATGATTAAAATAACATCGTCATGTGCCAGATATCATGATTTGTTCACACAAAGCTGTGACACCACATATGTTGCAATCAAAAGTTGGAAAGACATAAAGTAACGTCTCAAATGATATTATTCTCCCAAGTATGAGTAACTACATTTTTGTCTCTAGTTCTAATTACATAAACATCAACCTTCTTTTTCATTGACCATCACATTCATGTGATTGAAGCTTTACCTCAATCAGTTTGCCTCAGACAGACTATGAGGTAATTCATTCAAAGGAAAATATTTTCTCATAAAAATGGAATCTAGCTAGGCTGTACCCTGATAAGCACCTTATTACCAAAGATTGGGTTTATCTCATATAGCTTTTGCTTTCCAAGACTCTTGTCTTACTTTGTCACTTAGATTGTCTCTCCCTGCAATAAAAGACTGCCATCTCGAAAGGGAATTCATCATCCCTCTACCAGGGAAACCTATTTCAGGGCAGGATGGACTATGATCTCCTAGTGTCCTTCTCTCTCACCACTTAGTGAAGAAGCCTTTATGCGACTTTATCAGAGTACCTCCTGAACTACCATATTCTATGAGACAAAAATGACTGGACTGCATGAGAAATAAGGAAAATCGATGAAACAGCTTCATATCACAGGACATGTAACTCTCAAACCGAAACCATTACTTAGAAACCATTACATTAGGTTTAGAAAGACTCATTACAGGCAATAGCCTCAAAATATTGATGTGTCTTTGGGTATTGTTGTGAGATTTTAAATGATCAGAACCAAGTGGCTTCTATCGAAAGAAAAATTTCTAAATTTATTTAAAATTTAGAACTTGACCTTCCAAATCTAGCCAATAAATAAAGATTAGCAGTTCTCGACTATCCTTGTGCAGGGACAGTTGGACTAGATGATCTTAAAAGGTCTCTTCCAACCTCAATCATTCTGTGATTGTGTGACACAGACCTTCTGATATGACTGGCGTAGATGCATCTAATAAATACCAGATTTAGTTTTTGATATGTCAGCTATGTCAAAATTGCAGTGGGAAATAATACGGGGAAAACATTATTAGAAAGAACTATTTTTCTTTATGATTTTTAAATGTAGTTTGGCACCTCTTAAACTGACTCAGTAAGTATCTAAAGTGAAACTCTTCCCTCACTGAAAATAGGAAAACTTGAGCTTCAAAAATACTAAGATGTCTAGTTGATCACTGAAAATCTCACTTAAAGAAATGAATTTTGTTTCTCATTATCATTATTTTATCTCCCACCAATCTGAAATCTGCTATCTAGATTATCCAGATACAAAATGTTTGGAAAAGCAAAAGTCTTTTTTTTTCTTAACAAATCACATCATTGTTATTTGGATTTCAGCAAGCACTAAATGGATGTGTATGTGTATGCTTTACAGGTACCCTGTATTTGGAAATAAATTCTTTCTGTTCCACAGTTATAGTCAGGTGGCTCCTAGAAGTGCATTTTTCTCCTTTAAAATGTTTTCACAGCATGGAAGCAGCCACCTTTCCTTCCCACTTAAGCCCATTCAAAGCTATAAGAAGCTCTGGACTGTTCCTTGCTTTTATGTGTGATCCTGCCATGCCATACACAGATTCTGTATTTCATGTTAAACAGTGTGGAAGAGAAATCTGAAAATGCTCCAAAAAACAAACAAAAAACCCATCCCTCCTATCCCCCCACCTTATTCAGAGAAATATCAAAAACCATGGAAGTAAAATCCAAATATACTTGTAAAGCACCAAGCTCAGGATCATGTTTCAGATTTGTCCCTTAAACTAACACACGAGAGCACCAGAAGCTTGTGAAATTTCCCAAGGTTTTGGGTGCAGTGCTTTGGAACAAGCAGTACCACAGCCAAGTCTTCAGTCTCCAGCTCTACCACTACCCCATACTTCCAGTCAGCTCCTGCTGACTGAAAGGGCAGCTGAACAGTCAGCAGTAAAGGGGGCCAGCAGGGAGATTCGCTTCCAAAGCACGTCCCTCATCTCAGCTAAAACATTAATGTAGATGCACCCAAAGAGCCTAGAACGTGTTCTTGGATTAAAACCCTAAAATTAAGGAGTACCAACATCATGAAGGGGTTTCCTTCGCTTCCAATTAAAAGGACTCAGAGCTTCAAATGCATTTTGCATGTGTGCAGCATCTTAACAGGAAGACAAGCTCTCCAGCAGCAGGTCCTGCCTTCCCAGCTCCAAAGACCTGCATTCCTCAGCTATGCAACCCTTGTTACCTTCAAGATTTTTATTCAATTAGTTCTCCATATTTGGAAAGTTTTTCTGTGTGGATGGATATTTTATTTTCAGAAGAGTTCATCAATCTTTACTGTATTCTCTACTCACCAGGGCGTTCTTCCCCTTGACAGTTTTACAAAGTGCACACTACTGCACTGCAAAGATAACCGTCTGTCTCCTGTACTTCTGTTAAATTTAATAAAGGGTTCCTTGCCCTCTTCATGTGGCTTGCCCTCCCTCCCCCTTCCCTGTTTTATACTAGTCAGAAAGATTTAGTTCTCTTCTAAAATATCATATATAAATAAATAAATGCATTGCGAGTCACAAACATTAAATGCTTAATTTGAACCGGCAGAAAGACCAGCTACCGGAATTCTACAGTGGTCTGTTAGCTCGTATGTCTCTGCATGTGCATATTGAAGGAAACAGCAGAAATAATACTTTACAATTTGATGAACAACATATGACACAAAACCTCTAGACTCGCAAAAGGGTTACAAACTTGGAAAAATACCTGTCACATGAAATTCTGCCCTCTCCAAGAATCTACATACTCCTTACCTTAACTGATACACTGCTGTTATGATTAACACTTGATGTTTAAATACATTGGATTAAGAAAGAAAGTAATGACTAAAAATGTGAATGAAATTCGAGTATTAAGAAGGATTAGATGTTAAAACACAAAGGATGGTATCTTGCCATCTGCTTTGGGGTAAAATCCTTCCTTGACTTCAACTATAAGCTTGGTTTATAACCCACAGGCACCATAATGGTTCGTACTAATTTAACACTCTTTCTGGAGAAATACCTAGTGTCACTCTCCATTTCATCATGTACGTAGGAAGAATCCACAAATCCAATCTGGACTGGAAAGAGAACAGAAGGAATGGAAAAAAACGGCACGTATCATTCCCATGGTCCTCAGAATTATCTCAACTGCAAGCTGCAGGCACGAGTATAACCTGTGAACAACCCACGAAGCCATCACACTATCGCAATGAGCACGTAAAGAGCCGGCCAACCAAAAGGCACAGCAGGAAGTGTTAGCAAGCTTGAAAGTAAGCCTTAGTTCCCAGTGAACCTGTTAAAAATACGTCTCATGATAAAGCAATGTCAATGTCTCTCAGCTAATCAGCAATTTCCATTTCTGCAATTCAGATTCTTCACCCAACAGACTGCATTGAATTTAATGCTCCACTGAGACTGCCTGTTCTTTCTTCTCCGTACAAGATATAAATCTAGAAGGGAAATATGCTGGCCTAAACCCACCACAATTATTATATTTAGTCCTTTTCACTGAAAACTCATTTTAATTGCTGACTATGAGTGTTCGGAAGAGAAAATCTTTTAACACTTCAAACGGCTACATATTCCCTTTGTACAGAGCTACTCAGCATCCATGGCTGGATGGGTATCGTGCATTCCTTATGCAGTGGGGATGGCTTGGCTGTTATAAATTACTCTCATAAAGCAGCTATTTCTGCTGCTTCCTCTGGGATTGCACCCAAGGTGAGGAACAAGCAAGTAACACTTAGCATCCACACGTGCAGGCTCAGACCCTAACGGGAGGAAGCAGACGACGATTGATCTGTTTTACTACGCTCCACAGTTGTCTTCTGCAGGCCGCCTTGAGGACATTGCCCAGCCTGCATAGACACGTCTGGATAAGCCACCAAGTTTCCTAACACCAGTGGGCTTCTTCACCTCTCTAATTTAAAAAACACAGCCATAAACCTCATTCTCTGCAGTACGGAATGGTGTGCTTTGCTCCACAGAGCTAACAGAAATACTGTGGACAACACTACAAAACCAGTTCTTAAAGTGACTGCTGAAGCCATCCCTCCTCTCCTGGGCTTAGCTGCTAAGGCTCAGGGGAGCCCTGGGAAGCAGCCTGTTTGACAACGGTGCTCACATCTAGGCAAAAAAAATGAGCAAAAAGGGGGGGAAATGGTAGGACTGCAAGGAAGACAGTAGGCAGAATAAAACAAGGAGGAAAATGAGATGGGAAGGCACAGACTCAAAAAAAGAAATTTAAAGAAAAATGTCGCACAGAAAATGGGAAAGGGAACTAAAGAAGGAAAAGCAGAAATGTTAAGAATGCCCACACCTTCCACATCTTCTAACACCCCACCGGGTTTTTCAAGGGGCATTCCCTCATGTTTCCTTTGCAAGTCTCTGCATAAGGGAGGACACCAAAAGGAGAGGGGAGAAAGGCAGACTCTCAGCAGCTGTAATCATCAGTGAGACCACTGAAGTTCAGGCGTCTGAGAGAAAAATCTTTGCATGGACAAAGAACCAGGTCACTTTGCAAGATCACATTTGTGTGACAGCCACATCTACAGAATCAACAGACAAGGAAAGAGGAAACTTCAAATGAAACATATTGCCAGCTATTGCAACAACATGAGGCACGAAGATGGCCCAGAAGGAAAAAAAAAAATGCAGCTGAAAATATCCAACAGTTCATTTTTGCTCTTTTTCAGTGTTTTTAAGGAGTAATACACTGCATTCCCAGGGGACGTAGGACAAAGAGATTTGGATTTTTAAGCTTTATGCGGTACACACTATGTTTGAACATTATCATCTCTCCTAACCACCTTCTGATGTCTGATAGTGCCCCTTTAACCTCTGTTACTCAGTGACTGAACAAGTTATCTCACTGGTACTCTTTTTTTGAAGAAAGAGTCCTGCCTCTTTTCATGCTGATAAGAGACACATAAATACTCACTCCCAGCAAACATTTAATAGCAAAATGTCTTGAGTAAACTGCCAGAGTCTAAAGGTAGGAAACTGCGCTTAACTTCTCTGCTATCTTAACCCTTTAGTCAAGCTACCAGAACAGACAGAAGAGATTGAGTACTCTTACTTACAAATGAAGCAGAAATAAGTGTTCTCTTAAGGAATGGTCTTAAAATATGTGTTATAACATAAAAAAAAAATAACAATAATTGGAATTGGAATATCTACCCATTTTCTAGGCCGGCCTCTGGGTCGCTTTTCACCAGTTGCTTCTGCTTTCTGTAAAGGGAAAAGAAACACAACATATTTTATGCTGCAACAATATTTAAAAGCCTTGGTAACTAGGAAGTCCTTTTTTGTAACATTATCCATAATTACATTTCTCAGGTGGCACCAAGTCTCCAGCTTGCTTGGATATTTTTTTTGGAGTGGAGAACATGATTACGTTCAGTGTGCGAGAGCAGAGAGGGGTGTGTGGACACCTTGCCGGGAGAACTGGAGTCTCATGATCCTCAGACATCAAATGGATTTGAACTGCTGTCACCCTAAACATGTGATTATTCATTTTTGGAGGTGCTTTTCTACTTTTTGTGATGTTTTCCAGGTAAAAGCACATCCTTAAGCTCTAGGGGAAGCTTTGGCTATTCCAAAATAGGCCTTCTTTTTTCAGGTTTGAGGAAACAGCATGGAAGGTGCCCTAAATGACAGCTCCATTTATGTAAGCACAGCAGTTGGTCCTGGAACTCAACTTAAAGGAAATGCATGTTTTGCTTAGGACTCTTCCATTATTTTGCTGTGTGACACTGTGAAAAATATTACTTACACGCTACTGTAAAACACTGACATACTTCTAAATGCAAAATTGCGGGTTATTTTCTCCAGATAGGCTCTGTCTGTACACACACCTACATATGTATCTCAGGTCAATAACCCGGCCCCGATGAGGTTGGTGAGACTTTTGCCACCAGCTCAAGTGAGAGTAAGACTCGTGCTGTATACGAAGTCCCTCAGAAAGAAAACTTTCTGTACACATTCTGTAAATGCATTTCCACATTTCCATGACTTGCTTCTTTCGAGCTAACTGTATGTGTATTTGATTTTCAGAAATCAACTGTCTCATTAAATAAATCACTTGCTCGTCAGCCTCTGTAACATACACTGTAACCCTATGCCATGTAAAGTGGATCCCTCTAAAAGAGAACTTGAGCTGAGGAAGTAGCGGATGAATCTCTACAGAGAGACTGCACTGCAAGTTCAGTGAAATTACTTTGAAATAAATATCTCGCCAAGAAGAAAGCTGTGAAAAAAATAAAACTCACACTCCTAAAGGGCAAAATTATCACTCAGACTTGTTAAAAGAATAAACCTGCTCTTTAATAGTTTATACCAGTGTTACATGTAAGGTGAAACCCTCTTATGAGAATACTTGTTAAAGTCCATTTGCTATATGCTGTAGCTGTCTATTTCAGACTTTTGATTTCTTTTAAAGTGTTCTTTTTTAGACCATATAGCCTGAAGGATGCAGAGAAAGGATGTGTTTCAGTTCTGAAAATCTGTAGTCCCTTGAATTTATGTTCATTTCAGAAACTACACAGAGCACATATCTTCAAAGGAAGTATTAGCTGAGATTGTTCTTAACAAATCAACAGCTGACATGTTAGTAAGCACAAACATAGGCATCTTCTTATGTATTTCAGTACACTTGACGGAAAGACCCTTTTCCTACAGTCTATGAAAAAAACAGAAAGGAATTTTTTGGAAACTGAAACTAACCTGGTCTCATAATGAAAGTCCCTGAAAACGTGACTCAAATATTGTGTTTAACTGCAGTACATAATACAGTCGGATGGGAACAAGAACATGGGAGATTTCTTTGACGAACTAATCTTTGCTTCCTGTCCTGAACTGTCACAGAGGACGGCCGCTTGCCATTAGCCATGCTGCGCTTTGCCCCAGAGGAAGAGCCATGACAGAAGTGACTAGTGTTCCTGCTGGACAGTTTGTGTATCAGTTTGTCAAGTGCTTGGGGACCCTTCAGATTGAAAGGCGCTATATTCCTGCTGTATATGATTTCCTCCTCACGTTAGAAGAAAAACACTTCCACGGTTCTTATCAAAACCAAATCTTTCCCTGAGGTGAGCTGAGCAAACAGCAGGGCATGCCAGATACTATGTTTTGGTACAGAGAGATTCTGTAAGTAAATAGGGGGGTTTCCATAGACTAAACTGCAGAAAAATGAATGACAAGAACCTCCAAAGTGGAAGTTTTTATCTCCATTCTAAGGGAAGAGAAAGACAAAACACTTTGGGAGCAACAGAGAAGGAGCAGTGGCAGTCCAACAGTGATAATGAAGACATGAAGTTTAAAAAATATATTCCCTCCCCTTTTCATTTGGATTTCTTTTATTTTGCATTTTGCAAACATAGGCCGTATTCCCTCCAAAAGCATAGGACTGCCTTTTGATTTCAGTACTGGAAGATACATTTTAACTGTTCATCAGACAAATAATTAAATGCTTCTCTATGCAATTTTCCTGCAATTCCTAAGAAAGGATAAGTCCCAAAGCAGTGGTTTTCCACTTAAATAGATATATACATCACTGAAAGCAGGCTAGTCTGTTGACTTTTTGCTTTAATCAGAGTGCTGCCTCTGAAGCTGGAGAGAGCCCCAAGCTACCCAGAGATAAGAACGAATCTTATTTGGGTAGCAGGACACAAGTATTCTCAGGCACCCTAAGCACAGGAGCTCACAAGTGCCTCGGCAAAAAGGAAGCTGCTGCCTTAATCCTCTAAGGCGCTTTTTGAAAGCGAGATGTGTTTGCTCAGGATTCTCTTAACAGTTGATGCTACTCTATAAAGCATGATCTTATTCTGAACAACTAGATGTAGGTTCGCACAAAATGACCAAATGTAAAGGAGGGTTGGGTCAAACACAGTTTTATGGTATCTCCTGCAAAATTCTAAGACTTCCTATTAAGAAAAATAGGAATAAGATCATTTTTGCTATGTCACATTTTAGGAATAGAATGAGATGTAGCTGCTTTTAAGCACACAATCTATAACAGAAAATAGTATTTTTGTCTTGGGTGAAAACGATGACTATTGCTTATCGAGGAGAGTTAACAGACAGATTTGCAATTCACGAAGCCCTGTCCCACCAGGCCATCAAATGCTGCTTCCAAACAGCTGCTGTCAGCAGCTGCAGCACCTGACTGCCCATCATCTCTGCCTCCCCGTTGCATAAAGGTGCCATGCCCAGACAGGCACTGAAGCTGCACTGCCGAAGGCAATTAACCAGACAAGACAAGTATGAATAATTGAATGGCTATAAAGTGCTCTTTGGGCATCCATCTATTGTCCAGGAGGATGGCAAATGCAACAGAATCCCAATTTGAGGAACTCGATCCACTCTGCAAAGTGATCTGCTGGGGACCTCAGATAAAATGTGTCAGAGCTGTAAGCCAGGTGAAGGAACCAAAAGTTCTCAGAGCAAAGATCACTGCTGTCAGGCCATGTCAAAAGCATCTGCCTATGGAGGTGGCCCTCTCCTAAAAAAATAAGGTTATTTTGTTTACAATAAAAAGTCTTGGAAGAAACTTGGACGTTGGCTAGATGACAAAAAAACGGCACCTTCCACGTTCTATTTAACCAGTTCTAACTCTAAGCAGGAGCCAATTTTGTGCTTCTGACACCTTGCTCAAAACATCTAATGTGTGGTCTCCTCATTTTCAGGTACAATAACCATACTACAACGTTCATTAAAACTGATCCTGTTTTCCCTTTAAGCCTGTTATGACTGGTGTTGGTGAGAATGAATGAAGCATGGAGAAGCCAAGTAGATTTTCATGAACCAATGTAGGGCAGAGTCCTGATCACGTGCACCTTTTTTTTTTTTTTTCCTCTTTTTTTTTTCACCTTTGGACTGCTTAACTCAGAGTCCTGCCCTTCTACATAGCAGCCTCTGGCCATGCAATGCAGAAACAGTAGTAGATGCAGCCACACACATAGTACCACAAGTTCCGGTTCTCAGAGTTTCCAGTTATCCAGACCCAGATACATTTTTAAGTTTTTCACTACATCAAGAACAAATAACCACCTTAACAAATTCAATAATATTCAAAATCTTTTAACTGCCAGTGAACTTTACTAAAGAGCTTGTGCTGTTGGATACTGCAGGGCTATCCCCATGACATGTTCTCTATGACACAAACATGCCGTAATTATAATTTTTTTTATCCTCATAATTGTGTTCCTTCCATGCAGAACAGCAGTCATACCTATATGATACTTTTATCAAACACAATTACAGGACCTAAACAAAGAAAAATGCTTGAATGCTGAAGGGAAATGAGATGGGCTGGGAAAACAGCTCAGCCTGACAAATAAAACTCAGCCACAGAACCTCCAAGAAACTAGGAAGGAACCTCCCTGCTACCAGCTTTCTGCACAACTAAAGCTGTCCCCTAGAAAAAAGAAAAACTTCGCTTTCTTGCTAATTTTTTACAAATATTTAAATGAATAACAGCATGACTTGTTCAAAAGCACACACTTCAGGAACAACCTAGTTGTGGAGAATAAACCTCAAGCCTGAGGTGATTGCAATCATTTTGCAGGAGTCATCTATCGCCTGCTGTCTGCTTGCATGTTGTGTTCATTCTGCTTGTGAAAATTAAACAACTGAGAAATGATTTGTTTTTCTGTAAAATGCACGCTTACCTTTTGCGTGCATTTGATAACAAGTTAGATATCTATGATATGCATATTCTTTTTTATGTGCATTACCTGAAATTAGAGTAATTATTAGCTGTCCAATTGGTCTTGCAACATTCTGTATGCATTGTCAAGCTTCACGTTGCTAATTTCCTAACAAGCACAGTTTGTTTTCAAATGCCCCAAGGCCAGTTTACTAAGACCAAACACAGGCTCTGAACTCAAAAAAAAAAAAAAAAATCCCATGAACCAAGAAATTTAAATGCACAACACAATCATGCAATCATGATTCTAGGGCAATTTGTCCCCCAACCAATTTAAAGGTATTTACTTTTTCAAGTATAACAAAACAAAGTCCCAGGGCTTGTGTGAGTATTATACCACCTCGCCAGTTTGTGTAATACATTTTTAATTGTGATGTGTAATGGGCTGCAAGAGAACACCCCATCAATTAGCCATGAGTGCCTCCCTGAGTGGCGGACGTTTACCCTATAAGCGTGTTGTGAACTCTAGAGCACACTGCAATGAGCTCACGTTGAAAAACACAGGCCACACGGTATTGCTTAGAAATACCAGCAATTCCGGTTGCATCTATAGCGCCCAAGTTCACACAGGCGGGGGCTTAAGCAAAGCCAGTCTACTCTATTTCTGAGAGTCAGGACAGGGTGTAGAAAGCTTTAAATAAATATATGTATGTGCACGTCTGTGTAAATATGTTTACCAGAAAATCAAACATAGTTCACTTCTTTTAAGAGCTGACACCTTCACCACCAAATGAAACTTCCTTACAGTGCCAAAACCTTTCAATTCACATTGCTACTAGCTACATTGTCAAAATTAAAATTACATAAAAAACCTGTGAGATGTCAGGTAAGAAGCTAAACCATTTTAGGGAAAGTTAATTATCTATTTTGAAAAAGAGCTAAAATATCTCTCCGAAATATGATCTCAAGGACTTCTTTTCTAAAATGCTTTGCAATTGTTTTATGTTTGAGAAGAGTTATCAAATAACTCTTCTAATAATATAAAAATGCATATTTGATCTATAAACCTAGAAAAAATAAGAGTTCTAATTTAATAACTATCAAAGATTCCTTTAAGCACAGAGGGCCTTTGGTAAAGTTTTTATATTACAAACACTTAAAAGAGTTTGCTTTAAGTAGAGCAGTTATTTCGTGCACTCTGAAAATCAAAATGTTACCATGAAATTGTTCAGTTTATAATTTGAATTAAAAAACAACTATATGCACCACAATCACATGGGAACCACTAGATTTGATATATCCATACATATGAATGATTTTAAGTTACTTTCCATTTATACTGATTTTCAAATCACTCAACTAAATGAAGAAGTGTTAATATTTCTTTTAGAAATATCTTTTGAAAACACATGTCTATGAATTACTTAAAATTTAATCTTACTACAAATATTTCTTCTAGGAAAGCCAACACTCCTAAGAGTAATATTTAAAATACTAAAGCTCACATTTGGACTTGCTAGACTAATAAAAAACTGCTCTCTCTCTTTTGAAGAGTGAAATTTAAACTATTTTTAAGTGAATCTGAGGAACATTTTTATTATAGTAAAAAAAAAATCAACATTTTAAACATTTTAAGCTCACTAGGTTGCAGAGTGGTTTTGACACATTTTAAATACTTAACATTTAAAGCATTTTTTAAATAAATTATGAGCTTTTTGACGGAATATACTGCCTTTTTTTTCAGTTCAGAAAGTAAAATACTATTGTAAATTTAAAGAGAGTTGGAAAATGTCCTTCAAACAAATGCTGGAAACACTTAAAACAAAACAGACACAAAACCATAGTCATCTCTATTAATTTAATATTTATCAGTAGTTGCTATAGTAATTTATAACACTGAAAACTATCAAACTTAATATGGTCAGTGCCATAGGCGTATTGAAAAATTAACCATAATTTGATGAGGCCACATTTTGCCTTATAACTGCTTAAAAGGTACTGATACACTTAAGCATTGCAGTTCACTACCAGAATTTGTAAGCTTTTGTTTTCAATTTAGTACCTGTAAATTAGTGCTAACTGCTGTGTAACCATCTACATAAACAAAACTCCTGTGTTTATTTTCAATCCTATGCACAACTATTTGCTTCCACTAAAATTATTCATATAGAAAGGTTTTATTTCCCTTGTTAGTACCATTCTTACAATTGATTTCCCTACTATATGCAGCAGACCTCAGTAAATGCATCAGATACATAATATTATTTCACCAAT
>JAWLRI010000039.1:2312862-2324222 GCA_034781795.1 Crypturellus tataupa
CGCTCACGCAAGGGCCCGCGGGGAGCCTGGCGTCCGCGCGCCCCACAGGAGCCCCCCGCACCCCGCGGGCGGCCGGGATCCTCCCCGGCCACACATCGCCCTCGAGGCCTCGGGCCTTGGCTAAGGCACCCGCCTCTGCGACTTGCTCCTCGCTCCCTCTCCACCTGCTCTGGATAGGCACAAGAGAGCCCTGGGGAGGAAACAGAAGGGATTACATTATCCTATAGAACTGCCGAGCGGGCAGCCTTGCTGGTGCAACACTTCTTGCACGGGCCAGCCAGATATAGCCAACCATCTCCATACATTAACTGCCTGTGGATAGATGAAGAGACACAATCAGGCAAGAGTTACTCCAGTCAAACATACGCAAGAGCTGAACAGCGAGCAGTGTGCTGAGGAGACAGCTGAGAGACTTTCTGCGGAAGAGGAAAAGAAAAACTCTGCAGACAGATGGTCTAAAGAAAGAGAAATCCTAGAACACTTCTTAAGGCTGAAAATATTCCCTTAGTGTTCCTAATCCAGTCGCAAGCTTTCCTAAGCTCTGCTTCCCCCCTTCCCCTAAAGCAACCAGCTATGGAAGATGGATGCAGTCCACCTGTTAAATCTCATGGCTATCAAAACAAAACGGTCTTATAGTCCCAACTCTACTTTGAAAAATACTGCGTTCCCATCACACCGTGAAGACATCTGAAGGTCCCTACATCCATTCTGTGCATCGAAAGGTTAAGCTGCTGCATGAGAGCAAGATTCCAAGCGGAGATTGTAAAGTCTATAGTTTAAAGCGCAGCAGCAAATAATTTTTATAACATCCATTAATCTCTTTGAAGCACATTCATGTCTCTGGAAGACAGTGGTACATGCTATTGCTAAAAGCCTGTAGCGCCAAAACTGCTGTCTCTACAGATTCATCCCATATGGGCTATTAATAGTTGCATTAGTCTTTCCTTGAGTAGTTCTAGTAACAACACTATGGTCCAAAGATTTTTACATACAGCCGTAAGCAGCTAACCTTCACATGGGAGCAATGCTCTAAACTCACTGCTGGAAAGCTGCTCAGGACAGGAAAGGTCTCAGCATTTGCAACGGGCCCAGCACCGGAGACTCCTCGTCCCACTAGGGGTATCTGCCTGCAAATTTACTAGCATGAATTAGCACCAGCAAAATCATCATCTAACTTTATCATCAGGGACCTAAATGACTATGGGTTTGCCACTCATTTGAAACTTTTTTTTCGACCCAGACTAATCAACAACTAGCTCATACCTTGATACCTTAACACAGGTAAACAGTAGCAGCATCCAGACTTGAGAGAGTCCTGAAGTGGCTGGTGGAAGCAGAGAAGCCAGCTCCTGGATTTGTTCCAGATTCTTCCCCCAAAAAGGGATGTGTCCCAGGCCAACCTCTTTCAGATTACTGTTCCATCTAGAGCAGACGCTGGTGAGTTTAACTGTATAATTCATTAAATTCATACTGTGAAGCCACAGGAGTGGAGATGACCTACTTTCCACCAGCTTTGGGCTGGTATTTAAGCTTTGGTCTGTCAACAGGAGTATAAATTTTCAACATTGTTATTGTTTTCTGGGAGCACCCATAGACAGATAGGCATTTTATAAATATAAAATAAGGTCTAGTTTCTACTCACCATGAGCCTACAAATTCTGGAGATTTCCTATAGTAAGCTTGGAGAAATTTCCTATAGGATTAAGATTTTTTTTTTCCATGCACGATGATTTCAATGTCAGTGTAGAATTCAACCATTCAACAGTGACATATCTTACAAAATATTCAGGTAGTTCTGCTTATCATTTTAAGCTCCTCTGACCTAAAGGTTGTTTTAGGTTTGTTTTAGGTATTTATAGGTTTGTCAGGCCAGAGAAATGTCGAGGGATGCTATCACAAATGCTTTAGAGGGGGTCTTACCACATTATAGGTAGGAAAACCAGGAGTAGCTCAAGTAAGAAAGTGCATAGCGATGCCGTTTGAAGTTTGCACCAGATTTTTCACATTGCTAGTACATCTTTTGCACAAGGTGACAGAGCTGTTTAAATATACGTGTGGTAGATTTCTCTCTTTCCACTACACAGACCCCACAGCTGAGCTGGAACATGTCCCTGGGAGATGTCATTCAGTGGTAAAGACTGCAGCACAAGATGGTGCTGGAGACCATCTCCTCCCTGAAACACCTTCTTACCTCCCTGAGTACAGGCCCCTCTAGCTCACACACTCCTTTCTGTGAATCTGTTGAGTTAGGTCTGTTCTAGCATTTTAGTGGGGAATGGGAGAATAGATACCAAGTTGGAAACTGGAATTATGGCCCATCTCCAACCCTTCTTCCACCTTCTGGCAATCAAAACTGGAAAGGGGTTACAGGGCACTACTCCAACTCAGAAGTGGTTGTCTCTCAGGGTCATCTGTTTTAAGGAAACCAGGCCAAGTGACACAAGAGTCACTTCGCCTTAAGATCAGTTTCTTGCAATGTACCATTGCCAGATAATTTTGATGTTGTTTAGTATTCCATCCAATAGTATAGAGACTTTGTTACTTTACCAAGAACATTTTAAAAAGATTGTTTCTTGTTCTGTAGTCAATAGGATAGCTTGTATTGCTATAATTGACCTAATACCACCTTGTTCTGTACTCAGAGTGGATCTTTTTCAGTCATGCAGGCTAGTAGTAGCAATAGCATTTGCCTAAGAACACAGAATTTCAAATTGCATCACTGTATCTTCTAGAAAGACATCACAATCAGACAATTACAGAGATTATAAACAGCAACAAAGAACCCCCTTCCCTTGCTCACTTCTTCATTCACCTCCTTTTTCAAAAGCCTGTGGAAGCAGAAGAACCACATCCTGTAAGTCAGCAGGCTTGTGCTGTGCACAGTCACACAGTTGTAAGATAACTATAGATAGTTATAGTTCCCACCTATGAAAGCGTGGGGGCTCACATGGTCTTAACTGGCAACATACCACACAAGGAAAGAAGACTTTTCAAGCTGCAGCATTTCCTTCAAGGTCTGCAGTGTTGTCTATGTGATAGTAAGTGTATCCCTGGTTTTTAAGTGCCTGTTCACCACAAGTGTTTGTGCATTGGTGAGACCACATCACCCTTTTACTCAAAGGAGCCCAAAGTGTTTTCCACCAAACTTCTCACTAAGTACAAGTTACTTCAAGTAAAGGGATAGCAAGAACAGAAGTTTTAAGGCCTTGCCTCTGGGGTAGCAGCAAAGCTTTCACTTTCATTTTTTTTCTTTTCCATTTAGAAGATTTTTTTTTGCCTGCTCATTTCCTCAATCCTTCTTTGACCTCATCAATCAGCACCCGCTCAGAGAGTTCCTTAGCCTGGCTCTACTGGTGTTAAGAGGTTACCCTAAGTGTAAGAGTGTCATTTGTTGGTTAGGGCTTTCACTATTGTGGTTCACTGTAGCACCTAAAGATATTTACCTAGTTAAATGCTACAGTGGGTACTGAGAAGCTGGGGATAATGCTATTCTGTTTCTAGAAGACCACTCCTTCAGGAGAATTACATTCTGTGAATATGTCCTATATTGGTGGAAAAAGATAACTCTCATTTTCACTGGTAATTTCTGAATGGACAGAAGGAAGAGCTTGGACACAGGAACCTCCAGTGCACATATTAGGTGGGCCAGGGAGAAATGCAGTCCTTCCACACTTTTCCTTTCATCCAGCTGATGGAACCAAAGAGGCTGCTGCTTCGAAATCAGCAACGTGCAGATGGCTGGGGTAACGCTGCAGGGAAGCATATCCTCAGCTGAAAACAAGACCCAGAAAGGAACGTTAAGGCTCACTCTCAGGCCTTGCCTACACTTGGGAATTTTCCTCCCTCCTCCAAATTCCCACCATTGCTAGTACGAATGCAGCTGCACACTTGTTAGGGATGCTGGGAGCCATAATAGGAGAGTTTTCATCTCATCAGCCATTTGCAGCACTGTGTCAATTAACCCTCCTCAGAGCAGGGTTAACTGATACAGTGTTGAAAACGGCTGCTGGAGCCGCAAGCTGTCTGTACTGAGGCTCCCATTGTTGCAAACCCTGATGCAGCTGCAGTGGAATCGGACCATGTGGGATTATTTTAGTAGAAATTCCCCGATCTGCAAACAGCTTAAAAATGCAATATAGCCACCTTGTGGGCCAAAACATGCTTTGGCTTCACCTCAACATCTTCAGCTTCACCTCAGCAGTGAGATTTTTCTTACGCTCCTGACAATCCAGAGGGAAGGTGTGTTGTGTACAAAATGCCCAGGTGAGTTCAGCCTTTCAGGCTGGTGTGGAGTTCCTGTCACCTCCTTAGACTGTCTCTGCCCATTAGTTCTCTCTAGTTCTAGACCTACAGATGTATCTAGAGAAAGAGGTAATTGTCCGGTAGAACCTCTTGTTGATTCATACATTCATTAATTCATAACTGTGCTATCACTCACAGAAACATGACCATTTGTTTCTGTTTTTCATTTCTTTAGTGCAGATCTACTATGGTTTATGACTGGAGATTCTTGTTCATGAGCAATTTTGGTTTTTAACTTTTTATGTCAACAAATAAAGCCTTATTTATGCAGAGCAGTTCCATAAGCAGACTCCAGCTGATTTCCTATTCTGAATGAGCACAAGTGGCTGAGTCAGTCCCAGTTGTTTCCATATCCTTTAGGAAGCAGTTATGAAACAGCCTAGTGGAATGCATGGGTTTCCCCCTACACTGAGTAAGATTAATAGTTCCAACAGCCCATCTCTATCCTCCCTCCTCTATGACCAACACTGACTGAAACAAGTGTGGTTTTGGATTTGCTGTAGTTCTGCAATACTGCTCTGCCAGGTATCAATAATCAGATATTTTTTTAAGTGCGTGCAATTCAGAGGTGCGAAAGTGCTGAAACCCAGGCTTGAGAAAAACCTCAGGGAAAGACTCACTGAACCCTTGATTAATGACAGTCAGGTTTTATGTCATGCATGGCATTTTTTATGGAGATACATAACATTGCTATATGCAGATTGCTGGGCAACTGCACATGCCTGTAATTATCTACAGAAGTTCAACGTACCTACCAAAGGAAATGACAAAGAGGTAGGCACAGAAGAGAGACTGTCCACATCTTACCAGCTGTTGCAGTAAGCTGTAGAGCACAGCTTAGCCTACTGGGATGTTGAGCAAAAAAATGATTTGAGTGAAACCTGGATACAGCTGGGAGTTTCCAGAAAGGGAAAAGGTACTGGCTGGCTCTTCCTTCATCTCCCTTTCTGCTGTGGCGGCTGTTTCGCTCTTGCTAGGATCCCGTTGGACAAAGTGAGGGAGCGGGCAGAGTAATTGAGCTGCCTGCAAAGCAGATGGCGCGGCAACCCTAGAAGGAAGGAGGGGCAACACATCAACCACCCTTTGGCTCGGAGGGAACGGTGGGGATGCACGACAAAGCTACAGGTCACCCTTGTCACACAATAAGCCTGCCACTTGGTGAGCATATTTGCTTCATAGTTTGCCTTAGTCTTTTGAAAGGTTCTTGAAAGAATGGTAAAAAGCCCCACGCCAAAGCCCTGTGGACCAGGTCTTCTCTCTGTCAGCCCCCTTCTTCTTCAATATTAGGCACAGTATCTTGCATAGGTTTTTATATGAAACTCTGTGATTAAAAAAGTACTTAAGACTGGCTCATTTTTCTCTGCAATGAGTTCAGTTATTTCCTTTTTATACCTTCCAGAATTTACTACACCATATCTAAATATTGGCTGCAGTCCACATGTTTTAGATCATTTTCTATAATGGTCCTGTTGTTATAGAATCCTTTGTGTGTGTGTGTGTGTGTGTGTGTGTGAGTAAGAGAGAGCGAGCTTGCACATATGTCTTGGAAGGGAGGCAGGGTGCATATAGTTGTTTGGAAAAAGAAATCAGGGTATATTAATTCCATAAGTGATTTCTGAACTGATAACATAAAAGCAGTAAAAATAGTGAGCAGTGAAATTATAGACCTCCGGTGCTTTACCTTGTATGTGTGGTAAATAATACTTCTGATCCCAGCATGTTACTGTGCTATATATATTCTACCAATAAAATGATTCATTCACCCTTTATTGCTATATAATTATTTCAGATCAGATTTATTGTTGTCACATTTCCTCCTTTTTACTTGTGTTCTAAATGTAGATCCTTCAGCTTGAATCATAAAACGTGTTAGTCAATTGAAAGCTAGACGAAGATGAAGCTAAGGCAGCAGCTGAAAGTGCTTGTTCATTACACAAAGAGCTTATTACCTGGTAAAGACCATACAGAGAGCGTACACATGTGGGCCATGTTGGGCATCCTGGGTACAAACAGGTCATTCAACATCATTAAGCTCTGCCTAAAATGAGCTAAAAGCTTTACCCATGTTGTCATAAAGTATGGATAAAGCTTATGAAGAAAACTGACTCTCCACTGACATTCATTTCAAAATGAAATCAGCAGCTCTGTCCCAGTGGTCTCGTCTGACTCTTTCCCGTGGCTCCACACGCGGAGGATGCATTTAAAAGGTAAAGTGTCAGCATTCAGTCAGTGCATCTTCTGTCTCCACATGGCCAGTTTCTGTGGACCGCGAGTGTGAGGCCGCCCACACCACATCACACAAACTAATTCACACTCACAGCAGGCTCTGCCCCTCACAACTGCAGGCAGATGCATGGCAAATTTGCTCCCAACTCTCTTTTAACTTTTCCTTGTGCACAAGTGCTATAAATTCACACCACGTCTTGCAGTGGTGTAGGTTTCCCTTGCAGAGAAGTGCGCGGCTTCCCAGAACAGAACAGATGCAGAAACCTCTGCACTACCTACCCCACTCCTCACCCACCCTGTAGAGCATCGAGTCTGGGATTAGACAGTTCGGAGGCCTGTGTGGCTATCCTTTTGTGCTGGAACAAATTTCACCCCCCAAAGTAGCATATTTACTTTCTCTACATTTTTCCCCCCACAAGCTAAGATACTTTTATGTTCCCGTCTATTAGCAATATACCTATTTTTAATCAGAATTATTTTGTGCTGTATTTTCCTTGGAAATAGCAGTCATATAGTTTATGTGAAATACAAACAAATGAGGGAACGATTTTTACCTAAATGTATGAATAGCATTTTGCAATTTGTCATTGTGATATATTTATCTTTTGAACTTTAAGTGAGCTCAGCTGAAAAAAATGCTTCTCTTCAGCACATGACTGGAAAATATATTACACCGCAGAAGTATATTGCTGTTTCAGTTTAGAAATTAGTGGCTAAATATAATTTTCCACTATACTTACTTTCACAAAATATGTAGTAAATTATTTACTTTACAGTAAATTTTTAGCACATATTCCAAAAGGTGTTAGAATCAGCATTCCCACTCAAATTAATGGACATTTTGTAAGTGTGCATTAAAACTTAGAGCCTTAAGATCTTTTGTTGCCTGCTCGAGTCCTAAAACCGCTGTAATATGGTTTGAACGAAACGAAATTATCAACAAAATGAGTCCTGGGGAAAGGAGAAGAAACCAGCACGGAGTGGAAGGATACGGGCTGTCCAGTGAAGCAGTGACAACTCATAGCAGCTGAAAATGTAGCTCTGGCATCTTACTCACACCCGCCTCCTTCCAGCGGCCCGGCATATGTGGCTACGTATGATCCTGGAGCAGAGCTCCTCACGGAGCGAGGGATGCCCGCTCTTGCGCTGCTGGTGCAGCTGGGGCGGCTGCGTGACTTGCTCCGGGCGCTACGCGGGGTTGTCTGCGGCGGCAGTGCCCCGGCTCCGCGAACCGCACCGCGACGAGCAGGAGGCTGCGGCACCCCGGCCGCACGGTGTGTGCCCACGCGTGGGTCACCCTGCTCTGGGGCTGCGCCGGGAACACCAGGAGATGGCTGCTGCCGCGGGAGCGGGGCCTTCGGCCTGCTCCTCACAACCGCCATCCCTTTGGGATGCCTTGGGAACGGCCGGGAAGCTGGCTGCAAGCTGGACAGACTCTCCTGGCAATGGCAGCTGCTGCCTGGCGCCATTTTGCCCGGGGGTCATTCGCCTGTCCCATCCCGGACGTGGAGCCGCCGTGCGATGGGAGAGGAGCCGAGCAGCCCTCGGGAAAGGCTGGGGCCGGATAGGAGCTGCTGCTGCGGCCTGAACATTTCACCTGACACGGAGCCCGTTCCTTGCGCGCTTTGGAGAGGTACCCAGGGAAGAGGCTGCTGCGGCCCCACGGATCTTCCCACCTGCCACAAGAGCCTGCAGGCCAGAGGGGAGCACGTGTGTCCTCCACGGCGTACAGTCGCCACGTTCCCAAACGGTTCCTTCCTTTGATAATCAGATTAGTTTTTGTGCATCTTCCCCATGTGCGTATTTGGACTATAAAGGAGGGCTGGGGTTTGTAGCACCGTTTTGGAGCTCCGGAAACAGAGGATCATCTCTTCCCATAAGAAAGGGGCTCCCGCGTCACCTGCACGTGCCCAGGCCCTTGGAGGTGCCTAGATGCCCACTGGGAGGAGCAGGAATGGAGAGCCTGTGTCCCGTCCGGAAAAAGCAGATGGAAGTACTCGCTGTCTTCGAGTTGCACCAGGAAGATGGAGATATTTCTGGCCTACCAGGGTAATGGCAGTCATTCAAAACTAAGATACATGAGGGAGAATAGTGCAAGGCTGGAAAAGGCTGTATGAGTACCTAAGGTCAAGAAACACGTTTAAATATTTTCAGTTGTGACTCAGAATAGTAAATGATGTTCAAACAGATCTTCCTAGTTAAAGGTGCTATGTGAAAATACTCCTCCTCTTATATTTACTTTTTTGAAGAATGATATTAGTAAGAGTTCATTATATAATCACAAGAAAATTAAAGCCCTCCAGGGCATGATCTTAGTTGTGTAATTAACTGGGGTGGTTAAAAGTACAAAGTAAACCTGAAGCAAAATTTGTACCAGAACCACACCTCGTCATGTTTCGTTGCCTAAGTCTGTCATAAATGGAGATGTTTATTACACATCTGCCACTTAGAGTGCGTATTACATGCAATGCTCTATTTTATTTAGATTTAAAAATTTGAAAACACATGATGGCAAGCTGTGTTGCCATTAACACATGCCTCAGGGGCTAGGGGTGCATATACACACTTTGTGCCTTAGGTTGTCTCCCAGGTCAGCCACTCCAGAGTTACAAATCATTTGCAGAATTATATTGAGTAATTAGTGCGCCTAATTTCAGTCCAAAGAGTTTCACGGGTGTGAAAGAACAACCAAGCCCTGTATATCCAGCCATATTTACTAGACCAGACTTTGCAGTCTGGCTTTACAGCACCACTCAGTCCTCTGCTTTCAAAAGCAAATGTCACTAGAAACTTCAGAGCTTCCCAAAGGAAAAGCAGTTATTTTCTTTACTTATTATTTTTTCCTTATTTTTGTCTTCAGAGCAGCAGTGATTCTGTAAGGACTCAAATGTGTGGGTAGAAAGGTCACGAGAGGGTGCATCAGTTGCCCCAGTTGCATCTTTCTTAATTCTTCCTCCTTCAGGTTTGCTTTTCTGACCAGAATGCCCACCTGGTCTGGCTCCAGGGCTGGCTTTGAAGGAATCTTCCACAGCAAAGTTTTGGCAAAAAATCGTCTTATCCAAGACCTGCACAAAATGAAGTGCTCTGCAGAAGTAACTCTTGATATTTTTGGATAGTGTTCTTCAGATCAATGCAAAGAAAGCTGACTTTTTTACCCTACTGGGCTTTTCTGTAGCATTTCATATTTCATATTATGGATCACCTGGCAGCCCTGACAGGTTTCTAAAAAGCAAAAGTAGCAAATATATATGCTTCAAAATGAATCAGGCCCTTCCCTTCAGACCAAACTCAGCAAATTATAAAGTCCAGTGCTGCCTTCATTTCCCGCTCCTCACCTGAGTCTTTCAAGGCTAAGTCTTTGCTAATAACATCAATCTACAAGGGCTGGCAAGAGGGAAGGAGTTAAACCTTAGCAGTTTACAAAGCCTGTCCAGCTCTGTGTTTCTTTCATCAAGTGTAAACAGCAGAACCTCCCAAATTCCTCGAAACTACACTATAATCCAGATCTCTGCATAAAATAACTGGCAAAAACTGACCCAAGCTGCTCCAGGGTCCCAGGGCAGTTCTACGGTCTATTCATGAGTGATTGAGTCTAACAGTTGCCTTCTTAGAGATTCTCAGCTTTCTTGTGAAATAAAGTTCTGCATTACCTGATAATTTAAAGTAGATGCCAGAAATTGAACAGACAGAATATTGTTTATCCTATGTATCTATGGGTTAATATTCCATACTTATGGGGAAAAAATAAATGTTTTGGTGTGGGAAGATGGTGTTTGCAAGAATTTTGCTTGGTTTTGAGTTTGGCCCAGTTCCTGTCCTTGCTTCTTCTAACCAAAAGCAAGCCTCTCCAAACAAGAACCAATAGGACGTATACAACATACCTCTGTGCCTTTAGTCTTTAAATGTGTAGTCTGTAAAGACACTTATTTCAAAGGAAAAAATAAACTCCTATGATTCTAGTAACAAACTTTTTAAATACAGACATGTAAACAGCAGTTTCCATACAATTACATTACTATTTTATAACAAATACCTTCTATCCACATAAGGTTAAAATGGTACAGACATAGAGCTGAACAGGTTTATTTTGCTTTCTGATAAAACATAGAGTTACCTTTGCCCAGTAACACCAGTACAGATGTTCTCATTAAGTTGGGTAAGGTTGCTAATATCTAGACACCAGACATTTGAATTCTAGATTATTTCAAGTGTGAAAGTCCTTAAAACAAACTGAATTTATCTAGAATCCATAGTCTGATAGATTGAACACTCTCACAAATGCATGTACTTTGTGTGAAGTCAAAAATGTAGGTGCAACATTCATGCATTAATTGGCAGAGCTAAATAATGGAGTAATGAAACTGCATGGAATTTAATATTCTCCTATTTCCAAGCAGTCTATCTCACTCAAAGCAAGACAGCTTCTCTTCACGGAGAGCTCTATACTTCTCACACTAAGCACTTTGGCCAGGACCCAGCCGAGTGGGTAATTCCATTCTCTTCAGTGGGGGTAGCCACATGCCTAAAATTAAGCAGGAGATTATGCACTTTGCTGGATAGAATGCAAGTACTCTAGATCTTTGCAAATTCCCTTCTGAATGCTGAATATATTGATACGGTGTATTTTATTTTGTTGTATAAGGTTCCCTAGTTTTTAAAAGGTAGACTAAAGTCAGAAACAGAAGCAGCAAAGAAAACTAAGTCCAAACACTTGAACTGGCCCTGGTTTTGATCCACAAGAAAGATTGAAGAAACCATCTTCCTTCCTTCCTTCCTTCCTTCCTTCCTTCCTTCCTTCCTTCCTTCCTTCCTTCCTTCCTTCCTTCCTTCCT
>JAWLRI010000039.1:2328527-2343386 GCA_034781795.1 Crypturellus tataupa
ATAAAATAAAATAAAATAAAATAAAATAAAATAAAATAAAATAAAATAAAATATAAAATAAAATAAAATAAAATAAAGTAAAATAAAGTAAAATAGAGATGCAGCTGTGCTGAATTCATCACAAAAGGATGCTGATTATCTCCTTCAGGAAGTGCCAGGCTGTAGCTGCAGAGTGAATGGAAATGGTCCCTGTACCAGGGTACAGGAAACAAGGAGCTATAGATGTTTCCATGTACAACAGAGGGAATCTTTGACTTGAGAATTCAATCTGTGAGACAACACTGCTAGACACACAAACATCACATGAGAACAGAGAGCGTTCCTGATAGGTTTACAAGACCAGAACTTACTGTGTTCAGAGAACAACTGAAGAAACAAACAAACAAGAGCAATTCCAAAAGAATTGTGTAATATTTATTTGTTACGCACAGAATCTCATTATCATAATTTGCAATCTGGCAAAGTTCATACAATTAATATGGTGAAACAGTTAACAGAGTATAACAATGACAACCAAAAAAAAAAAAAAAAAAGTACAATGAAATTGTCACCATGACTTACTGATATAAGAAAATGTTTCCCCGCAGAGTTGTGAGAAAGAGCCTGGGCATTACGTGCTTTTTCTCTTTTTGCTTTTGTTGGCTTTGTTCCAGAACTAACCAAAACATGACAGTCTCTGCTGCCACTGTGCATTAGCATTGCCAGAAACACAAAAGTGCCACACCACAGCACCAAAAATAGCAAGAACTAGAACATGCATATCGATGTGGAGTGTAATGCCTTGTTCAGCACAATATCCTGTCTTCAAGCATGTCCAGAACTGATGAGGAACTAAGAAAACTAACAGGAGGAAGAGACAGGTCCTTCTACTGGCACGCACTGCCACCTGTGCTCAACGAACTCTTCAGACCAGACTCTAACACCCTCCATTAAAAAGACATCAGTTTCACCGTGAAGCAGGAGGGTTTGTCTCTTCTACAGCTCTTGGTCTGAAGTCACCTTCAATTCCAGTATTGAGACAGTGAGCTGAATCACCTCGCTGTTCTTCCCTACCTTGTTCACTACTGTGTACAGCTTGCAAAAAGACACACAATAAACAGCTCCTGGCTTGTCCTTTTCCTTAGCTGGATTTCCCTTTCTCATGTATGGGCACCTGCCCATGCCCTCCTTTCTTGCCTTTACAGCCCAGAGTTCAGGTTTGATGATTGACTTTTGTGCTGCGGTGCAGGCACACAGCAATGACCACCCAGTGCTCCTTTAAAGGGGTGATCAGCCTTCAAAAGCTATTTAAGGCACTGAGAAACCTGCTGATGGAACCCTGTTGTTGACAGGAGCCTAACAAAAGCTAAATTGGTCAGCTGAGAGTATCCATGAACTATGAGGGTTAGAATCAGAGATCTGCCATGGAAGACGGCAACAGATACAATACAGTTCTGCAGGATGGTTTGCAGGTGATGAGCTAGCAACAGGCTGGGTTCTTTCATAAGCTGCCAAAGCTGACTGAAAGGAGTATCCAGTAAAAGACTGTAAGTTAGGACCAGTATTCCAATTGCTTGGGCAACTTCTGACATGTACAGGTAGCAGGAAAGAAAGGCGGATTCATATTTCACAGAGCTCAGGGTGGATCCAAACCTTGATGAGGGTCTTCTGAGAATTCTCTGTGGACTTTGCATATACATTTTTTTTCCTCTTGACAATCCCTGCAATAATCTGCAAGGAATTCTTTGTTTGCTTCATGTGGATTTTTTTTAATGGTTTATATTTACAAAATCAACATTGGGGTTGATGAATAAAGATGAAGTATGAAAACTTACGTACAGCAAAGAGCACACAGTGAAGCACCAACTCATTGACACCCACAAAGCCTCACCCATAGTCTTTGCTTGTTCTCTCCCATGTAGCATGTACTCTTTATTTTCTCTCATTTTTCACAGTCTAACAGATGGGTGAACTGGGAGGCTCTATCTCTATAAAATAGGGAATCCATTTTAGTAGGTTGACTGAGCTAGTTGGCTAGTTCTCCCATTGGAGCAATTTGCTAACAGCAGGAGTCTATCCAGCAAAATGCAGTTCTTCATGCAGACCTCCCAAGTTGTCCCATCTCTCCATCAGAGAAATGTTTGTGGGGCCTAGGGAAGGGAGAGTCCTTCTGCGAAAATAAAAATAAAAATGCCATGTCTAGGTGGAACCGTGGAAAAATTCCACAGAAGAAAATCTCATTACGAACCCTTTCCCTACACACTATGGGGCTAATCTGAAATATTAAAGAGGGAGGAAGAACAGAGGAAGAGGGTCAAGAATGCAGTAAGTTCCTTGAAGGAAGAGAAACCCCGATTCTTTTCCTATCTCTTGCTCAGGCTTTCTAGGAGATCTTCATCAAGATCTAGGAGGTCTTCATCAAGACATATCAAGACATATTGCCTGCTCTGGCAATAAAAAAAGAATGGCTTAATTCTAGTGATATCCTTCTTAGAACAACTTGAAGAGATTATTCAGTAGTGTTTATAAAAATACCTGAATCGTGGCTTTTTGAGACCAATAAATTACAGCACACACTTCAAATGGCTGATACAGTGTGGGAGGCAAAGATAAACGTGCAAGATAAGCGAGTGAACCCCAATGGCTTTACAGTGCCTGGGGTTCAAAACTCTGAGATGCCATCCTCATGTTTTCATCAGCACACGTAGACTGTAAAATCCGTCTTAGATCCACCCAATGGGCTTTCCACTGGCAGCAAATATCGTGTTTGGTTGGCATCTGCTTGGAAGGTTTCTAAACCTTGCTAGTTCCCCCTGAGACCTGGACTCACCTTGGCCAGCCATTAAAGCTTCATGAGAAAAGGTATACAAAGCCAGTTTTGTGGCTGTTAAAAAGATTATATGGGGGTGTGCATCTGACTTGGCTTTCAGAAAAAGAAATGGTTTATGGTTCTGGGGCAACCTTAAAGGTTTAATTTATGCACTTGGAGTATTAACTTGTTTGTCTCTCTGTTCCTTAAAACATGTTTTGCATCTTCAAAAATGCACACACAAATATTTTTAGAGTAAGGATATGCTATGGTCTCCCATTAGTTCTAACAGAGACTGAAAAATACCAGGTTCTCACTATTTCTTTGCTCTAATTCTTGTTTTAATAGAGATAAATGTTCTGGAAACCCTGTATGACTCATGCATTTTTTTTTTCCAGGAGTAATGATAAGCAATGTGAAAGACCAGCCCAAACCAAATTTTTGAGCCAGGAGATGAACCAGATAACTTAGACATGTATTTTCCAATTCATTCCAATTTCTGCTTGCAAATTATTGGCAGTAGAAGTACTTACTTGAGTTCCCAAATGCCCATGCAACTGGAAATCTCAAAGGCACAACCCAATGAATGAACAATTTTTCAAGAACCAGTGAAACAAGAAAGCAGCAGCCTGTTCAGCTCTGAAGCTGTAGAACATCTATGGATCAGCATGGCTGAGTGGGAGCATCTTTTTAATTCATTTCATTTTTCAGGAAAAAAAAAAAAAAAGCATACAGAGTTTGCCAGGATGTATGTTAGTCCAAATGTATTGTGCTCCCCTACAAAAAGCCAAGGAGGGAGAAAATGAACTGCAACTTTCCCTGGGTTTCTGCAATATTGCAGCTGCTCTCAATTAAAGTGAGCAGTGGTTTCTAGGGACTGTATCTATGGTATTTATCTTCCAACCATTTCTTTATTATTTTGCAATGATTTCATGAATTGCAATTGTAGTTCAATAAAGGGGTGTTTCACTAGTGACCATATTGTGTGCATATTTCTTCCACTGAGAATCCCAATGCGCATTATGTTACTGTCAAAGATTTAAGGTATAGCTATCCGTAAAGCACCAGAACATGAACAAAAGTTAAATAATGAAACCCTTGTTAAAAAATGCATGTCCACTGTGTCCACAGAAAACATCCTATATGAGGGACAAGAGAAGAGAGAACTTACGTGCTCCCAAGACTCTGGGAGATACGTGGCAAGACGCTCTCCCTAGGCTAGGCATAATGGAAAACATTACACACAAACAAGTCCTTATATTTAAAACTCAAGTAACTGATGGGCCTTCATCCTGATGCATCATTCTTTCCATGCCACTTCCTCTGAAGTGAACAGGGGACTTCCATGCAACTTAGTTACTGACTTGGGCATTGAAATGCAGGAATTAAAAACAGGTATTTTGTTTGCACAGGATGAAATACACTAATCAATTCTAACTCTGTCCCAAACGGTTCCTGAAAGCTGGCCTGTTTGTATTTGTTTACTTTCTGTCTGTCCCCTGAAATCACTGGTGGGCTCTCAGAAGACCTGCGTTATGCCCTGTCTCTACTTTGGGCTTCTTTCCTGACTGGGTGATTTTTTACATTTACCAGCCCTGCGTAAAAGGGATGGTGACGGTCACAGGTCCTTCCCTCCTCCCACGCTTCCCACAGTACCAGCAAATTGTCACTCCTCTTGTTTGGGTGCACTGTACAGCCAGGCAGCTCTGAGTAAGACAGGAATAAGCACCTTATACTTATGATGTAAGGTAAAGAGGAGGCTCCAAAACAGGAGTAACTATTTAGAGCTCTGCTATCCACACACCACCCTCCCGTATTGCCTTCAGCTATTGCCTTCAGCTGCAGCTCAAAGGATGCGCAGAGCAGGGATCTGCGGGCCAGCTGGGCTAGCCTGTGTTCTGGCCATCGTGCCCTGCATGAGCAGATCTCAGTGCCTGGAGGCCGCAGAGCGCACGGGTGCTCCGGCCGACATGAGCTTTCCAGGCAGACACAAGGAGTCACCTTGAGCGTGATGGTGAGCTGAGCTCGAGAGCCAGCTGAGCTGGTCCCTTGGATGACAGTACGGATACATCCCCCAAACCCAGTCAGGTTCATCCCCTGCTAGGACTACAATAATGCCAGTAACGCCAAAAATCAAATCTCCAGATGAGGTCATACCAAGAAAAAAACGATTTCTCAGGATGGTGCAGTCCATTTTGGAAATTGTTTTTAAAGAGTTCTGCCAGCAAAATCTCAGAAGATCAATATGAGATTTGTAAAATACTGTACTAGTTTGTTTCACAGAGCTTAAAAGGAAAGGTTTAATCTACTAATACTTTACTGAATAGAAATACAAATTACTCTGCATATTTGGTCAGAAGACAATGTGGTAAACATGCCCATATAATTAGATACTCTTATCTTCAGAGAGCTCAGAACTGGCAGGCACTATAGAAAAAAGCAGTGACCGCAGGTTACCAGTGGGCAGGGATGAGAACGTGCTTTCGAAACCCAGTATTTCAAGGGGACTATTGCCAGCCAATATGTACAAAAGATCACACTTCATACTTGCGTGTTGCATTATTCTGTCTCAACACTGAAACAATAACTTACAAATGGAGCACAGCACGTCACAGTTGCTCCCGTGCAGTAGCTAAAAGATTTGGAAGATGCAGCAGTTGGAAACCTCTATATTCCAGAGAAAGAGCCAAGGAGCAGAAACATGGAAAGCGGCAGAGTCTGTGATTCAGGATGTCCCCATCTATTTTTTGTAAGAAGTACTTCATACTCTTACAGTCAACCCTTGTTATTTTGTATCCTGTGGCCTCAATCCTGAGGGTACAGTAGACACTAAACTATATCTCATAGTCTCTGAAGCTAAAGTCCTGAAAAAAAGGAACAGAGATAAATTTGCATCAACAGACGTGTTTTACAGCTAAAGATCATCTAACCATGACATAGATTTAAATAACTAGAATCCCTGTATGATGACGGCCCCATAAAAGGCTAAGTAAAAACAACATCATCATATATAAGATGGAAAACAAATGGCTGAAAAATTTGAAATCGAAGCTATTGGTGGAACAGAATGATTGCTTAGAGACGGTCCCCTGTTTGGCTGGACATACTCCTTTATAATGTTTTACTGCATGATTACATGGTTCTAAGGAGTCAAGCATCACCGGAGTAACTTGCCTTTAAAAACACTTCCCCAGATGCTCTTCTCTCTCAGGAAGAGCAGAGGAGCGTGAAGCAAACTAAAACAGGGTCTGGCATTCTCTCTAGCAAAACAGTACCAAATTTTGCACTAGTATGTCTTAGCAGCAGTTCCATTCTGAACACGGATTTGGGTTTCTTAACCATACAACCTTTTTCATTAGGTATAGCCTTTTTCATTAGGTTCATTGTGGCTTCACTCCTCAGGCCTCTATCTCACATTGCTCTCCACGTTGCCCAGTTGTTCCAGGACCATCTGCAGGACTCTATGGAGAAGGTGAACACTACAGTTTACTCCTTGAAGTGCTACTTTAAAGTTCTACCTGATGACTCAGGAAAGAACTACTGAATGCTTGATACATACAAACATTTGGGCTGAAATATTAATAATAAACAAAGGTGCTGCAGAACCTCCACTGAAAGTGAGGTTGAAAATCTGTAGATGTCAAATTCCTAGGACCTTTCAATAAGTGACCCCAAACTCTCAAAGACAGAAGAAAATGAAGTGAGCTGACTATAAAACACTGTTTCTGTGACATCCTTTCACAAATATACAATGAGATTAAAGTTTCACTGTCCTTGAAGAAAAGCAAGCAGCCCAGCAGAACAAGTCACTTTTCATTGTCGCAGGGATTTCCCTGGGGATGCAAAGGACAGAAATATCATCATTACTTTGTGACCACCTCTGAGTTGGGACAGAAATGCAGAGCTACACATAAAATCCATGGTATCTGATGTAGAAGGACTCGACTGAGCTTGTCTTTGATAGAACGTGAGCTTACACATTTCCTACTCATTCCCACTGACAACACATTCACACTCCCAGGATTCTCTGCATATGGTTTTCTAAGAACCTTGGGAACTAATGTTTTCCTCCTTGATGCTGTAGACAACTGCAGATTTCTGCATCAACTACAATAATGAAAATTAACAAATTCATCCATCATATTGTGAATAATCTGATCAAATGCAAACACCAACAATGTGGAAACCAACATCAGATGTAATAGTTGAGACTGTTTTATTAGTCAATGACCAAAAAAAAAAGAAGGCATAAACGATCTCACTCTAAAATAAATGCCTAAAATAATGTTAAGCTCTGAAAGTATCTCTTTCTCTTCTAAAAAGAAGTCTGTGGGTGACTCTTGGACAAGCCAAAATAGGTGAGGTGAATCCCAGTTCTGTGTTTGATTTAAGTCTGCCAAGTGCTGAGTAAAGTAAGGGTAATGACATTTTTCACTCTGATATGGAAATCTAAAACACTGGCAACAAATCTAAGTCCAAGCCTTTGCTGGCAGGTATGAACCACACTCCTCTGTGGATGAGTGACATGGATGAACAATTTGTTTCATGAAAGTTCAACAGCTTTCAGGGCAGTGCCTGCACCAGGGTGAACAGAACAGAAAGAATAAACAGTGCTGAGCTGCTGGAATGAGCACAACCTTCTAGCACTTTCAAAAGGGGGGCAAGATAACAGGCTACCTGAACAAACCATGTTTTGGCAACCCTGGCTCAAGAGAAAGAGAAATCCAGCCATAGGAACCATAGGAACTTTCACAACACAAGAGTGCCTAACCAAGGACCTTTGCAACTAGCAGACTTTTGAAAAAATCTGGCCCATCTGATGGACTTCTACCCTGTGTACTATATAGGGAGGAAAAAAAAATAGAGCAGACTGGAAGGGGCAAAAAGGGGAAAGAAGAACAGTTCACTTGTCTACAGATTGGAAACATAGGGAAGTGGTTTTCCACATGCTAAAGTCACACCATGAAATTGCATGCCCTAGGACACAGCGTATGGTAAAAGTTTATTAGACAAATTAACAGGGCACAGAATTCAATGCAGGCTCTTAAACAGAAAGGCACAACACCTGACACAAGAAATCCATTAACTGCTCTTTAAGACGGCATGTCTTCCCAACACATCCTTGCTTCAGCATCTGGTTTGGCTGCTGTTAGGGACAGGATACTGAGTGAGCTGGAACTTCACTCTGACCTGGAGGGCTAGTCCAGTTATTCACCAGGTATTCTTGTAGCAACCATTCTATTACAGTAAGTGTGATTCATGGGTTTTTTTTAAAGCAGGAATTGTATTTTGTCTTACTTTTGGCCACAGACTTATGGAGATACTAGAAAGCTTTATTCATGGATGCAGGTATTTCTCTCCTGTTTTATCAGAAGCTTTGGAGCACTGCATAACTGATTGGAGTAAAGGATATTTCCAAGATTTCAGAAGTGATGTTTTTTGTTCTCTGTTGTTCGATGGGCCATTTAAAAGCTTAAGAGAAATGGCTAATGACAAGGTCATTTAGATCCTCACTTGCTAGTGATCGTCCTGGTTAGGAAGGCCAAAGATGCAGTGACAGTGGAGGGCGAACAGCCCATTTCCTCTCCAGAGCAAGGTGAGAGCGCATTGGCAGCTCGGTGAGCAGCAGTGGCCACAGCTGCTGCCTGCGTTGGAAATGTAGTGCAGTTGTGATAATTTGTCAGTCCTGTAACTCTCATAGGGCACCCTCTCTCAAAGAAAGTAATTGAAAACTCCCAACAGTTCCATAAATTCCCTTATAGACTTCTTTTTTTTTTTTCTGGAATAATAAAGATTTTAAATATTAGGGAATTTATCCAAAGGCGGATAAACTTTTTGATTCAAGCTATAAAATGTTCTTTAGTACAGTTTAACAAAGCTGGACAGATGGTACTAACAGTACAGAAACAACAAAGCCAACCAATTCTCAATTTTTTTTTCTTTTTTCATTTTCTCTGCGTTAAGTTATCAACCTCTTTTTTTTTTAATACACATATTAGAAAAATCTGTGTCTTGGAATGGGAAGGAGCTAAAGATAAAAAGATGGGCTCTTACAGGAGGAGGGATGGATATGATCTGGGTCTTCCTGACATTCTGAGCTATCATGTAGAGGCTGTCTATCTATCTGGCATGTTTGCTAAGAGAACCTCTCCTCTCTCAGATAGCAAGACTACAATTGAAAGCAATATCAGTCCCATCAGTTCCACAGTTACTATCTCCTTCCCATAATCTGAGCAAAATCATATTACAAAAGAAAAAAAATCACTAATTTCTGCCTCTTTTTCACTTAGGAAGAAGGAAGGAAAAAAAAGAGAGAGATTAAATAGGTCACAACAATGAGACAACTTCCATCATGTCCCTTAATGCCATCTGTGCTTAGTACATCTGTGCAACAGTCTGTAAAGAGTGCCCCCAAAAAGCTACTCTCCATTAATAGAAAGCAAAATGGGAGACAATTAAGCAACCTCCAGAGTAACTTCCATTAGTTTCAACTAATCAAATAACTTTTCTCATGGGAATTAGTTTTGCAAGATCCAAAGGGTAAACTCTCCCTGGTTCCTACAGGAGGATAAGCATCATGAAGGGCTGATCTTCAACACGTATACAAAAAAAAATAAAAATAAAAAGGAGCCCTGAGCAGATCCTAAACAACCTGAAGGCTCATACATTTTTTATAAGGATCCTGACAGTTAACATAAAATCTGAAGAACATGAGAAGACTTACAGGATGTCAATGCTTCTTTGTGCAGTGAAGGAGCCACCCACCCACATTTAAACTATTCACTATTTTTGCTGCTTCTTTACTTGAAATAAGTTTTAGCTCAGTTGAATGCCCCAGCTTGCAGACTTCTAAAATTAGTGGATTTCCTAAAATTACAGTCCTATAACCTGTCCAGTTTTTACTTATATTTTAAAAACTGACAACAGACATACAATAACATATTTCTACATGTTGTAGAGTTACTGAATCTTAATCTATTTTTTTATTCTTCAAACTCTAGTCATTCTCATAACTGGAATGCATTACACTTTGCCACAGTGACAAGAAGACTGATTTCCCTGGACAGACAAACTTTTGAAAGGCAAAAAGACAGAGCACATGCTTTTAAGAAATTTCTTTCCTACCTAGAGAGTCATATAATCAAAGAAAAAGAAAAAGAAATCTATAGAATTAACATGTTCCACAAAAGCCACCAACAATAAACTTCTTTAGGAATAACAGAAGTTGGTGGTTTTGCTTTAACTAGTAGCATAGTCTAGTGGTACAGTACAACCTCAGACAACAAGCATGTTTTCAATATTTTTCTCACAGATTACACCAAAGTGTCTGCATTGTATGGATATGCTGGGGCAAAGTGCTACATTCTATAGGAGCCTGGGTTAATGATAGCCAAGGATTAGAAAAAGCAGAAGTGACTCTGTCTAGTCCTTTCTTCTTACACAATGTATTACACTAGATTTGTTTTCAGATTTCTTCATATTTGCTTAAAATTTTCTATGCTATATTTATAGGGTTAATGGATTATCATTTCAAATACATTCTGTGACTAGGCTAGTGTCTGTCAGCTATCATCCGCATTTCTATGTTACTCAGTTTTCAAAAAAAAAATCCAATGAGGAGCTCTAACTACCTTTTAGAAGCCAGGATAAAATTGCTGCTCCTTCGAGTCAATAGGACCAAGTTACTGAGCTCAGCCGCACCAGGACTCTATCCCAATTTTGGGGTCCCTGAAGCAAAAGGTAGGATGACAGCCGCATGAAATGAAGACAAGTTCTGAGATTATTCTATGCTTATTGTGAAGTTTCTCTATGCTTAGATACAGCTCTTTCAGCTGTTTTACTATACAAAGAACTGGTGTTGATCAGTATGCAAAATCTGGGTAAAATGACTGCCATACAGTATTGGTTGGATATCTACACATACTTATTTATGGACAATACTATGACCAACAGCTTAATACCACTCCTTTCTCATCCTTCATTTATCTTTCTTCTTCCTTCTCTGCTATTCCATCTTCTCCTGGCCATCCTCTCAAAGCCATGGGAGCAAATGGGAACCACTGACTACGCTGCTTCTGTTTCCTGCTCGTCTCCTTTGAAAGCACTGGCTCCATTTGTCTAGTGGTGAGGAAGAGCCCACAGCTTTCTACAAGGCCAGTTGCTATCGCAGGGAAAAAAAAAAAAGGAACCAGTATGAGTATTCATCTATACAAAGGCTGTGGAATAATGTTAAATCTGCGGCTTTCACTAGAGTGATTCTGCAAAAGGCCTGGGAAGGGGACTAGAGGCATAGCATGAAAAAATGGGAATAACGTTATAGTAGGACCCAGTAACACCTGTAACTGATAGGCCAGAGGAGGACATTCCAAGAGGCTTCTAATAAATGGGTAAGGTCTTGCTCTATAATTGTACACTAGAAAATTTCTTTCTCAAATCTGAAATAGAAGACTATAGCATGAAGGTCATACTGACACTTCTCCAACCAGAGAGCTCTCACCTAAACTTAAAACATTTCCCTAAGCTGCTGCACTAGATAAGCAAAAGATTACGGTGGATATGTGTGGACAAAATCTGAACGGGGATGGAAAACAGACTGCATGTGCGTCTGGAGCAACATCGCCAGGGAAAGAAGTCCTGGAACCAGAGACTAGGGAAGAGTGTTACAGCTGGAGTGGCATTGAGGAAATGGGGGAGTGAATTGCTGATGATGGAGCATGGGAGAGGATCGTGTGAGGGAGGCAGAGTGAGTGTAGGATTAGAAAGATCAATGCAAGACAAGAGAAGTGCATGAAACAATCCCAAGGGCAAGTTCTTTTAAGGCAAAGCTGAGGGTAAACGTTTGGAAGTAGACTGAGTACTGTGGTTCAGGAGTATGAAAAAGAAGGAAGCAAGACAAAGGTGAATTAAAATAAGGTAGTGCCAGAGGATGCCTCCGAGCATCTCCATTAGATACAGCTCTTCCATTAAAACTCCAAAGTTTCTCCCCATCCCACAGAATGTGGAGCTGCCTGACACATTGCATATGATTCTATACGGTACTTCCAAGTAAGTACAAGGTTTTCTCGGCACCTTTTCAAGAATATTGGCTTGGTGATTTTAAAAGTTGGAAGCCAATACTGATGTGAGAGGTGCTGTGTAGCTGAAAATTAGATGTTTTATAAAAACAGTCCAAAATTATTAGATTCTCTTAAGCTGATCTTGTAGAAGCAATTGAGGAGTTTAATACTTGCAGATTGGCTACTGAACATGAGTAATATTTTCATACATTTAGGAAAAAAAAATCACAGAGGAATTTGGTGCATATAAAAGCAAAGGACAAACTGCCCTGCCTGAGTCAAGAACAACTGCAAGCGTAGACTGTGCAAACTTTCACTCACAGCTATCAGTGCATCCAAGTTCTTATTTGCAGTGCTTTGATGTGAGGCTGGAGCAAAGTCCTTGCAAATGGTGACACCTCTGCATGGTTCTGATCCTGCTCACTCCTCTCACGTGAGGCTTCCCACTGACATCTATGAGTGTAGTCAGGCTGCGCACAGGAATAACAGCCTGAAAAACAAAGTTATTCCTCTCACAAGCCAAATTAACCCAAATACCATCTGCTTGAAATGTATAAAACACAGGTACTTAGGACTGACCGATTTCAACTTCTTACCAGTGTTCTGACGGTCACCTTGGCATTCCTGCTGTCAGATTCATGGCTTCTTTGGAGCTTGACACACATCAAAAGGAGGTTTCATCAGCTAATGAGATCCATGGGCTGCTTCACATACCTAACAAACAATATGAAACAACTTTCCCATTTAAATCAATGGTTCTCAGATGGGAGATCTATTGCACCTGAGAAAGTATTTCAATCCAGTTTGTTAGTTTGACATGATAACACTCATTGTGCAAGACTATTCCATACTCTGACACATTGTGGATAGACCGACTGGGTTCTGCTCTTCTCTACAGTCCTTGCTGGTGAATTACATGTTCAGAGAGGCACCTGCCTCTGATAGATGCAGGCGTTATCAGCCTGACGTTCATGAATTCTCGTTCAGATTCTTTGAAGTATTCTAAGTCTTTTTTTCAAGAAAAAGAAATCAGTGAAACCTCATTTTCTGCCAGTTTTCTGCATCTGTAATTAAAAAGTAGGTCTGTTTTTTTTTCTAGTTCTTGTAGATCTGATTTTTTTTCTAGATCTTGCTACATATAGCCCATGGGACTTTGCACAAGTCTTGTGTACTCAGTTTCTGCCCCTATAAAATTAGACTTGTAGCTATTTACCAGATATATTGCAAGACTAAATTGCCTGATTTCCTTGGGTTTGAGTAGGGGAATGTAAAATCTTACCGCAGATTTGACATACCGTACCCATGTATCTCAGTGCAGATGTCAGAAAACATTACTAGCTTTCTTAGTGCCTCCTCAAGGTGAGCCAGGGTGGCCTGAACACTCGAAAGTGCTATCACATAGTTAAATAAGTTATCTGTGAATAATACAAGCTATTGAGGTCTTTGCTAGCACTTTTCTTACTGGTCAGTGGCAGCAGCACACTCAGAAAGCCTCTGCTGACACTGTAACATGCCACCTGCGTGCTACCAGTCCTTCACAAATTGCCCTATAAAAGAGGGCAATTTTAGTAGGTGTGATTTTGCTAGACTTTCAGCATGTGTATGTGCTAGGGTAGTCTGTCAGGCCAATAAAATCCCACTGAATTGAATTAAAACTGAACAGTGAATGACCTGCAAGAAATCTGCACACTATCTGCTGCTGCCGTTAGCGTAACAGCTAGACAAGCGATCCACCATGCGAGAAAAATTTTTTCCAGTTTCCCAAATCTGGCAAGTGGAGCAAAATGCAATACAACATGGCCTTGGGTCACGGGACCCATTCCTGGAGACTGAGGCCAAGGAAAATTTTGTCCTAAGGATGTGATCTGCCTGTTCTTTCTTCAAAAGATATGTCTGATGACATTAACACCCCTTCAAGAGCCTGATCACACAGCTGCCGTTCTGCATTCTCTCACATGCAGCAGTTTGGAAGCTCAAAGATCTCAAGGAACGTGAGATTTTTTTTTTTTCTCAGTTGATTCAGTCATTTTTTTCTAAGCAAAGGAGTAGAAAAGGGGTTTCCTTTAACAGATAAATCTTCCTCTCTGTGCTCAAAAAGCTCTGTGCCTGCCACCATGGTTTCACTGCACAGATGTTGCCTCATATGTCCAGGAGACTCTGTTTAACTGAAGCAGTGAGGCACGAAAGGCAGAAGAACAGTCAATTTTCCAATTCTGTCTTACATCCAAGAGGAGTTTTCTACCCTGTAAATCTTCACAATGTCTAGAGAGTGGCAGACACTGTGGGGCATTCCAAATTCACATTTCGACCTGCAATTCTCTCTCCTTACAAAAGAAAAATATTTCCAGGAAAACACAAGGATAAAGCTCCTTTCCTGTTCAGCTCCTGAGTAGCTTTTCACATGAGGAAGCAATGTAAATCAAAGACCCTGATAAACCAAGAAGTGCAACACTGGTATATACCAAATGGTATATACCAAAATCCCAGCTTTGGTACCTAGAAATCAAAATAAAGATTAAAGATACATGGTATCAAGTACCATCCCTAATGGTGACACATAAAATAGCTCACCGATATACACAAATCTCTCCAAAACCAATTAAAATGTGCAGCTATTAACTCCACTCAAGTTCTAATTGCTAATTGCTTTGGGTCCAATTAAACCAAATTTCCTTTTGGAAATGTGCCACAATAAAAGCAGAAGATGTGGATATGAAGAATGAATTTCAAGAGGAAGGTAGGATATTGTTGTATGATACCTGAAATTAAAAGTTTAATCCAGGTTCTTAAATATATGGGAAATAAATAAATAGACCCCAAAACAACAAAAAAAACCAACCTCTCCCACGCACATTTTGAAGAGTTTGCTCAGCTCTAGGACTGATTAGGTCTGATTTTTTGTTTGATTTGTTGTTTGATGACGAGGAGAGCTAAGGCACATTTGGAATGCAAGCTGGCGAGGGAAGTCAAGAATAACAAGAAAAACTTTTTCAAATACATAAACAGCAAAAGGAA